>JAVIAB010000041.1:76407334-76794834 GCA_032433765.1 Megaustenia siamemsis
ATGATGATGATAATGATGATGATATAGATATATATATATATATATATATATATATATATATATATATATATATATATATTCATACATATATTATGCATACATCAGTCGGCAGCTTGCCAGTTGTGTATGCACTTAGCAAGCTTTGGAGCTTATCTTTGCATTGTGACTAATTGTGTATTTAGAAATGCCTAAGAATAACATTTTGATGCGGAGACAGCACTCAATGATGATGTTTCTAGCATGATGAGTATGTAATCCAACATTGCAACAACCACCTTTAGTCACGTTCTGGGGCTTGCAAAATATGGGCAATGATTTACATGAAACTCATATGAGGGAAGAAAAGATAAATAATATTTGATTAACTTGGTACTTTGGATTCATAAAAGTCAACATTTTTTATTGCCTATAATTATTGGTTATCTAACAATGTGCCATATTATTTTTATTAACCATTTGCTTTGAATAATAGTTATGTTGTCATCCATTTTTTCAATTTTGTTTGTAAGTTGTAAAAAAAATAATGCCTTCTTGCCATCTGGTTGATTGGCATATTTTTTAATTTCTTGATGCTCAAGTCTAACAACACTGCATACATTCTTGGGTAATAATATAACAACTATTACCAAAAATATTTGTTCATTTTATATAGTCAAATAATTAATAGCTCAAAGTACATTATTATTTCACTTGTTTTTATAAGATGCATATTTTCCTGTGTGTTACCGGGGCCTCATTATGAGGAAGTAAAGAATAGTAACACTGTGACCTTCCAGGCATGTCGTAAGAGGCGACTAAGGAGGTTGATCGATGGCTTGACAAGCTGTCATTGTAAAAAGTATTGTTATGGAAACAGAACATAGATTTTAGAAGCAGTGATTCTGCAATATGTGCCGTTTTGGCACGCAAGGTTTCTGTTTTGAGATTGTGGTTCTGCCCTATGTGCGTCTTCGGCTCGAAAGGACAATAGATAGAAGATAGAAGAATAACAAACATAAGAAGTCAAAATACATCGAGTTGCGCATTATGTTTTGTTATGAGTACACCTACCCATGATGCCATTCTGTTATCTATTATACTTCTACGCTTCCTGCTTGACCAATACATTCATCGATGGTCGAGACCCAGGGACTCCGGATACCATGGTTCCCAACAACCACTGTCATGTGCTCCGTGCTACTATTGTACAGTTGATCTTTTCCAGTGCCGCGCCGTCAAATCAACCAGCATATTTTACCTCTGTCTCTCTACCTTTATTTTCCCTCTCACTACCTCTGTTTCTCCTCTCTATCTTTATTTTCCCTCTCTCTACCCTGTTCTCCTCTTTCTACCTTTATTTTCTCTTTCTCTCTACCTCTGTTTCTCATCTCTCTACCTCTGTTTCTCCTCTCTCTACCTTTATTTTCCCTCTTTCTACCTCTGTTTCTCTCTCTCTACCTTTATTTTCTCTCTCTCTACCTCTGTTTTCTCTCCTCTACCTTTATTTCCCCCTCTACCTCTGTTTCTCATCTCTCTACCTCTGTTTCTCATCTCTCTACCTCTGTTTCTCCTCTCTCTACCTTTATTTCCCCCCCCCTCTACCTCTGTTTCTCCTCTCTCTACCTTTATTTTCCCTCTCTCTACCTCTGTTTCTCCTCTCTCTACCTTTATTTTCTCTCTCTCTACCTCTGTTTCTCCACTCTCTACCTTTATTCCCCTCTCTCTACCTTTATTTTCCCTCTCTCTACCTCTGTTTCTCCTCTCTCTACCTTTATTTTCCCTCTCTCTACCTCTGTTTCTCCTCTCTCTACCTTTATTTTCCCCCCTCTACCTCTGTTTCTCCTCTCTCTACCTTTATTTTCCCCCCTAACCTCTGTTTCTCATCTCTCTACCTCTGTTTCTCCTCTCTCTATCTTTATTTTCCCCCTCAACCTCTGTTTCTCCTCTCTCTACCTTTATTTTCTCTCTCTCTACCTCTGTTTCTCCTCTCTCTAGCTTTATTTTCCCTCTCTCTACCTTTATTTTCCCCTCTCTACCTCTGTTTCTCCTCTCTCTACCTTTATTTTCCCTCTCTCTACCTTATTTTCCTCTCTCTACCTTTATTTTCCTCTCTCTACCTCTGTTTCTCCTCTCTCTACCTTTATTTTCCCTCTCTCTACCTCTGTTTCTCCTCTCTCTACCTCTGTTTCTCCTCTCTCTACCTTTATTTTCCCTCTCTCTACCTTTATTTTCCCCCCTCGACCTCTGTTTCTCCTCTCTCTACCTTTATTTTCCCTCTCTCTACCTTTATTTTCCCTCTCTCTACCTTTATTTTCCCTATCTCTACCTTTTATTTTCCTTCTCTCTACCTTTATTTTCCCTCTCTCTACCTCTGTTTCTCCTCTCTCTACCTCTGTTTCTCCTCTCTCTACCTTTATTTTCCTCTCTCTACCTCTGTTTCTCCTCTCTCTACCTCTGTTTCTCCTCTCTCTACCTCTGTTTCTCCTCTCTTTACCTTTATTTTCTCTCTCTCTACTTCTGTTTTTCCTCTCTCTACCTTATTTTCCTCTCTCTACCTTTATTTTCCCTCTCTCTACCTCTGTTTCTCCTCTCTCTACCTCTGTTTTTCTCCTCTCTCTACCTTATTTTCCCTCTCTCTACCTCTGTTTCTCCTCTCTCTACCTTTATTTTCCCTCTCTCTACCTCTGTTTCTCCTCTCTCTACCTCTGTTTTCTCCTCTCTCTACCTTTATTTTCCCTCTCTCTACCTCTGTTTCTCCTCTCTCTACTTCTGTTTCTCCTCTCTCTACCTCTGTTTCTCCTCTCTCTACTTCTGTTTCTCCTCTCTCTACCCTGTTTCTCCTCTCTCTACTTCTGTTTCTCCTCTCTCTACCTCTGTTTCTCCTCTCTCTACTCTGTTTCTCCTCTTTCTACCTCTGTTTCTCCTCTCTCTACCTCTGTTTCTCCTCTCTCTACCTCTGTTCTCCTCTCTCTACTTCTGTTTCTCCTCTCTCTACCCCTGTTTCTCCTCTCTCTACCTCTGTTTCTCCTCTCTCTACCTCTGTTTCTCCTCTCTCTACCTCTGTTTCTCCTCTCTCTACTCTGTTTCTCCTCTCTCTACCTCTGTTTCTCCTCTCTCTACCTCTGTTTCTCCTCTCTCTACTCTGTTTCTCCTCTCTCTACTCTGTTTCTCCTCTCTCTACTCTGTTTCTCCTCTCTCTACCTCTGTTTCTCCTCTCTCTACCTCTGTTTCTCCTCTCTTTACCTCTATTTTCTCTCTCTCTACCTCTGTTTCTCCTCTCTTACCTCTGTTTCTCTCTCTCTACCTCTGTTTCTCCTCTCTCTCTCGTTTCTCCTCTCTCTACCTCTGTTTCTCCTCTCTTTACCTTTATTTTCTCTCTCTCTACCTCTGTTTCTCCTCTCTCTACCTCTGTTTCTCCTCTCTTTACCTTTATTTTCTCTCTCTCTACCTCTGTTTCTCCTCTCTCTACCTCTGTTTCTCCTCTCTTTACCTTTATTTCTCTCTCTCTACTTCTGTTTCTCCTATCTCTACCTCTGTTTCCCCTCTCTATACCTCTGTTTCTCCCCTCTTTCATACCGGTTCCCCTCTCTATACCTGTTTCCCCTCTCTTGACCTCTGTTTACCTTTCTCGACCTCAGTTTCTCCAATCTTCCATTGTTTTTGTTGTTGTGTTATCTCTTCTCCACACATGCCCCCCCTCCCACCCACCTGTTTTGATTTGTTTATTGTCAGCGGTAGTTTTAGCATCATTCTAAACTGAATCACATCTTAACTGATTCTATCCACGTTTTGTCTCTATCCATTATTTTGCAGCATAGAAGCATCTCTCGTTCTATGCAACACTGCCAAACTCTCTGGTTGTTCTTTCCATTATAATGTATGTTAAGTGAGACAAATTGGGATACAAAAAATACAGGCCCTGTGTCTTGTCTGTTTACAGTAATCATTTCAAGAGACCGCGTCAACCATGTGATAACAAAATTCCACAAAAGGCATGGCAGTTACCAACATCGAGCAGAGGCTACTTACACTTTTGTTCCAGGGACTATTCCTCACATCAGTCGAGCAATTCTTATTGGCAGTAAAACGCAAATTGGCATTGAAGAAAATACAGAATGGCGCTTTAGGCATTATCTTGGGGTGTACGAGGGACGACTCCATGTGTTGCAATGAGATATCTTCTTGACATGATCAAGATCTGAGGGAACGGGAATACCTACAGATAAGTGCAGATAAAGAGCATCCATTGCACCACGAGATCAACACAGGGAGAACCGACAGGCTAAACAGAGGCAAACCATGGATGAGCAGAATATTTCATGAAGCAGGTGTGTGGGCATACCAATACCAACGCAGGCGAGGAGTGGATACCGGTGCCTACGTCATTAAGGGGACTTTCTCGTGTATTGTCACACTCGACAGGAAATGTAGGGAACAGAACTCAGTCGTGGTCAATGCGGATGTCAACGGTCTCATCTGCGATAACACCGATGAGAAAGATGCAGTCATCTATAAGACGGATCCGCAATACGATACAAAAGAAGTGTATGGACATTTACAGCACGCTCGGCAGGAAGAATAGTCAAACAAAACAGTGGTGCATGAGTCTACTAATGACCACGAACAGTATGACGATGGAGGTGATAACCAGGACATTCATCTGGTTAGAGTTACAAGACCACACCCACGCCTGCTTACTAAGTGATTCGATTAGCATGATAAGACAAGTGGAGGCGGGGTCTGTACGCTCCCACAGGGTAGAGTCATTGCAGAAGTCAAAAACACGTAGTATCACCGTTGTCTACGTCACTAGACATGCGGGAGTATGGGGAAATGAAGGCGGACAAATTGGCTAGCTACGCTGTCGTTGAAGACGGTCATCCAATGATCAGGTTAATATGACAGACCGTGGTTTACGTTTACCATTAATTAATCATGTTTGTCAATAAACAAATCTTCTCTGTACACATTATGTATACATTCAGAACCACTTACACGTAAACAGACAGCTGACTTCATGAGAGAGTCTGGAATCCTACTGTGATTGAGTCTTGATCGCAGAGAGAGAGAGAGAGAGAGAGAGAGAGAGAGAGAGAGAGAGAATCAGGAGTACATAAATTTAAAGTAGAATAAATATTACTTTAAAAGTGGAACAGTTAAAAAAGTAATAATTGTTTATTTAATGATTTCTTAATGCTTGCCTTACCATCATAAATGCTGATTCCACTGATGCAGTAAGGCAGGTAGGCAGCCACATTAATGAATGAAAACATCAAAGAAACTACACTTGAGTTAGAACCAGTCGAGATGTGCCACAGACAGTCAATTTCGCTGCAGAGAGATGTCAACATATTGTAAATTTCATGTTACTACTGAAACTATCACAGACAAATATTAAAAATCGTATAGTTTTTTTTAATTGTCATAGTGTTTGATGTCGTTCTAATTATATGTATATTGTTTTCTTCCTAGCAGTTTTAAGATGGGCCTCTGATGAATGTACCTGTCATGATGGAGATTTTTAGTCCACACGCAGAGATTGTTTAGTCGAATGGTCAAAAAACATAATTATCTTCTATGACTCAAAACATATTGTAGGACAGAGGAACATTATTTTCTCCTATGGTTATCCTGAATCTATCTATATCTGTTGTTAAACTGATGCTTAACTTATTGTCGACGATCAACCCGTCTAAGCCTTTCCTCTCGGGACTCGACTGATCGACTAATCGTGCCTATTTCTCAATGTCCCTCTGAGTGAGCTGTCCACATACACTGTGTCGTTTTCCTTTTTTTTATTTTATAAATCTAGATATGCTTTAATGCTCTATCTGTCTATGCTCACAGAGAAAATACGTTAGTATATCATATCATATCATATCATATCATATCATATCATATCATAACATATATATATATATATATATATATATATTAAAGTGATACAAATTCATTGTTAAAGCCTGATTGCTGAACAAATCAGGGGAGAGCATACAGAGATGCTGTATAAGTAGAGTGATTTGTTGCAAAATAGGATATAAATGTTTGCCACAAATGTTCCCCTTGCAATATTATTAGAGCACTAAATATGTTTTACAAAATCAATCACACAGTCTACAATTTGGATTCATTTATGTAGATTTAGAAGAAGACATTGACACCGTGCAGGACATACATTACACACACCATTACAGAGTATTAGGAGTTGGTCCTAGTTAGGGAATCCACAAACTAAATAAAAGAAAGGGTGTATGAGAAAGACATCGGGTGAGAGTTTTTGAAGAATATATTAAAATAATCAAAATGATTTGCACTAAATATTTGAACCAAAACGCAGCCTAGCGAGATGTCCTATAATTTAAAATAGCTTGTTTCCATGTTACAAGTGTAGGCCTAACCATCTCGTCCTGTCAGGCTTAGTGTCCAGTCCTCATATGTACGTAACAACATTACTACATGTTACATTACTAGATGTTACATTGCTAGATGTTACATTACTACATGTTACATTACTATATGTTACATTATTACATGTTACATAACTACATGTTACATTGCTACATGTTACATTACTAGATGTTACATTACTACATGTTACATTGCTAGATGTTACATTACTACATGTTACATTACTAGATGTTACATTATTACATGTTACATTACTGCTTGTTACATTACTACATGTCACATTACTAGATGTTACATTACTACATGTTACATTAATACAGCTGAGTTTGTAACTAAAACATCAGACATTATGTTCTAAACTTTCACAATCTGGATGGAGACAACATTTATATACACTATGTGCTATCTGTGTAATACACTAGTTATGCTATCTGTAATACACTAGTTGTGCTATCTGTGTAATACACTAGTTATGCTATCTGTGTAATACACTAGTTATGCATGTGTAATACACTAGATGTGCTATCTGTGTAATACACTAGTTGTGCTATCTGTGTAATACACTAGCTATGCTATCTGTGTAATACACTAGTTGTGCTATCTGTGTAATGCACAAGTGGTGCTACTGTGTAATGCATACTTGTGCTATCGTGTAATACACTAGTTGTACTATCTGTGTAATGCACTAGTTGTGCTATCTGTGTAATGCACTAGTTTGCTATCTGTGTAATACACTAGTTGTGCTATATAAGTAATGCAATAGTTTTGCTATCTGTGTAATGCACTAGTTGGCTATCTGGAATACACTAGTTGTGCTATCTGTGTAATACACTAGTTGTGCTATCTGTGTAAAATACTAGTTGTGCTATCTGTGTAATGCACTAGTTTGCTGTCTGTGTAACACACTATTGTGATATTGTGTAATACACTATGTCCTGTAATGCACTAGTTGTGCTATCTGTGTAATGCACTAGTTGTGCTGTCTGTGAAATACACTAGTTGTGCTATCTGTGTAATATACTAATTGTGCATACACTAATGGCTATCTGTGTAATACACTAGTTGTGCTATCTGTGTAATACTCTAGTTGTGCTATCTGTGTAATACACTAGTTGTGCTATCTGTGTAACACACTAGTTTTGCTATCTGTGTAATACACTAGTTGTGCTATCTGTGTAATGCACTAGTGTACTATCGGTGTAATACACTAGTTGTCCTGTGTAATACTCTAGTTGTGCTATCTGTGTAATGCACTAGTTGTACTATCGGTGTAATACTCTAGTTGTCTATCTGTGTAATACTCTAGTTGTGCTATCTGTGTAATGCACTAGTTGTGCTATCCGTGTAATACTTTAGTTGTGTTATCTGTATAATACACTAGTTTTGATATCTGTGTAATACACTAGTTGTGCTATCTGTGTAATACACTAGTTGTCCTGTGTAATGCACTAGTTGTGCTATCTGTGTAATACGCTAGTTGTGCTATCTGTGTAACACACTAATTGTGCTATCTGTGTAATGCACTACTTGTGCTATCTGTGTAATGCACTAGTTGTGTATCTGTATAATACACTAGTTGTGCTATCTGTGTAATACACTAGTTGTCCTGTGTAATGCACTAGTTGTGCTATCTGTGTAATACACTAGTTGTGCTGTCTGTGTAATACACTAATTGTGCTATCTCTGTAATACACTAGTTGTGCTATCTGTGTAATACACTAGTTGTGCTATATGTGTAATACTCTAGTTGTGCTATCTGTGTAATACACTAGTTGTCCTATCTGTGTAATACTCTAGTTGTGTTATCTGTGTAATACACTAGTTGTGCTATCTGTGTAATACACTAGTTGTGCTATCTGTGTAATACACTAGTGTGCTATCTGTGTTATACACTAGTTGTGCTATCTGTGTAACACACTAGTTGTGCTATCTGTGTAAAATACTAGTTGTGCTATCTGTGTAATGCACTAGTTGCTGTCTGTGTAACACACTATTGTGCTATTTGTGTAATACACTAGTTGTCCTGTGTAATGCACTAGTTGTGCTATCTGTGTAATGCACTAGTTGTGCTATCTGTGTAATACACTAATTGTGCTATCTGTGTAATACACTAGTTGTGCTATCTGTGTAATACTCTAGTTGTGCTATCTGTGTAATACACTAGTTGTCCTGTGTAATGCACTAGTTGTGCTATCTGTGTAATACACTAGTTGTGCTGTCTGTGTAATACACTAATTGTGCTATCTCTGTAATACACTAGTTGTGCTATCTGTGTAATACACTAGTTGTGCTATATGTGTAATACTCTAGTTGTGCTATCTGTGTAATACACTAGTTGTCCTATCTGTGTAATACTCTAGTTGTGTTATCTGTGTAATACACTAGTTGTGCTATCTGTGTAATACACTAGTTGTGCTATCTGTGTAATACACTAGTTGTGCTATCTGTGTTATACACTAGTTGTGCTATCTGTGTAACACACTAGTTGTGCTATCTGTGTAAAATACTAGTTGTGCTATCTGTGTAATGCACTAGTTGCTGTCTGTGTAACACACTATTTGTGCTATTTGTGTAATACACTAGTTGTCCTGTGTAATGCACTAGTTGTGCTATCTGTGTAATGCACTAGTTGTGCTATCTGTGTAATACACTAATTGTGCTATCTGTGTAATACACTAGTTGTGCTATCTGTGTAATACTCTAGTTGTGCTATCTGTGTAATACACTAGTTGTCCTGTGTAATGCACTAGTTGTGCTATCTGTGTAATACACTAGTTGTGCTGTCTGTGTAATACACTAATTGTGCTATCTCTGTAATACACTAGTTGTGCTATCTGTGTAATACACTAGTTGTGCTATATGTGTAATACTCTAGTTGTGCTATCTGTGTAATACACTAGTTGTCCTATCTGTGTAATACTCTAGTTGTGTATCTGTGTAATACACTAGTTGTGCTATCTGTGTAATACACTAGTTGTGCTATCTGTGTAATACACTAGTTGTGCTATCTGTGTTATACACTAGTTGTGCTATCTGTGTAACACACTAGTTGTGCTATCTGTGTAAAATACTAGTTGTGCTATCTGGTAATGCACTAGTTTGCTGTCTGTGTAACACACTATTTGTGCTATTTGTGTAATACACTAGTTGTCCTGTGTAATGCACTAGTTGTGCTATCTGTGTAATGCACTAGTTGTGCTTTCTGTGTAATACACTAATTGTGCTATCTGTGTAATACACTAGTTGTGCTATCTGTGTAATACTCTAGTTGTGCTATCTGTGTAATACACTAGTTGTGCTATCTGTGTAACACACTAGTTTTGCTATCTGTGTAATACACTAGTTGTGCTATCTGTGTAATGCACTAGTTGTACTATCGGTGTAATACACTAGTTGTGCTGTCTGTGTAATACACTAATTGTGCTATCTGTGTAATACACTAGTTGTGCTATCTGTGTAATACACTAGTTGTCCTGTGTAATGCACTAGTTGTGCTATCTGTGCAATGCACTCGTTGTACTGTCTGTGTAATACACTAGTTGTGCTATCTGTGTAATACACTAATTGTGCTATCTGTGTAATACACTAGTTGTGCTATCTGTGTAATACTCTAGTTGTCTATCTGTGTAATACTCTAGTTGTGCTATCTGTGTAATACACTAGTTGTGCTATCTGTGTAATACTCTAGTTGTGTTATCTGTGTAATACACCAGTGGTGCTATCTGTGTAATACACTAGTTGTGCTATCTGTGTAATACGCTAGTTGTCCTGTGTAATGCACTAGTTGTGCTATCTGTGTAATACACTAGTGCTATCTGTGTAATACACTAATTGTGCTATCTGTGTAATACACTATTTGTGCTATCTGTGTAATACTCTAGTTGTGCTATCTGTGTAATACACTAGTTGTGCTATCTGTGTAATACACTAGTTGTGCTATCTGTGTAATACACTAGTTGTGCTATCTGTGTAATACACTAGTTGTGCTATCTGTGTAATACACTAGTTGTGCTATCTGTGTAATGCACTAATTGTGCTATCTGTGTTATACACTAGTTGTGCTATCTGTGTAATACACTAGTTGTGCTATCTGTGTAATACTCTAGTTGTGTTATCTGTGTAATACACTAGTTGTGCTATCTGTGTAATACACTAGTTGTGCTATCTGTGTAATATACTAGTTGTGCTATCTGTGTTATACACTAGTTGTGCTATCTGTGTAATACACTAGTTGTGCTATCTGTGTTATACACTAGTTGTGCTATCTGTGTAATTCATTTACGATGTCCTTACCCTGGATATGAATATGGATAATAAGGTGAGGTCAAGTTATTCCCACTTTCGCTGGCTAGTAGAATGACATTCTGACATGGAGCTGCAATACATAATAATGATGTCTAGATACGTATAATACACACGTGAATTGATGTATTGAAATAAACAAGTCAACACAATTAAATACCTGGTATCTGATGGCAGATGTCAATAGAGAAGCGATGTAGAATACTTGAGGCAAAGGCTGCATTAGCAATTGTTCTTTACTAATTAATTGATACAACAATAGTTTTAACAACAACTGTAAATGACAGCTGAGATCTAATATAATTTAAGAAACATAGTCTCCGAGGTTGACGGTTTGTGTTTGCCATACAGAAAGCAAAACTCCAAGGCGAACCATTAATTTAGTGTCGTCTTTACCGTGAAACGACAACAGATAGACTTACCTGCTTCTGGCCTAGTCATGTACTCGCAGACGATTTCGTTGTTCTGCACCGACAAGATGTCTTTATGTATTCATCCATACATTCATTCATCCATTCCTGTTTTCCATTCTGAACATTCCAGTATGGTGCAGAAGCATGGACATTAGATAAGAAAACAGAACATAACATTGAAGCCTTTGAAATGTGGATTTAGGAAATTGTATGGAAAGAAAAGAAAACAAACGATGAAGTCTTAAAATAACTAAATATTAAAAGAGAAATACTAATGACAATTCAAACAAGACGAATGCAAATTTTGGGGCATGTTAAAAAGACACATCAGCCGATTAAAAGAAATCTTCTAGGGAAAAATACAAGGTAAAAGACGCAGAGGAGGAAGACCAAGACTAACGTTGACGAGTAACATCAAAAGATGGACAAGTCAGCCTATGACAATCTGCATATCAAAGCAAGAGACAGAGCGGAATAGCGCTCCATGGTAGCCAACTTACGAGGCATAGACAGCACTCAATGAATGAATGAAGTTTTTCTATACAGATGATATCAGGATGTTTTTGTTTATGGTTCATGTCATGTAAACGTATAATATGAAACAGCCATGGCTGCCTTCATTAGCCTCCCGAGTGTTTATGATCTCCAACGCCTTCTTCTCGAAAAGCACAACACTTATTCTTGTATAAATTCGTCTCTTTTTTGTTCATTTGAAATGCATTCTTTTCAGTTTATGTTTGAGATCCCACGAAGACTTTTGTTTTCAAATATATTTAATTTTCTATCTTAAGTCGTAGAGGACTTCCAGCTTTCACATCAATACGCTAGCACTCGTATCACACATGCGCTGAACAGTCTAAGTTTTATTCGTTTGCTGAGAACTTCAGATCATATGTTCGTCAGTTTGTTGACTGCATTAGATGTTAGACACCAATATTACATGCAATTTCAGTTCCGATGTACACGCTATTGGATATTCATAACAACTCTATATCACAGAATTAACACATTCATGTCTAGCAATTGCATTACCTGGTTCATTGGGAGATATGTACTCCAGCTCGAACAATCTGGTTGTACCACTGAGATTAGAGTGAAAGACAAGAGTCATGGAGTTGCCAGTGCTATTGAAGTGTATTCCAGGGACTAGACCACACAATATTGCAATTCTAGGAGAATCCGTGCTGTTACCTAAACAATAATATAATACTAACATTAATTCATGGATTTTGTTAGAGTACGCAATATGATATAATACTAACATTAATTCATGGATCTTGTTAGAGTACGCAATATGATATAATACTAACATTAATTCATGGATCTTGTTAGAGTACGCAATATGATATAATACTAACATTAATTCATGGATCTTGTTAGAGTACGCAATATGATATAATACTAACATTAATTCATGGATCTTGTTAGAGTACGCAATATGATATAATACTAACATTAATTCATGGATCTTGTTAGAGTACGCAATATGATATAATACTAACATTAATTCATGGATTTTGTTAGAGTACGCAATATGATATAATACTAACATTAATTCATGGATTTTGTTAGAGTACGCAATATGATATAATACTAACATTAATTCATGGATTTTGTTAGAGTACGCAATGTGATATTTTTGTTATTGTTGCGTTCGCCAGCTTTCAACTCTGACGAAGTCCCTAGAGACTAGGAACTGCATTTTGCGTGTTAATTCATTTTTCCCTGGCAGCCGTGTGCATAGGTGTCCCTCGCCACACAGGCGTGTAACTCCGACTTCGGAGGTACTCATTTTTTTTTCCGTCGATGTGTAACTGACTTTTCAAGCCGGGCCTCGCTTCTGAGACAAGGGTGGTTGTCGCAGAGAGAAATCATAAATAAAAATTCCAACCGATGTAGCCGAGATTTGAACCCACAACCTCTCTGTCTTGAGGCCTGCTTCGTGCTTCGAGACCAACCAGTCTCCCATGGACTTGGAATATGAGGAAACTGCAACAAGGAACACTTTTCATGCATAGCCTTCAATGGTTCCTGCTGGCTACCCAACATATACCGGAAGTTCACATCCTCCTGAAAATAATGATCGTCATATTTAAAAAAAAAATGTATAGCGCTTGATGGTGTTAGGCCATCGTTGTTGACTCCAATTCCGTACATATAAACACACAGTTAGTCGTCAGATTATCCCCGTCGCACATCAAACAACGGACCGTAAGATTAGCGTATGGCCGGTCTAGGGATATGCGATGAGCCATTGCGATGACGTAGCACACACAACAATGTCGCGCCTCTTAGATTCCTGATTACTCTAGCGAATGGAGCCTACGACGAACAAAACTCGGCGCAAATTCACCAAAGATATAAAACTGCGGCTGATGAAGTAGCTCACATTAATGAGTAACATGTAAATAACTTGCGTCAAGCAATTCCAACAACAGTCATGAACAGCACCAATGTGATGTAAAGCGCAGATCAAGTCTAGACGGTAGAAGGTCGCATTCACAACACTTGATTTGCTAACAAGGGAATATTGCCGGCGTAAGACTCCGCTTTATCGGCGCAGATGTAATAAGTAGATCATCATTTTGACTTTAACGCAGAAAAGTGCAATGGAGAACCGAAATTAATCAGACCCGAATGTACTTTCTGCAGCGATCGAGAGAACGTAAACTAGATCCAACATCTTGGTGACGGAAGTCGCAATATGATATAATACTAACATTAATTCATGGATGTTATTAGAGTATGCAATATGATATAATATTAACATTAATTCATCGATGTTGTTAGAGTACGCAATATGACATAATATTAACATTAATTCATAGATGTTGTTAGAGTATGCAATATGATATAATACTAACATTAATTCATGGATGTTGTTAAAGTATGCAATCCTGCATTTACGTTATAAAAGTAAAAATTTAAAAAATGTTTACTTTCACATCTTATACATGCAACATTATGTTAATGACCGTCATTTTCTATGAGCTGTACATATTTTTGGACGATACAGTCATCATTTATCCAGATAGCCATTACATTCCATAGCATATCTAGTACTCAGTTTAAAATACTGTATGAACCCCAGAGCCATGGCCGTCCAACAAAAACCCGAACCCCTTTGATCAGAAAGCGATACTCACACCTGCCGAAAAAGATTTTGCCATAAAGAAGACACGAACACAATAATACATTAATGAAGGGACTGAAGAATAGAAGAGTCTCTGCTCATAGAAACCATAAAAAACAGAATTACACAAAGCGTAGCCAGCACTATACTGCGAATAATTGTCTGTGACAAATTGTCTTATTAGAAAAGATCAAAACGTCACTAACTGCTTTTGTTTTCATTTCTGGGTATGCCGGAAGTTGGACATAAACGAGGACAGTAGACAAACGATTTAAAAGACGATTAAAAGCCACATATATAGAGATATCTGTAAATCATCATTGAATGACTTCTCCATCTGTGGAAATGACTGGGAACATCTGCCTAGTGATCACACATCACGGAGAGCATGTATAAGGAATGGTATAACATCATTTGAGACTGCTAAGGCAAAACTTAGACTATAAAAGACTCATGAAAAAGGATGGAAAATCCTATGGATCAGTCGGCCTGACTTGTTCATTCTGTGGCCGTGTGTGTTTATCCAACATTGGTA
The DNA here is from genome assembly GCA_032433765.1 of Megaustenia siamemsis. NCBI lineage: Eukaryota > Metazoa > Mollusca > Gastropoda > Stylommatophora > Ariophantidae > Megaustenia > Megaustenia siamemsis. The sequence goes on from JAVIAB010000041.1 coordinate 76,422,105, forward strand.
GAATTAGCCACGTGAGAAGTTGTTCGACAAAAACAAATCCTCAAAAAAATACACAATAACCTCCACTAGACCGTCTGACAAGACGAAAAGGGCAATACATTAGAGGCCACAGAGATGGGGTCTCTCAGAAGAATGCTGAAAGTTCCCTGGACAGCTAAAAAGAACAAAGACGACATTCTCAAAGAGGTCAAAACAAAAAGGTAGTTGTTAAAACTATACCAGAAAGAAACAACCAACATTTTTCGGCACATCATGAGAGGAGTAACTTCGAATAGTCTATTACAACTAGATAAACACACAGAAAGAGAGATCGCGGACAACAAAGAGAGAAGATATTAGATAGCTTGGGGCCGTGGCATGGGAAACAGTCAACACCAGAATTGAAAAGTTGCACTGTAAACATAAATTAATGGACTTGACCGCCTTCGACAATCGACATGGTACATGATGATGATGACAAGATGAACAATTCCAACAACAATCTACGACAACAATGTTGGTCTACAATACCATCATAAATGGCGAGGTACTCATCCGGGCAGGTTGGCGGGGTGCCCCCCATCTGGAATATCATCAACGCTAATACCACCACGTTCGATGATACTGAAGCTGTTATGTGCCACTGGCAATCAAAATTCCTGAAAATAGATGTTTACAGTAGTGTATTTCTTATAGTTAATTATAGCTGAATATGTGCCAGTGAGGACATACTGGAGACACAATCAAATGTTAAATATCCATTGAATAGAGCTCGTGAAATTGACATGCAATCATGAAATGTGACATTTATGACAATTCGAAATTATCATCATCATTGTGTGCCGTCTCCGCATCGAACGCTGGCTACCATGGAGCGTCATTCCACTCTGTCTCTTGCTTTGGTTGGTGTAGGTTGTCATAGGTTGACTTGTCCATCTCTTGATGTTACTTGTCGATGTGTTAGTCTTGGTCTGCCTCTTTTACCTTGTATTTTCCCTTCCAAGATTACTTTTAGTAGGCTGTTGTGTCTTTTTATATGTCCAAAAAAATCTCATCTGTCTTCTTTGAATTGTAATTAGTAGTTCTCTTTTAATGTTCAGTTGTCCTAAGACTAGACTTCATCTTTTGTTTTTTCTTTCCTTTCCATCAAATTCTACCTATTCACCTATTCTTCTATAAATTCACATTTCAAAGGCTTCAATTTTCTGTTATGTTTTCTTGTCTAATGTCAATGTTTCTGCACCATACAGAAATGTTTACAAGAAATACCAGTTTACCATCTTAGTTTTAGCCCTGGTGTTATTTGTTAGTATATTTTTTATGGCTTTAAATTTACTTTTTGCCATTCCTATTTTAGCTTAGCCTCTATGATATTACTATACACTCAGCTTCAATGAGATTACTATACATTCAGCTTCAAGGAGATTACTATACACTCAGCTTCTATGAGATCACTATACACTCAGCTTCTATGAGATCACTATACACTCAGCTTCAATGAGATTCGTATACACTCAGCTTCAATGAGATTACTATACACTCAGCTTCTATGAGATCACTATACACTCAGCTTCTATGAGATCACTATACACTCAGCTTCAATGAGATTAGTATACACTCAGCTTCAATGAGATTACTATACACTCAGCTTCTATGAGATTACTATACACTCATCTTCTATGAGATCACACTCGGCTTCTATGAGATCACTACATACTCAGCTTCTATGAGATCACACTCAGCTTCTATGAGATCACACTCAGCTTCTATGAGATCACACTCAGCTTCTATGAGATCATACTCAGCTTCTATGAGATCACACTCAGCTTCTATGAGATCACACTCAGCTTCTATGAGATCACACTCGGCTTCTATGAGATTACACTCAGCTTCTATGAGATCACTATACACTCAACTTCTATGAGATCACTATAGACTCAGCTTCTATGAGATCACTATAGACTTAGCTTCTATGAGATCACACTCGGCTTCTATGAGATCACTATAGACTCAGCTCCTAAGAGATCACTATAGACTCAGTTTCTTTGAGATCACACTCATCTTCTATGAGATCACACTCGGCTTCTATGAGATCACTATAGACTCAGCTTATATGAGACCACACTCAGCTTCTATGAGATCACTATAGACTCAGCTTCTATGAGATCACACTCGGCTTCTATGAGATCACTATAGACTCAGCTTCTATGAGATCACTATAGACTCAGCTTATATGAGATCACTATAGACTCAGCTTCTATGAGATCACTATAGACTCAGCTTCTATGAGATCACTATAGACTCAGCTTCTATGAGATCACACTCAGCTTCTAAGAGATCACTATAGACTCAGCTTATATGAGACCACACTCAGCTTCTATGAGATCAATATAGAGTCAGCTTCTATGAGATCACACTCGGCTTCTATGAGATCACTATAGACTCAGCTTCTATGAGATCACTATAGACTCAGCTTATATGAGATCACTATAGACTCAGCTTCTATGAGATCACACTCAGCTTCAATGAGATCACTATAGACTCAGCTTCTATGAGATCACTATAGACTCAGTTTCTATGAGATCACTATAGACTCAGCTTCTATGAGATCACTATAGACACAGCTTCTATGAGATCACTATAGACTCAGCTTCTATGAGATCACTATAGACTCAGCTTATATACAAGTGATGACAGTTAAAGCAAACAAAAACTAAAAATAACCTATCTCTTGACAATCATCACGATTTATCGCCCCTTCCATTAGATTCCGAAATTTGTGGGATTTATTGGAAAAACAAGTCAACTATAGCATTAATAAGGCCCGCGGACTGACAGTAATCACCCAGTGTTTGTGACATTTCCAATAGGAGTTGGTGGGGGTAAAATAACGTCAGCCGTGTATAGCTCGCACAGCTGAATACGTCACATACTGTGGGTGATTTTGGGACAACCTTATCAAATGGAAGGCCTTAGTAAAACTATATATGTCTGTGAGAAACATTCTATAGTTAAATGACATTAATGAAACAATAGCAGACCGTATAGAACAAAATGTTATTGTGAAAGCAAAAATAAAATGCACGTAGTTTTAATAGTTTGATATGTGTGGCATGTAACTCATATAATGTATGACTAACTGTGAATTAATGTTAGCTTTATGGTAGCAGTAAGTTAACTGCTATAGCCATTGAAACACTTTCTTCTTCTGCTGCTGTCCTTCCGCGTTTGCCTTTTAGCGTAGAGGGGAGATATAAGGTGCTGACTTTTGCTCTTTTGTTTGCCTATGCTGCTTTTATGTTTCCTAGTGTTTCTAATATTGCGTAAATTCATCGTTTTCGTTGGCTGCCCTTGGGTCTTGTGTTCTGGCAACGTTTATTGAAGGATCGTTGTGTTGTATTTTGATCTGTCTGCCTTATCACGTGGATAGATTGTTTATATGCTGTTTCTTTATATATTTTGTGGTGGCAAATCATCTTAGCTTTTTGCTCAGTTCTTCCTTTTTTATCTTATCTCTCATGCTGTTTCCTGCATTCATCTAACACATTTCATCTCGGTAGTGGTTATTTTTCTTATTGTTCTTACATCTGGAGTCCAGGTCTGGCATCGGTAGCAGAGCGTTGGGATGAAGATTGTATTGTAGAGTCTCCGTTTTGCGTCGAGAGTTATTTCCTTGGTGGACAATAGTGGCGATAGCTGTCCAATGATTTGACAAGCTTTGATGCTTCTTGAGTCTATATCTGCTGTTTGTGAATTGTGGTTTGTCACTAGACTTCCTAGGTATTTAAATTCTTCTGCTTGCTTTAGTTTTCTGACTTCTGTAGTTATGTTGATATTCTGATTCTTTTTTGCGCTATTCATGACACTCTGTTTTCTTGATGTTAATCTTCATGTTGTATTTCGTGCCTATGCTGTTGAGTCTATTTTAAGTGTTCTTGTTGGTCTTCAATGTCCCCATGTATTAGCGCCTGGTTGTGTGAAGTTCATTTATCTCGCCTGTCTCCGATGTGTTGTTTCACTTACATATGTAGCATTGTAACTCTATCATTCAGGATGACACAGTGAATGTAGAAATGACAATCATAAAAAGAATCACCTCAAAGTTAATCTAACATTAAACAACATTCTACTTACATTTGTAGCATAGTAACTCTATCATTCAGGATGACACAGTGAATGTAGAAATAACAATCATAAAAAGAATCACCTCAAAGTTAATCTAACATTAAACAACATTCTACTTACATTTGTAGCATAGTAACTCTATCATTCAGGATGACACAGTGAATGTAGAAATGACAATCATAAAAAGAATCACCTCAAAGTTAATCTAACATTAAACAACATTCTACTTACATATGTAGCATAGTAACTCTAACATTCAAGATGGCCCAGTGAATGTAGAAATGACAATCATAAAAAGAATCACCTCAAAGTTAATCTAACATTAAACAACATTCTACTTACATATGTAGCATTGTAACTCTAACATTCAAGATGGCCCAGTGAATGTAGAAATGACAATCATAAAAAGAATCACCTCAAAGTTAATCTAACATTAAACAACATTCTACTTACATATGTAGCATTGTAACTCTAACATTCAAGATGGCCCAGTGAATGTAGAAATGACAATCATAAAAAGAATCACCTCAAAGTTAATCTAACATTAAACAACATTCTACTTACATATGTAGCATTGTAACTCTAACATTCAAGATGGCCCAGTGAATGTAGAAATGACAATCATAAAAAGAATCACCTCAAAGTTAATCTAACATTAAACAACATTCTACTTACATATGTAGCATTGTAACTCTATCATTCAGGATGACACAGTGAATGTAGAAATGACAATCATAAAAAGAATCACCTCAAAGTTAATCTAACATTAAACAACATTCTACTTACATATGTAGCATAGTAACTCTATCATTCAGGATGACACAGTGAATGTAGAAATGACAATCATAAAAAGAATCACCTCAAAGTTAATCTAACATTAAACAACATTCTACTTACATTTGAAGGCGGACCTGAACTTAACGCCACAAAAATGAAACTTGTCAAGCGCAGAAATGAATCAAGTAAACTTTATGTGTCCATTTGGGAAAGATACAAATGGAAATAGTTTTACACTGTTTGTATAGATCACATTATTGCATTTGTTACACATTCTTCCCCTTCACTTCTTCTTGTACCCGTTGGGGCGTCGAGAGAGATACTCAGTTCTGCTTCTCGCTCTTTTAGCAGCTTCAATCATTGTCAATTTGTCTTATTCTCCGATCTTGACTCTTTCAGAGTCGGATTCCGGACTCTCTCATGAAGTCAGCTGTCTGTTTAAGTGATTCGGTTGCTCCATATAGTTTCTCTTCCAGGGTGGTGGGCGTGGACCACATTGCTCTTCTCAGGTCTGTGTCCTAGGGGCAATCCTGTAGAACATATTTTATTGTCGTATTGTCCAGTATGCAGTGGCATTGGCTGGCAGTACCAATTTTGAGTTTGGTGAGCATGTGATTTCTCATTCTATTGTGGCCAGTGCTGAGGCGAAGTATGATGACTTGATCCCTCCTTGATAGGTGGATGTATCCATCCCTCTCGTCATACTTTGGGTGTTCTCGTTTTATTTTTCATGAAACTGGCCTTTGATGATGGATTTGGCTTCATCGTAGCTGACCAGATGGTTTTCCTGTGGTAATCTCCCTACCTCTTTCGCTAATTTGTCTGCGCGTTTGTTTTCGTGTATATTACAGTGTTATGGTATCCACTGGATAACCACTCTCTGGAAGTTATTGCATAGTTGACCTAGGTTTGTTCTCAAGTCATTTAGTTCCTTGTTCCTGGGGGTTTTTAGAGCTTTTGTCAATTGATGTTGTTGTAACGCTTCTTTGAAGTTATCTGTCCATCTTACGTTGTTCATCTACCCTCTCTTATATTAAACAATATATGTTTTGTATGGTGCGTAGTTGCATGACCTTTCTTCAAGATATACAAACCAGTGTATTTATTGTTTTTGTTTCAAAACAAAAATTTGAATTGAAAATTAACATACAATTCATGTTTGCATTTGTTCAATGCCTACTCTTTCTCGTGTAATATCATTTGAGATTCTGTCTTTTCTGATCACTGCAAGCGCCTTTCTCAGACATCTCATCTCTGTGGTGACAAGCTTTCCTTTATGTTCAATCTTAAGTGTTGGAATCAATATACTCTGTACAAAATGTTTCTTCTTAGTAATATGTATTGCTTTTGTGTTGAAGCATATATAGTTGTCCAGTTATTTTGATTTGCCTTGCTGTACGTCTATTTCCTTATCGATATTGACGATTTTATCAGCTTCAAAGAATGTTGTTCCCAAACATTAAAGTTTGTTTCTTGTTTCATAACTTGGTGTTCTATAGCCATGTAAATGTCTACGTTGTTCTGTTTATTACAACGATAATATAAAAATAAATATATTTTTAGATAATTTCCACTTTTGAGGATTTAACTAGTTAAAAATAAAAACTATATAAAAATGTACATATATTTATCGTTTATCTAAATTCTAAATTACGTGTCTGTTTACTTTTTTTGTGTGTCATTCTCTATATACTATAGTGTGTTGATAACAAATAATGCTTGGTGCTTACCTTGGATAATTACTGGGGTAGCCAGGTGAGTAAAGGTACTTTCCTGTTTCGTCTGCCACTAAGTTGTTATCTGTACACAGAACTGTAACACATTTACATGATTTAGTTTCTTATATGTCCCAGCATGTGTGGCCAGAAATGAGGACAAAACTGTGTTGGGATCTATTTTACTTGTTAGTCTAACTAAATTATATCTTGATATTTGTTTTGTGACGAACGTTTTGAATTTACTTCAAATAGATAATTTGGTGTGGCAAAGCTGATGTTAGGCAGAATACAATGAATAACGAAAAATCAGTACGAAATGGTAACATAATACACGATAAAAAGGACATTAAACAGGGAACATGGCAAATAAAGTATTGCCCATTTGAATAAAAACGCGAACAATATGTTGTTAAATGTCGTTTTGTTAGTACTTCGTCATAAAAAAGTAAAAGTAAAGTACCCCCGTCACGCCAAGTGGCGTATAGGGAATATGGTGTTAGTGACCATAAATTTTACAGACCTTCGGCACATGATTTTTGGAGTAATGTGGTCGGTATTACTCTCGTGCCGCTTTACTTTCCCAGAAAAAAAATCCGGTACCCATTAAAGGCTTGGTGAACCGGAAGCCGTCGGTTGGGATCGAACCCTACCTCTTGTCCTTTGTAGTCCAGTTCATTAACCACTGAGCTATCGCGTCTCTCAGAACTTCGTTAGGGAAATTATAAATATGCACAATTATTAAATTATTGAGAACAACAGACCCAAGGGTCGACCACGAAAAAGATGGATCGATGGAATATTAGAAGCACTAGTAAACATAACAGCAGCAGAGGCGAACAGAAGAGCAAAAGACCGCAAATTATATCTCCCCTCGACGCTGAAAGGCAGATGAGGAAGGAAAGAGAAGAAGATTAAATTATTCGATGTGAATATCTGAACATTATTAGCAGCTTCTTTAAGTTAGAGAAGTCAGTGAATGAAGTTCAATAAGAGTCTCTTGAATTGGCGTATCAAGCCCAGACTTCTGTGGTAGAAGTCGATGATTTAGTGGGACTACGCAATAGCGCAGTGTAGAATTATCCAATGGTCGCTTCATTCAGGTGATACAATAAAGAACATTAATACAGAGGTGTAGTGCCTACAAGATTAACTTCAACAAATATCTTTGAGGATTTAAGTATCGGGATACATTTACGTGTGTTACCGGGGCCTCATTACGTGGGATGTAAAGAATAGTGACACTGTGACCTTCCAGGCATGTCGTACGAGGCGACTAAGGAGGTTGATCGATGGCTTGACAAGCTGTCATTGTAAAAAGCATTGTTATGGAAACAGACCATAGGTTTTAGAAGCAGTGATCTGTGCAATATGTGCCACGCAAGGTTTCTGTTTTTGAGATTGTGGTTTTGCCCTATGTGCCGTCTTCGGCTCGAAAGGACGATAGATAGATACATTTACGAAAATTTTTACTAGACAAGTTTATCAACCTTTAAGAAATGTACAAGGAGTTACAAGAGCAGGTTCAAATGAAAGCTCGTTAGCAAAGCTGTAGGTAACGTTTGTATCCCGTAAACAATAACAAAACACACACGATGCTTCATCACCAGCAAAACCATCACAACCTACTACATCAACCTGATGTTATACTAGGTAGCTTTTGAAGCTCTCCAATTAATCTCTTCCAATGAATCCTCTCTAATCAATCCTCTCCAATCAATCCTCTCCAATTAATCTTCTCCAATCAATCATCTCTACAAAATTAATCCTCTCATATCAATGCTCTACAATCAATCTTCTAAAGACTATACTTTCCAATCAGTCCTCTCCAATCAATCTTATGCATTCAATCCTCTCCAATCAATCCTCCCAAGCAATGGGCAGAAGACAAAGAAATGAAAAGACGATTAGAAGCCACAGAGATGAAATTTCTCAGAAGAATGTTGAAAGTTCCATGGACAGCCAAAAAGATCAAAGAGTAATTCTCAAAGAGGCCAACACAAAAAGGGAGCTCCTAAGAAATATCATAAAGAAACAATCAACATTTTCCGGGCATATCATGAGAAGAGGAAAATTGGGATACTTGGTTACAACTAGCAAAATACAGGGAAAGAGAGATCATGGACAACAAAGAGAGAAAATACCAGATAGCTTGGTGTCATGGCATGGAAAACAGTCAACAACAGAATTTATATGATGCACGGTAGATAGAAAAATGTGAAATGACATGGTCGCCTGCGCCAACCGGTATGTCATACGATGGTGATGATGCTGATGATGATGATTTGTTGTTTATTTATGTCGTTAAAAATACCTCAATGCCAGCTCTTTTTTTTATATACTCACTTCTGATTTGTTCGCTTTGTACCAGATCCTGATGTTCTTTCTTTCTTTACATCCTTTTGATAATTCTACTACTTCTCCACTTCCTCGTGTACCCGTTTGGGTGTCTAGGGAGATACAAAGTTCTGAATCTCGCTCTTTAAGCGGCCTCACTCATTGTTAATTGATGTTCTTGTAGCGTTTATTTGATGTTGTCTGGCCATCTTACTCTGGGTTTTGTCTTGCTCTTCTCCCTTCTCCTCTTTTAATATATGCTCTGTATAGTTAGGAATCGGGAGCCGCGATAGCTCAGTAGTTAGTGTACTGGACTACAAAGGACAAGAGGTAGGGTTCGATCCCAACCGACGGCTTCCGAGTTCACCCATCCTTCAATGGGTACCGGATTTTTTATTTGGAAAGTAAAGCAGCACGGGCGTAATACCGACCACATTACCCCAAACATCATGTGCTGAAGGTCTGTAAAATTTATGGTCACTAACACAATATTTCCTATACGCCACTTGGCATAACGGGGGCTCTTCTTTTTTACTATAGTAAGAAATCACACATCATTCATTCAAGATGGGTAAACCAGTTTATTTGTTGTTTCTGTATGTAACTTAGGTTATACGATCTTGCTGATTGTAGAGGATTGATTGGAGAGGATTCGTTTATGTAGAGGATTGATTGGAGACGATTTATTGAAGTGTATTAACTGGAGAAGATTAATTGTAGAGGATTGATTGGACAGAATTGACCGAAGGGTTAAACAGTGTACTAGGAGAGTGTGAGTTAATATAGGTAACAGAATGACCGGACATTTTTAAGTTACTCGGCCAGTGTGCCTACTGGTCAGCTTTTTGAAGGACGTCTCGGGGTGGTATTATTAGGATAATCCTTTGACAAAGCTGACGAGGTAAAATAAAGTCATGGACTTTACCCAGGGCTAGTTCTGGATAACATTCTGGGGAAAATGGCTGATACCAGGAATAGTGAAGGGGAGATAGCTATAATGTGACTGAAGATCAGCCAATAAGTTAGAAGAATGAAGATTAACTGGACATAGAATTGTATAGACGTTGGGTATATCCTGGAGAGTTTTAAAAGACTTAAAAGTTACGTTAGAGTTATGGTTATGGTTATGGTTATGGAAGGCCCCGGTATCACGGCAAACGAATTAAAATCCATAATTGCCCAACCGCTCGTGACAGTGGAATCATCCGAATTACTAACTAATCTCTCAAACAAAGAAATGTAGCTTTAGTCCCCATCATAGCAGTCTCAGCACACTCCAAAAGACATACGGCAAAACCGCACGTAAAGTGAACACAGCTCTCTGTTCCTTGTCATACGATATCGTTATTCAACGAAAACAATTGAAATATCGAAACGCGATCAACACGGATAAAACACACAGCTCATATTGTGCACAGAGCACTTAACTCAGTAGCTGCTGCAACAAGCCGGACTTGGAATATGAGGAGATTGCAACAAGGAACACTTTTCATGCATAGCCTTCAATGGTTCCTGCCGCATATCCACCATATTGACCGGAAGATCACGTCCTCCTGAAAAGGATGATCGTCATATTTTTAAAAATGTATAGCGGTTGATGATGTTAAGACAGCGTTTTTGACTCCAATTCCAAGTTAGTCGTCGGATTATCTACGGTAAAGATAGCCAGTTAGTTCAACTTACTAGCAGTTGTTGATTTGTATATTTCACTGTGGAGTGTGTGAAAATGATGTGATGTTTAATGCAGATCTTTGTAGCAGTTGACCTGCGATCAGGGCCGGCTTAAGGTAACGGCAAGTCGGACAGTTTCATTGGCGCGCCTTTTGGGACGCCATCATTGATCTTCCACAATTTGTAGTTTTTTCCTTGTGAAATTTGTATAATTATAAAGGGCGCCGACGTTCGGTTTGTCCTGGGCGCTAGCAACCTTAGGACCGCCACTGCCTACAATGTTATAAACCATTTAATCTTGTTCAGAGGAGTGGCCAGTTATGCCAGTGTCTAAAAATCTTGTAATGGAGTTGCCCTTGATTGATGAAGTCCATGTATATTGTCCAGTTCTGTAACGTGCATAGTAGAAATCTATGAGAGGTGTTCTGTCTGCTTAGATTTGGCCTTACATTACAGGAGACAGAATAATAACACCAAGCATTAATCTCAACATCATCATCGAGATAATATATATATATATAATAATAATAATAAATGTAACAAAGTAGTAAAAAAAGAAGTAAAGTACCCCCGTCACGCCAAGTGGCGGCTATAGTGACCATATATTTTACAGACCTTCGGCACATGATTTTTGAGGTAATGTGGTCGGTATTACGCCCGTGCCGCTTTACTTTCCCAGAAAAAATCCGGTACCCATTTAAGGCTGGGTGAACCCGGAAGCCGTCGGTTGGGATCGAACCCTACCCCTTGTCCGTTGTAGTCCAGTTCACTAAAAACTGAGCTATCGCGGCTCAATGTATGGTAGTGACATGTTGAAAACAGTCGATGAGAAATTTGTGACATGTTGAAAACAGTCGATGAGAAATTTGTAATCGATGTGTCTACACATGTTTTCTATGGTGAGTGCAGTTTCTATATCCTTTGAAACTGATGATATATGGCTTCATTTTACAATATTGACCATTCAATTTATGCTTGTTATTACTTGTCTTACACCTTACCAGGTTTATATATATATATATATATATATATATATATATATATATATATATATATATGCAAGTAAAGATATTGACACAAAATGTAAAGCAAAACCGCCCTGTCTAGTTCTTCCGTCATGGTAAATCAAAGCATGTATTTACAATTCTCACGCAGTTATGTTATGACTACCATTGACTTTAACATTTCAAGCCACTGTCGTTTCGTTTTAAATTGCTGATTACATCTCTCAATCAGTTCTATCTTTACCTGCTGGAAGCATTACCTGATCGATCCTGGGATGTGTACTCAAACTTGAATCCACTGTAATTGCTAGCAGCAAATTCATTGTAAAACATAACACTAATAGAGGCGCCAGTGCTTATGAACGTCTCGTTTGAGAGATTACCACACAAAATTCCTATGGTTGGAGAGAGTATACTGTCACCTAAAGACAATAATAATGATAAGTTCAATAAACCAAACCTTTAAAGGTAAGAACATTATATTCAAATTACAAATCGATCTAGTGTCTCACACAATAATATATCTAGTCTGTAGTAAGGGTTAGACCTTGCATAAACAAGATAGGTGTAGCATTAACTAATGACATAGTGATCAATTTAGAATCATATTGTTTAATTATCTGACCATAATTAAGTCCAGCTGACCTATAATTCTCTCGTACTTCATGAAAACATCTACCCACATAGCAAAAGAGAAACACAGAAAGTGATGATTAGTTGGAATTAAGAGTAATTAAGTAAATTCGACTTTATAAAAACACAACCCATACAGCTAGCGAAGGCCAGAACATTAGATTACACATTCCTCTACCTTGTGACGCTACATGGCACGAGTAGTGGGTTACATGTAAGAAGAAACAAGCCTGTGACATTAGAAATATTGTTTTTTTTTCAGCATGAACTTCTTGCACCACACGGAATGTTTTCTCTCATGAACTTCTTACACCACACGGAGTGTTTTCACTCATGAACTTCTTACACCACACGGAATGTTTTCACTCATGAACTTCTTACACCACACGGAATGTTTTCACTCATGAACTTCTTACACCACACAGAGTGTTTTCACTCATGAACTTCTTACACCACACGGAATGTTTTCACTCATGAACTTCTTACACCACACGGAGTGTTTTCACTCATGAACTTCTTACACCACACGGAATGTTTTCTCTCATGAACTTCTTACACCACACGGAATGTTTTCACTCATGAACTTCTTACACCACACAGAGTGTTTTCACTCATGAACTTCTTACACCACACGGAATGTTTTCACTCATGAACTTCTTACACCACACGGAGTGTTTTCACTCATGAACTTCTTACACCACACGGAATGTTTTCTCTCATGAACTTCTTACACCACACGGAATGTTTTCACTCATGAACTTCTTACACCACACGGAATGTTTTCACTCATGAACTTCTTACACCACACGGAATGTTTTCACTCATGAACTCCTTACACCACACGGAATGTTTTCACTCATGAACTTCTTACACTACACGGAATGTTTTCTCTCATGAACTTCTTACACTACACGGAATGTGCTCACTAATTAACTTCTTACACTACACGGAATGTTCTCACTAATTAACTTCTTACACTACACGGAATGTTCTCACTAATTAACTTCTTACACTACACGGAATGTTCTCACTAATTAACTTCTTACACTACACGGAATGTGCTCACTAATTAACTTCTTACACTACGCGGAATGTTCTCACTAATTAACTTCTTACACTACACGGAATGTTCTCACTAATTAACTTCTTACACTACGCGGAATGTGCTCACTAATTAACTTCTTACACTACGCGGAATGTTCTCACTAATTAACTTCTTACACTACACGGAATGTGCTCACTAATGAACTTCTTACACTACACGGAATGTTCTCACTAAATAACTTCTTACACTACACGGAATGTTCTCACTAATTAACTTCTTACACTACACGGAATGTTCTCACTAATTAACTTCTTACACTACGCGGAATGTGCTCACTAATTAACTTCTTACACTACACGGAATGTGCTCACTAATGAACTTCTTACACTACACGGAATGTGCTCACTAATTAACTTCTTACACTACACGGAATGTTTTCTCTCATGAACTTCTTACACTACACGGAATGTTTTCTCTCATGAACTTCCTACACCACACGGAATGTTTTCACTCATGAACTCCTTACACCACACGGAATGTTTTCTCCTATCACTCCTTACACCACACGGAATGTTTTCTCTCATGAACTCCTTACACCACACGGAATGTTTTCACTCATGAACTCCTTACACCACACGGAATGTTTTCACTCATGAACTCCTTACACCACACAGAATGTTTTCACTCATGAACTCCTTACACCACACGGAATGTTTTCACTCATGAACTCCTTACACCACACGGAATGTTTTCACTCATGAACTCCTTACACCACACGGAATGTTTTCTCTCATGAACTTCTTACACTACACGGAATGTTTTCTCTCATGAACTTCTTACACTACACGGAATGTTTTCTCTCATGAACTTCTTACACTACACGGAATGTTTTCTCTCATGAACTTCTTACACTACACGGAATGTTTTCTCTCATGAACTTCTTACACTACACGGAATGTGCTCAATAATTAACTTCTTACACTACACGGAATGTTTTCTCTCATGAACTTCTTACACTACACGGAATGTTTTCTCTCATTAACTCCTTACACCACACGGAATGTTTTCTCTCATGAACTTCTTACACTACACGGAATGTGCTCACTAATTAACTTCTTACACTACACGGAATGTGCTCACTAATTAACTTCTTACACTACACGGAATGTGCTCACTAATTAACTTCTTACACTACACGGAATGTGCTCACTAATTAACTTCTTACACTACACGGAATGTTTTTTCTCATGAACTTCTTACACTACACGGAATGTTCTCACTAATTAACTTCTTACACTACACGGAATGTGCTCACTAATTAACTTCTTACACTACACGGAATGTGCTCACTAATTAACTTCTTACACTACACGGAATGTGCTCACTAATTAACTTCTTACACTACACGGAATGTTTTTTCTCATGAACTTCTTACACTACACGGAATGTGCTCACTAATTAACTTCTTACACTACACGGAATGTTCTCACTAATTAACTTCTTACACTACACGGAATGTTCTCACTAATTAACTTCTTACACTACACGGAATGTTCTCACTAATTAACTTCTTACACTACACGGAATGTTCTCACTAATTAACTTCTTACACTACACGGAATGTGCTCACTAATTAACTTCTTACACTACACGGAATGTTCTCACTAATTAACTTCTTACACTACACGGAATGTTCTCACTAATTAACTTCTTACACTACACGGAATGTTTTCACTAATTAACTTCTTACACTACACGGAATGTTCTCACTAATTAACTTCTTACACTACACGGAATGTTCTCACTAATTAACTTCTTACACTACACGGAATGTTCTCACTAATTAACTTCTTACACTACACGGAATGTTCTCACTAATTAACTTCTTACACTACACGGAATGTTCTCACTAATTAACTTCTTACACTACACGGAATGTTCTCACTAATTAACTTCTTATACTACACGGAATGTTCTCACTAATTAACTTCTTACACTACACGGAATGTTTTCACTAATTAACTTCTTACACTACACGGAATGTTCTCACTAATTAACTTCTTACACTACACGGAATGTTCTCACTAATTAACTTCTTACACTACACGGAATGTTCTCACTAATTAACTTCTTACACTACACGGAATGTTCTCACTAATTAACTTCTTACACTACACGGAATGTTCTCACTAATTAACTTCTTACACTACACGGAATGTTCTCACTAATTAATTTCTTACACTACACGGAATGTTCTCACTAATTAATTTCTTACACTACACGGAATGTTCTCACTAATTAATTTCTTACACTACACGGAATGTTCTCACTAATTAATTTCTTACACTACACGGAATGTTCTCACTAATTAATTTCTTACACTACACGGAATGTTCTCACTAATTAATTTCTTACACTACACGGAATGTTCTCACTAATTAATTTCTTACACTACACGGAATGTTCTCACTAATTAACTTCTTACACTACACGGAATGTTCTCACTAATTAATTTCTTACACTACACGGAATGTTCTCACTAATTAATTTCTTACACTACACGGAATGTTCTCACTAACAAACAGAAACAAACAAAAAAAACTTTAGATCCTACCAGGATTGGAATTTGAGTTCCCCTAGCTTAGATCCCCACAAGTTACCGACTCTGCCACCCGCTCTCTTATATAGGTATTATATATTATTATTTTTACATATTAAGTATACATATATGTGTCTCATTTTTACTGCAAAGAACTGAAATAATATTTACGATGTTTGTAAAAAAAAGGGGGAAAAAACACAGTTTCTGCACACAAATGGTACGTTTCGTATGTAAATTGAAGAAAATGTGAAGTGAAAAAAAAAATAGACGAGATTACTGTACCGTCATGAATAAGGACATCACCATAATTTGCACAAATTGGGTAAACATCATCAGTGGAGAAATCCACTATCCTCAGTACAACCACATTTGACGATATGTTGGTAGTGATAATCCACTGGCACTCACCGCTGGAAAATAGTTCACCTATTGTAACCGATGTGTTAATAAGTAAAATAATATTGATATAATGTTTAATACTGCGATGCACTATGATATATATGCTAGAACTTACATCAACATCATCAGGTACCATGCCTGCTGGCGTAGGTGATCTAGTCTCTTCACTACGTTTGCTCTCGACAGTTATTTATCATTCTATTGTTGACCTTTTGCTAAGCCATTCTCTTAAGCTGTCTGACAACTACATCTTTGCTTCTCAGTATCTCTTATCCCTCAATTTTTGAAATTGTCAGATTATATTCCAGCTGTTTTCTTTTCAATGCATGGCCCAAAAATGATGATTGTTTCTTCTTAATATTGGATTTTAGCTTTCTTTTTCCTTTGACCCGTTTTAGAACGTTTTCATTATTCTAGTTGTTCATGATATTCTCAACATTCTACTGTAAAATAACATTTCTACAACCTCCAGTGATTTTTTTGTCTGTTGTCCTATTGTTCATTATTGACATCCATATGTTACGACTGGCTGTAAATATTATTTAAGAACTCTCTTTCTTGTTTCTATTGTCATAAATTGATTAGAAAATATTTTTTTTTTTTTGAAAACTGCTTTTTTTTGAGCAATTCATCATTTCACCTTTGTTGTACATCCACCTCCTGAGGTTAACATTATTGCCAGATATTACAATTCATTATTATATATCAGAAATTATATACATCTAGCATTTCTTCTAAATTACAATATATTTCTTAGACATAACATTGTGAAAATGATACAAGACTTTGGAAACATAAGATGTTCTTCCTCGTTTATAACTCTAGGTGTAGCTAAGACATTGTTGTGAGACTAGGCCAGTCTTCTCTGCGTATCTATATATTCATACATTGTTGTAAGACTAGGTCAGGCTTCACTACGTATCTATATATTCAGACTTTGTTGTGAGACTAGGTCAGCCTTCTCTACGTATCTATATATTCAGTCATTGTTGTGAGACTAGGTCAACCTTCTCTACGTATCTATATATTCAGACTTTGTTGTGAGACTAGGTCAACCTTCTCTACGTATCTATATATTCAGACATTGTTGTGAGACTAGGTCAGCCTTCTCTACGTATCTATATATTCAGACATTGTTGTAAGACTAGGTCTGCCTTCTCTACTTATCTATATATTCAGTCATTGTTGTGAGACTAGGTCAGCCTTCTCTGCGTATCTATATATTCAGACATTGTTGTGAGACTAGGTCAACCTTCTCTACGTATCTATATATTCAGTCATTGTTGTGAGACTAGGTCAGCCTTCTCTACATATCTATATATTCAGACATTGTTGTAAGTCTAGGTCAGCCTTCTCTACTTATCTATATATTCAGTCATTGTTGTGAGACTAGGTCAACCTTCTCTACGTATCTATATATTCAGACATTGTTGTAAGACTAGGTCAGCCTTCTCTACGTATCTATATATTCAGTCATTGTTGTGAGACTACGTCAACCTACTCTACGTATCTATATATTCAGACATTGTTGTAAGACTAGGTCAGCCTTCTCTGCGTATCTATATATTCATTCATTGTTGTGAGACTAGGTCAACCTTCTCTGCGTATCTATATATTCGGTCATTGTTGTAAGACTAGGTCAGCCTTCTCTGCGTATCTATATATTCAGTCATTGTTGTAAGACTA
Source organism: Megaustenia siamemsis (assembly GCA_032433765.1). Lineage (NCBI taxonomy): Eukaryota > Metazoa > Mollusca > Gastropoda > Stylommatophora > Ariophantidae > Megaustenia > Megaustenia siamemsis. The sequence goes on from JAVIAB010000041.1 coordinate 76,440,078, forward strand.
GGTCAGCCTTCTCTACGTATCTATATATTCAGTCATTGTTGTGAGACTAGGTCAGCCTTCTCTACGTATCTATATATTCAGTCATTGTTGTGAGACTAGGTCAGCCTTCTCTACGTATCTATATATTCAGTCATTGTTGTGAGACTAGGTCAACCTTCTCTACGTATCTATATATTCAGACATTGTTGTAAGACTAGGTCAACCTTCTCTGCGTATCTATATATTCATACATTGTTGTAAGACTAGGTCAGCCTTCTCTACGTATCTATATATTCAGTCATTGTTGTAAGACTAGGTCAGCCTTCTCTACGTGTCTACATATTCAGTCATTGTTTAGAACTCTGCGAAGTCAATGACCATTCATTGATTGTATCTTCCCATCTCTTTCTTTGCCTAACACTCTTTCTCACACTTTTTGCTGTTACTTGAAGTATAGCCGTTGCAGTTGTTGGCTCACACTTTTTACTGTTACTTGAAGTATAGTCGTTGCAGTTGTTGGCTCACACTTTTTACTGTTACTTGAAGTATAGCCGTTGCAGTTGTTGGTTCACACTTTTTACTGTTACTTGAAGTATAGCCGTTGCAGTTGTTGTTGGCTCACACTTTTTACTGTTACTTGAAGTATAGCCGTTGCAGATTTTGGTTCACACTTTTTACTGTTACTTGAAGTATAGCCGTTGCAGTTGTTGGTTCACACTTTTTACTGTTACTTGAAGTATAGCCGTTGCAGTTGTTGGCTCACACTTTTTACTGTTACTTGAAGTATAGCCGTTGCAGTTGTTGGCTCACACTTTTTACTGTTACTTGAAGTATAGCCGTTGCAGTTGTTGGCTCACACTTTTTACTGTTCTTGAAGTATAGCCGTTGCAGTTGCTGGCTAACACTTTTTTACTGTTACTTGAAGTATAGCCGTTGGAGTTGTTGGTTCACACTTTTTACTGTTACTTGAAGTATAGCCGTTGCAGTTGTTGGCTCACACTTTTTACTGTTACTTGAAGTATAGCCGTTGCAGTTGTTGGCTCACACTTTTTACTGTTACTTGAAGTATAGCCTTTGGAGTTGTTGGTTCACACTTTTTACTGTTACTTGAAGTATAGCCGTTGCAGTTGTTGGCTCACACTTTTTACTGTTACTTGAAGTATAGCCGTTGCAGTTGTTGGCTCACACTATTTACTGTTACTTGAAGTATAGCCGTTGCAGTTGTTGGCTCACACTTTTTACTGTTACTTGAAGTATAGCCGTTGCAGTTGCTGGCTAACACTTTTTTACTGTTACTTGAAGTATAGCCGTTGCAGTTTTTGGTACACACTTTTTACTGTTACTTGAAGTATAGCCGTTGCAGTTGTTGGCTCACTTTTTACTGTTACTTGAAGTATAGCCATTGCAGTTGCTGGCTAACACTTTTTTACTGTTACTTGAAGTATAGCCGTTGCAGTTGTTGGCTCACACTTTTTACTGTTACTTGAAGTATAGCCGTTGCAGTTGTTGGCTCACTTTTTACTGTTACTTGAAGTATAGCCGTTGCAGTTGTTGGCTAACACTTTTTACTGTTACTTGAAGTATAGCCGTTGCAGTTGTTGGTTCACACTTTTTACTGTTACTTGAAGTATAGCCGTTGGAGTTGTTGGTTCACACTTTTTACTGTTACTTGAAGTATAGCCGTTGCAGTTGTTGGCTCACACTTTTTACTGTTACTTGAAGTATAGCCGTTGGAGTTGTTGGCTCACACTTTTTACTGTTGCTTGAAGTATAGCCGTTGCAGTTGTTGGCTCACACTTTTTACTGTTACTTGAAGTATAGCCGTTGCAGTTGCTGGCTAACACTTTTTTACTGTTACTTGAAGTATAGCCGTTGCAGTTGTTGGCTCACACTTTTTACTGTTACTTGAAGTATAGCCGTTGCAGTTGTTGGCTCACTTTTTACTGTTACTTGAAGTATAGCCGTTGCAGTTGCTGGCTAACACTTTTTTACTGTTACTTGAAGTATAGCCGTTGCAGTTGTTGGTTCACACTTTTTACTGTTACTTGAAGTATAGCCGTTGCATTTTGTTGGCTCACACTTTTTACTGTTGCTCGAAGTATAGCCGTTGCAGTTGTTGGCTCACACTTTTTACTGTTACTTGAAGTATAGCCGTTGCAGTTGTTGGCTCACACTTTTTACTGTTACTTGAAGTATAGTCGTTGCAGTTGTTGGCTCACACTTTTTACTGTTACTTGAAGTATAGTCGTTGCAGTTGTTGGCTCACACTTTTTACTGTTACTTGAAGTATAGTCGTTGCAGTTGTTGGCTCACACTTTTTACTGTTACTTGAAGTATAGCCGTTGCAGTTGTTGGTTCACACTTTTTACTGTTACTTGAAGTATAGCCGTTGCAGTTGTTGGCTCACACTTTTTACTGTTACTTGAAGTATAGCCTTTGGAGTTGTTGGTTCACACTTTTTACTGTTACTTGAAGTATAGCCGTTGCAGTTGTTGGCTCACACTTTTTACTGTTACTTGAAGTATAGCCGTTGCAGTTGTTGGCTCACACTATTTACTGTTACTTGAAGTATAGCCGTTGCAGTTGTTGGCTCACACTTTTTACTGTTACTTGAAGTATAGCCGTTGCAGTTGCTGGCTAACACTTTTCTACTGTTACTTGAAGTATAGCCGTTGCAGTTTTTGGTACACACTTTTTACTGTTACTTGAAGTATAGCCGTTGCAGTTGTTGGCTCACTTTTTACTGTTACTTGAAGTATAGCCATTGCAGTTGTTGGCTCACACTTTTTACTGTTACTTGAAGTATAGCCGTTGCAGTTGTTGGCTCACACTTTTTACTGTTACTTGAAGTATAGCCGTTGCAGTTGTTGGCTCACTTTTTACTGTTACTTGAAGTATAGCCGTTGCAGTTGTTGGCTAACACTTTTTACTGTTACTTGAAGTATAGCCGTTGCAGTTGTTGGTTCACACTTTTTACTGTTACTTGAAGTATAGCCGTTGGAGTTGTTGGTTCACACTTTTTACTGTTACTTGAAGTATAGCCGTTGCAGTTGTTGGCTCACACTTTTTACTGTTACTTGAAGTATAGCCGTTGGAGTTGTTGGCTCACACTTTTTACTGTTACTTGAAGTATAGCCGTTGCAGTTGTTGGCTCACACTTTTTACTGTTACTTGAAGTATAGCCGTTGCAGTTGTTGGCTCACACTTTTTACTGTTACTTGAAGTATAGCCGTTGCAGTTGCTGGCTAACACTTTTTTACTGTTACTTGAAGTATAGCCGTTGCAGTTGTTGGCTCACACTTTTTACTGTTACTTGAAGTATAGCCGTTGCAGTTGTTGGCTAACACTTTTTACTGTTACTTGAAGTATAGCCGTTGCAGTTGTTGGTTCACACTTTTTACTGTTACTTGAAGTATAGCCGTTGGAGTTGTTGGTTCACACTTTTTACTGTTACTTGAAGTATAGCCGTTGCAGTTGTTGGCTCACACTTTTTACTGTTACTTGAAGTATAGCCGTTGGAGTTGTTGGCTCACACTTTTTACTGTTACTTGAAGTATAGCCGTTGCAGTTGTTGGCTCACACTTTTTACTGTTACTTGAAGTATAGCCGTTGCAGTTGTTGGCTCACACTTTTTACTGTTACTTGAAGTATAGCCGTTGCAGTTGCTGGCTAACACTTTTTACTGTTACTTGAAGTATAGCCGTTGCAGTTGTTGGCTCACACTTTTTACTGTTACTTGAAGTATAGCCGTTGCAGTTGTTGGCTCACTTTTTACTGTTACTTGAAGTATAGCCGTTGCAGTTGCTGGCTAACACTTTTTTACTGTTACTTGAAGTATAGCCGTTGCAGTTGTTGGTTCACACTTTTTACTGTTACTTGAAGTATAGCCGTTGCATTTTGTAGGCTCACACTTTTTACTTTTACTCGAAGTATAGCCGTTGCAGTTGTTGGCTCACACTTTTTACTGTTACTTGAAGTATAGCCGTTGCAGTTGTTGGCTCACACTTTTTACTGTTACTTGAAGTATAGTCGTTGCAGTTGTTGGCTCACACTTTTTACTGTTACTTGAAGTATAGTCGTTGCAGTTGTTGGCTCACACTTTTTACTGTTACTTGAAGTATAGCCGTTGCAGTTGTTGGTTCACACTTTTTACTGTTACTTGAAGTATAGCCGTTGCAGTTGTTGGTTCACACTTTTTACTGTTACTTGAAGTATAACCGTTGCAGTTGTTGGCTCACACTTTTTACTGTTACTTGAAGTATAGTCGTTGCAGTTGTTGGCTCACACTTTTTACTGTTACTTGAAGTATAGTCGTTGCAGTTGTTGGTTCACACTTTTTACTGTTACTTGAAGTATAGTCGTTGCAGTTGCTGGCTGGTATCCTTTACTTTTACAGGTGGCTGAGTGGTCCAGGGATGAGACGATAAGACACCTCTGCACGGGATAGTTCTGGATTCGAATCCATATAGGTAGTGGGACATTTTTTTTGGGTTTTACATTCTCCCAATCTCTGGCTAGTGAGGGTCGATATCTTTCGGATAACATCTTAAAGCATAATGTCCTGTGTACACTCTGAACACGTTATATAATCATTGAGTGAGTAAGCCACCATTCGCGTTACCTAGGCACTATTATTAATTATTAAGTGAGGTATATGGGAGACGGGGGTGCGAAATTATCAGATATCGCAGTTTGCTGTAATGTAACGACACAGCGAATCAACGTTTACCTAACAGATGAACGCACAAGATGAATACATTGAGTACATAATATATAATTCTTGATAATATTGATGTTAATGCTTGTATTCAGTTCCAGACAGTGTTGATGAAAGTGCTTGCTGTGGCTTATTTTATACAAGAAGTCTATGGTCAATTTACTGAATGTGTTAATGCAAATACTTGTTCTTGTTATTTGATACAGTAATTGTGATACAAATGTTGCAATTACCTTGGGTAATATTTAGGATAGCCAGGTGAGGTAAAGTACTGCACACTTGCAGTGGCCGTTAGATTAACATTTGCACATCCCGCTGTAAAACAAATACATTTTTCATGTTCTCATATTACAATAAAAAAATAGAATTTAAATATATTAATAAAGGTATAACAAAAATATTTAAATATAATGAAATATGTATTTGGCATATGTCGTCTTGACAGACGGTGGGAAGCAAGCAAACATGATTTGTTAGTAGTTTGGTACAGTATTAGTGTCTTATGTTGGATGCTGTTTTACAGAGCAGCTTTTCTCATGGCTGAATCTGTTAATAAGGAAAAAACAGATTCGATCACATAGTCAACAAAAAACATGGCAATATGGTTAGTATATAGAAAGTAAAATCATGCATTAATATATTAACAATAGTTTATTCATAGCAATACTAGTAAATAATTAAATTATGATTGCAGCAATGATTCTTTTATACTTGTATTATTTGTTAAGGGCAAGTTACAGAAATGACCTTTGTCTAACTTGTGTTGATTTAATATAAAAGACTAAGAAGTTGCTAACCCAGATATCTGGAACCATGACATATAAGATAACATTCTACACTTAATATGTTTATTTACAGGTAACAGTTTTTATCATTACACGAAGAGACAGAACGAGATTGTTACAGAAGTTGCCATAAAAATATTTGGACTCTAATGTTGCCCATTTGAATAAAGAGAAATAAACGTGTTCAAGATTGTGTAAAATAAAAAAAAAGAACATTAATAAAAATAGTGCAATGAAATTATCACGAAGATGATAGACACGTAATGAGAAAGACAATAAGAACAAGCTTATAAATGGCAAGCGTGTATGGTATTCATCATAATCATCATCAGGTTGTATGTCCTTCACAGAACGTTGTATTCAGAACAGCCCGTCTGAAAGAATCTCTTTCTCTAGCCAGATCTCCCACATCTATTGTCATGTTCAAGATCTCCTTGATGTCTTGAAACCATTTTCTTCTTGGTCTGTCCCTAAATGCATCGCCTAAGAACCATGCCTTCCACTATTGTATTTTTTTCCAGCCCGTTGTGTCTTTTGACTTGGCCATATCATTTTTTCCCCTCTGTAGAATGATGTTTATGTCTGTTCCTTTTAATGTTTCAAATTTTAGTATTTCTTCATTGTTCTTTTCGACTGTCTACGGATCTAAAAAGATTGGATCTGTAGCATTTTGTTTGAATGAATCAATTTTTTCCCATGCTGTTTGAGCAATTGTCAATGATTCACAACCATGTGTTGCATACAGGAAGATGCATGTCCTCAGTAATTGTTACTGCCTTGCTAATGTTATGATTCATGTTCTTAACGCGTTTAATTTGTGTTGAAATTGCTAATCTTCTTCTTATCTCTTTCTTGCAGTCTCCATTGTTAGTTACTATAGATCCAATATATTCATAGTTTGTTACAATTTCAAGTTCTTCACTGTTGATGATGTTTTTGGGATGCCTTTTTGTTGTGTCAATGAACTCTATTTTAGCTTTCTGTAAGATTAGTTAGAGGTTTTGCTCTTCAGTGTGTAAAAAAAAACCCACTAAATTGTCTCTTTTAATCCTTCTGCACAGTTTGAGAGTTGGACTATCATCAGCGTATCTGAGTTCTGGATTTATGTTGTCATTTATTGTGAAAGGGTCGAACTTCACAAATCTGTCATTGATTCTGACATTTTTCATGATGTTCTCGTCATTTTCTCAGTTCGCATTTTTGATTGACATTATTTCTCGGCAGTCTGCAATTAGTAGTTTGTCGTTTCTTTGTGACTGGTTCTAGCCACTTAACACTTTAGGTCCATGTTGTGTGATATTACAAAGCAAAAATTGAGGCAACATGGAGAAACCACCAAAGTATACTTTATGGAACAACAAATCAATAGTGCAAAAGTTCTTGTAGACATATTAACAAGTAATATACTTATATAAAGTTAATTATCATTCTTATACATACTGCAATGGTTAGATACCAGAGACGAGAATTATGATTTTAACACTCAAATGACGTCATAGTTATGATTAGTCGAAGGCGCCGGTATCACTGGAAACGAATTAAAATCCATAACTGCTCAACCGCCCGTGCAAGTGGAATCATCAAAACTAACATCTCATCGCATTGAGGGATGCAAACAAAGAAAGGCAGCCGCAGGCCCCATCATAGCAGCTACAGCACACGACAAAAGACATAAGGCCAAGCGGCACCGAAAGTGAACGCAGCTGAACTGTTCTTCGTTATACTATATCATCATTCATCGAAAGCAATAAGAATATCGAAACACGATACGGATGAAAAACACAGCTCACGGTGTGCACAGAGCAATTAACTCAGTAGCTCCAGCAGAAAGCGGGTCTAAGAATATGAGGAAAGTGCAACAAGGAACAATGGTTCTTGCCGCTTATCCGCCAAATTGACGGGAAGTCCCTCTCAATGCAGTTTACATGCAGTTTTTACTGGATTACATTTTTACGTGTTCTTTTCGTGATAAAAAAAAAAATGCCTGAAAATTGTAATTGAAGGAATGAAATATTCCAAACTTACATTGACTGATAACACAGGGGAGGAAAGCCAAACATGTCATCGCAGTAACGATCAGCAGATGTCTGCTTGCCATCTTTGAAAGGTGTCAGATGAGCAATGAACGAACCACTTTTGTGTTAATCTGTGCAATATGGGATCAAATAAGAGTTCTGAAAGTAACGTGCATATTGACAACATCGATGTTTGTTTATATTAAACATTGTATAGAAAATGTAATAGCGTGATGAAGAATAGCCCTTCAACTGCCTAAAATCTCTATACATTTACCTCTGACGCAAGGAAAGAGAAAAATACTAAGTCACGTGTTTGTGCATGGACACTCAATTTGAGAACGTCCTATCCAGGAACAGCCCTGCCTTCTCCTATCACAATCATTAAGCTGGTCAAGTCAATAATTTAGACAGAAACATAGACATATTCCACAACTTTCACGCTATATTATTTTCATTAAAGCAGATGTGCTCAGCACTAACAAATCCTTACATAGTGATTTCTTGTAAATGTGAACTACTTCTATTTGTGTGTAGCTCCTTAGTGCAGCCTCTTTCTTCCAACGATCCTGTAATGTGCCAAAGCTTAAACGCTAAATCCGAAGAATTCGTTATCTGGAACACGAACTATACATCAAAGTTTGAAAAGCGCGTGAGCAGGCGTAGCGAGACATTGCCATCTGTACATGCAATTGTCGATCTTGTTTGAGCTCAAATCAGTTATAACGCAATACGGCGTTTTTAGTGCTTTTTTATCGCTTTATTGTTGGTGTATTTTATGTGTTGTACATATAAACTTAATTAACAAAAGCTTCCTAGACGATCATAGAAACATTGAGGCCTAAAAGGAAGGGTGTGGTGTCGATGACAATTTAGGTGACAAGGAATTTCTCGTGAAGTATGACGTGTTGCGGATCAAGGGAAGAGCGAAAATGAATGCAAATATAGCCTTCTATTTGCTAATACTATTGTCTAATGTATGTAATGTTGAAAAATTGATTCTCTTGTATATATCTCATCATTGGGTGCCGTCTTCGTATCGATGGTTGACAAACACGCAGCGCCATTTTACTTTGTCTTTTGCTTGATTGTGTATGTTGTCATTGGTTCAGCGGACAAGCTTTTGCTGTTACTCCACGTTAGATTTGGTCTGTCTTTGCCTTGCCTACCTTGAACCTTCCCTTCCAAGATGTCTTTTATATTGGTATTGTGTCTCTATATATCACATATGAACTCTCTTTCTTACTTCTATTGACATAGATTTTTTGCATACGACATTTTTCCTTTTCTGAAATAATATTGTGGCCTGAGCTATTCGGATTTTTATTTCAGTGTTACACTTCCATCTGATTTTATTATTGTGCCCAAGTATTTGAAGCGTTGCACTTGTTTCTGATTTGTCCTGTTTATTTTTATGCTGCATGATGGCGATGTTTGTTTCTTCGATGGACCATTACATGAAATGATAGACATAATAGTAGAAGAAAGCAAGAATTAAGGTAAAGTAAAGGTAAAGTAAAGGTAAAGTAAAGTTAAAGTAAAGGTAAAGTAAAGGTAAAGTAAAGGTAAAGTAAAGGTAAAGTAAAGGTAAAGTAAAGGTAAAGTACTAGACTTGAATCGGCGTCTTAGCACGGCGAGTTTTCACCCATATGTGCACGTACGCCTATCCAGAAGTGTTCGGAGACTTCTGGATGGTGTCGTTTCAGGCATCGAAACTCAAGGTGCGAAGCGATATTCCACACCTTCGCAGAGGAATACCCTGGTACCCATTTCTGCCAGCGGCTGGGTCGACCGCGGTTTTTTTTTTCCAACCACAAGTACAATTCACACTGCTTCCACCGGGATTCGAAGACGGGTTATCCGAACGTCGGTAGCCTAGTCGAGTGGTTTTCCCAACTTGGCTACGAAGGTCCCCAACAAGAAAGGTATAAGTCTGAATAGTAAGAAATAAGTCTGAATAGTAAGAAAACAGAAGTAATGGTCACATCGAAGAAACAAATTTTCACAGTTCAAAGCTTCTACTTTCTACTCTGATTTATTTTGTATTGTCCATGTTTCTGCCCATATTGGAATATAATATAAATATAGCACCTTACAATTCGCAGTTTAGTTCTGATGTTACTTGTTTGATATACATGTACTTATATTTTTCATGACGTTTAAATTGCTTTTCCCCATTCTCTTGTTTTTTTTGTTTGTTCGTTTCTGTCGTACATTTTTCATCATTTGTTAAAATATGCACACTATTATTGAACTTTTTTACATCCACTTGTACATTTTGTGATTTTCTCTGCTTGTAATAATATTTGTATCTTTTAAATATGTTATGGTTGTTAGGGTTATGAAAGACCCCGGTATCACTGCAAACGAATTAAAATCCATAATTGCTCAACCACCCGTGACAGTGGAATCATCCAAATTACTAACTCATCTCCCAAACAAAGAAAGGTAACTGTAGTCCCCATCATATCAGTCTCAGCACTCGCCAAAAGACAAAAGGCGAAACCGCACAGAAAGTGAACATAGCCATCTGTTTCCTGTCATACGATATCATCATTCATCATAAACAATTGGAATATCAAAAACGATCAAAACGGATGAAACACACAGCTCACGGTGTGCACAGAGCACTTAACTCGGTAGCTCCTGCAACAAGCAGTACTTGGAATATGAGGAAACTGCAACAAGGAACACTTTTCAGACATAGACTTCAATTGTTACTGCTGCCTATCCACCGTATTGATCGGAAGTTTAAGTTCTCCTGAAACTGATGATCGTCATACTTTTTAAAAAATGTATAGCGCTTGATGATGTTTGGGGATCGTTTTTGACTCCATACCGAACATATGAAACACAGTTAGTCGTCGGATTATCCCCGTGGCAAACAGCAGGCCATAAGATCTTCCCGCAATGTGAAATTGTGAAATTATAAACTACATATTGAAATTATAAAATCACATGTCTCCCACAGGTGAATGCGCACCTCACAGCACCAGAGCTGAAAGTTCAGCGACCTACAGCTGATGTCTGGCGCCAGGATCGGTGAATCAGAGCCATCCTGACACTGCTCCACCTCTCCATGGTGCCTCTATTAACAGACTAACTTGTCTAGTCTGGCAAGCGAGTAGGGATCGAAGAGGGAAGACAAACTGGTTCTCAAAAATGTCGCGCTGAAGTCGGATATGTTGGGCCTAAAGCGGCAAATATCATAATTATACTGTAAGCCACAACACAACGCAGACACGCCCACTTAACGTCCTTTTAATCGTGGATGATGAAGAGGTGTACTCCTTTAGTCATCAGGCGAACGCAGCAAGCAAGTAAGCAGCAAGCATGTCTATCCTCGATCTCACAGTAGCCCTCTTGAATCTAGACAACATCCTTCCTGGCTAAAATGAAACTCCGAGGGTCATCCCGGTGCTGGAAAGTCATGAACAAAGATCCGTCCTTTCAACATTAGCGTACGGCTGGTCTAAGGATGTACGATGAGCCATTGTGATGACGTAGCACACACAACAAATGGCTGCGCCCATAGATTCCCGATTACTCTAGGTGAATGCAGCCTAAAACGAACGAAACACGGTGCAAATTCCCTAAAGTGAAAATTCGGTTGACTTGACGGAGCAATCCACATTAATGAGTTGTAACATGTAAATAACTTGCGTCAAACAACTCCAACGACGGCCATTGAACAGCACTCAATGTGTTGACGTAAACCGCAGATCATCTCTAGAAAGTGGAAGGTCGCATTCTACAACAATTGATTTGTAAAAAAGGAATATTGCCATGTGTACGACTCCACTTCATCGGCCCAGATTTGTTAACTAGAACATCATTTTTACTTTAACGCAGAAAATGGCATTGGAGAGCCGAAATTAATCATCCCTCCAATGCAATTCCTGCAGCGATCGAGAGAACATGAACTTTGTTCCACCAGCTTGGAAACGGAGGTCTAAACGGAAGTTTAATATGTATATCCAGTTATATCCATAATTGTATAAAAACAATTATTGCTATGAAATTATATACTGTATTTACACATTTTTATTGTTCTCTATCTATTGACGTCATTTGACCATTTATGTCGATATTAAATTGTTATCCTTATGTTCACAGCTCAGTTTTCATACCATTAATGTTGTCCAACTTTTAACGATACTTATCAATATAACGTGTTACCAAACACGCTTTTATTTTCACGTGCCACACTCTTAATTTCTAGGACAATATTTGTACAAGTTAATTTAGATTTTGTTATTTTAATTCGCCCGTTTCTTGCATTTATAATTACAACTACTAAATATGTTGACAAAAATTGTCCGTTAATGAAATTGCCTTTGACATGTTCACTCCCAGAGATAGAGCTGCCAATAACTAGAGTCATCATATCACACAGAATAATATGGTTGGTTGGTTGGTTGCGTTCGCCCGATGACTAAAGTATTCTAGAGTATCGTAGTAGACTACAATATTCTGCTTCATCATCCGCCCTTACAAGGACGTAGTGGACGTGTCTGCGTTGTGTTGAGGTTTGTAGTATAACTGTTATATTTGCGCCTTTCGGCCCAACACATCCGACTTCAGCACGACATTTTTGAGTACCGGGTTGTCTTCCCTCTTCGATCCCTGCACGCTTGGCCAGACTAGACAGGTTAGTCTGTTACTGGAGCCACCGCAGAAAAATATAAATCTCCCAAAATAAAAACGTCCTCATCTATGATACTGCCGATCTGATATCTTTATCTCTAGTATATAGGTTGAAATATAATGAAAAATATGATGAATCAAAATATAAGAAACAACCACATTTGTAAAGATGACATATTTTCACACACAAATACACATACACTCACAGATATTTCCTGACCTCCTCGATATGTGACTATGTCGTAGTCAGTAAAATCAAACAGAATAACTCCAACATATATCTTTACATCATGACATAAACTATCACATATACTATACCAATGAATAACTCCAACATATATCTTTACTTCATGTCTAGAACTATCACATATACTATTATAGATAAATAGAACTATTACATATACTATTATAGATAAATAGAACTATCACATATACTATTATAGATAAATAGAACTATTACATATACTATTATAGATAAATAGAACTATCACATATATTTTTATAGATACTGTTATATATAAATAGAACTATCACATATACTATTATAGATAAATAGAACTATCACATATACTATACGAAACCTTGGTTAACAAATGTAGTAATGGTCCGCCAGCTAGATTTATTTTGCTGCCGGAACTTCGTGACCAATAAGCTCGTTATCTATCCTGGAACAGAACTAACGGTTACCAAATGTTAACTTGTCTCGGACCCCTGTTTGAAATGTTGTCAATCTGGTCCCCGATTAGAACTATCTTCTCTCTCACTATCTATCACTCTCTATCTCTCTCTCTCTCTCTCTCTTTCCTGCTATCTTTCCTTCTCTCTCTCTATCTCTCTCTCTCTCTCTCTCTCTCTCTCTCTCTGTGATTGCGATATTGAACGTTCAAGTGCTGTACACATTTGCTGTCAACAATCTAAAACAAATGGAACGCTCAAAAACTATTAAGTGCAGCAAAACAGAAACCAGTCCAAAATATACAATTTTGATTGAGCTCTCTATCTGTCTGTCTCTTCCTCTTCTCTCTCTCTCGCTCTGTCTCTCTATCCCTCTCTCTCTATCTATATATCTATCTATCTTTTTTCACTCTTTTTTTACCACCAGAGGTGCCAAATGTCATACATATTCTGATTATTGCTATTCTGGGAGCCTCTGTCATTGCCATTCTATGTTATGATACACTTTCAATATTTATCTTGATTTAAATTGGCAGAGGATAATAACTTTGAGAGTGAGACCAAGAGAGATAGAAAGTTGTTGAGAGTTTCAAGCTAAAATGTAAATTTATAAAATTTATAAATAATAAAACAGAAAACGTGTAAACATATTGAACAAAGTATAATATAATTCATGTTAACTTTGTTAGGTGATTGTGGTTGTTAGTCCATCACGACAGTAATACCTATCGCCCTTTATATGAGCACACAGAAACACATTTTAGATTGCACTAGTGCTGGATCGTATGACGAAAGAGCAGATCAAATGGTTTGGGCATGTAACGCAATCAGACACCATCTCTCAGAAGACTTTAACAGTTAGAACAAGGGAAAAGGGGGAAAAGTTAGAAGTAGAAGACTACGTTTTAGATAAATAGCAGACATCACAATAAGAAACAGGAGCGAGACATTACTGTATGCTGAACATTGCCCTAACATTCAACGTCTCTCTGAGTTGTAAGGCAACAGAAACTGAGGGGGGGAATATACATAAATGGGTGACTTTACTCATTAAGCAAATGTCTATGTGTTTGGTCTCAGAAATTGGTTTGAATGTTTTTATGATCTGCATAACAATCTCATGTTTAACGTGTTGATACATCTAATATATTACGCTATTTGTATCATCCAGTTTCAAATAGCGCTATCATTGTGACATAGTCACAGTAAGTTTCCTGTCCAATCAATAATCAATCAATGACATCAATAGCTGATGATTAGTGGACAGCAATTTTTGCCGAAAATTGAGCACATCAATTCAATTGTCTTTGCAGCACTTCTTAGTGGTTTGCTTCATATGATTATATATTTTAGGCTAATTTATATTTATATATTTATATATTTATATATTTATATTTATGATTATATATTTTAGGCTAATTTTTGTAAACTGTAAGATCGTTTACTCGTCGTATGTATCAATAGTTGATACACTGAATGAAATATCATAGAAGTTTAGCTTTAAAACTGTTTTATTAATGACAACTTTACATGGTGTTTATTGGCATTCGTTAGTGACATAGAGTCGTAACATCATTAACTGTGAGTTGGACTGTAATATCTCCTGAATGCCACATAGCAAGTTAAATATATATTGAGCTAATTTATCTTTGCATGTATCAATTTTAAAGATTAATATTTCCCCTGATGCTACGTTGATTTCGTTAATGTTAAAAAAGATATAATTAATTATTGAAGTCCTGTACGCCTATTCTGAAAATTAATGATACATCTCTGATGAGCATAGCCCTGGTCTAAGCGACACTGCTCTCTATGTTAACATTGCTAACATCTATTCTAACTCACTAATAAAAAAAATATCTCTTACATGTCGATATTTCAAACTTCTAACCGACAATCTATCACGTATGGAAACATCTAGCCCTCCAACTAACAATATATGACACATGTCAACATTATAGCACTCAAACCGACATTATAAACCTCCAACTAAAAATATGTTACACATACCAACATTCTAACACAGTAACCACAATCTATATTACTTGCCAACATTCTAAGCTCATTGAGGACTTTGGTTTCCAACATGATAGAAAGAGGTTCATGTTCTCTGGACCGCTGCAGAAATTGCATTTGGGGATTGATTAGTTTCGGCTCTACAATGCAATTTTCTGCGTTAAAGTCAATCTGATGATCACTTGACAAATTTCGCCGATGATGCTGAGTCGTACACACCTCAATGCTCCTCTTTGTCAAGTCCAAGTTTGTGTATGCGACCTTTCCCTGTGTAGGATATGCGGTTTACGTCAACACATTGAGTGCTGTTCCAAGGCCCATCGTTGGAATTGTTTGACGCCAAATATTTACACTTTACAACTCATTAATATGGATCGAATATGTATGCGAATAAATTCAGAGGAAGATGTATGTTTGCAGCACTCGGAAAAAATGACAAATACTCAACAACAGAAAAAAATATATGGACCAAAGCAGGATCGAAACCGTACTCAGTGGCACAGCGCCTTGCCACGAAAAGCCAAACGCTAGGGAACACTGCCACTCAGGTAACTAAAACATTAGCTATCGTGAACAATGTAACAACAATTGTCAGAATTGTCAACATTAGTAGAGAGCAAATAAAAAACTGTTCAGTCTTATCCGTTTATTTGTTTTCCCCACAGTGGGGGAGACAACAAGAACAAACCTTATGTCCTATAACGATTGTCAACACACGAAATGCGTGCAAGTAGCATGCAATGCGGCAGAGAGGTTTTACACAGATTATGGTAGTTGTACATTTACCATCAGCACTGAGAAAACTGGGGTCAAGCTTAGAGTACGCGCACGAGTCAAAGTCAAGGCGTCTCCCACCAGATGACGACTTCCCTTATCTTTGTTCTCCCAGAAGTGTGACTGGAAATCTAATTTGACAAAACGTTTCTCCCACCAGATGACGACTTCACATATCTTTGTTCTCAGAGTTGCAGTGAACACCGAATCTGAGCCAAGAGTGGGAAATTAACAGCAGAAAGATAGCGCTGTTTTTGTAGAGTGACATCAACCATTATATGGGATCAAAGGGAAGTCAGCATACCAGCAACAGTGGAAGTCTTTCGTACGCTTTACGATCATATAATTCATACGTAAATATAAGCATGGTATATCATCATGTGCCATACCGGTTGGTGTAGGTGACCATGTCCCTCCACAATCTTCTATCTACAGTGCATCGTATCAGTTATGTTGTTGACTGTCTTCCATGCCATGACACCAAGCTATCCAGTATTTTTTTTCTTTTTGTCGTCCGCGATCTCTCTTTCCTTTTATTTTGCCAGTTGTAACCAAGTATTCCAACTTTACTCTTCTCAAGATGTGCCCGAATAATGTTGATTGCTTCTTTATGATGTTTTTTTAAGAGCTCCCTTTTTGTGTTGGCCTCTTTGAGAACTTCCTCATTGGTCTTTTTAGCTGTCCAGGGAACTTTCAACATTCTTCTGAGAAATCCCATCTCTGTGGCCTCTAATCGTCTTTTCATTTGTTTGTCTACTGTCCATGATTCGCTTTCATAGGTCAGAATATAGCACCGATGAACTCTCTTTCTAATTTTTATTGACATAGAATTGTTGCATAAGATATTTTTCATTTTATGAAATGATATTTTGGCCTGAGCTATTCTGCTTTTTATTTATGTGGTGCATCTCCCATCTGATATTATTGTGCCCAATTATTTGAAAAGTTGCACTTGTTTCAGATTTGTCTCGTTTATTTTTATGCTGCATGATGGTGATGATTGTTTCTTCGATATAACCATTACTTCTGTTTTCTTACTATTCAGACTGAGACCTTTCTTACTACTGCAACAAGCAAATTAAAAAAAAAAACGGATTCAATATCTGACTACTACAATAGAAGGAAAATTAACAATACACGTATCCAGTTTACAGCGTGACGATCACAAGATGAATAGATAATTACCACGAACAACCAATCATCTTTAAATCGATGACGTTATTTGTGTATTGGCGTTGGTCTACCCTTTCTGCTCAGATTAATAATTAAACAAACGTTGAAGTCTTATAACAACTGAAAATGAAAAGAAAACTACTAAACACAATTGAAGATGCAGATGCTGGTAACAGTCGAGTCACACCACTACAAAAAAATCTACAACATCATCATGTGCTAATGACTGAGGGCGCCAGAAGAAAACAAACCTGAACCTATAATCTCCCTCGACACCAGCAGTGGTCAAAAGAGGAGGAAAGGAGACGGAGAAATATATTTTGATGTAGAGAGAGGACAGAAATACAATTAATTAAACGAAAGAGAACTGAAGGTAAACAGAAGTAAATAGTAGATAACTATACACAATTGAAAGAAACATGAACCAAACATGGAGGGACTTTAACAGACATACTAAAGATACAAGTATACAGATAAATACAGTCGGGAAAGAAGAAAGAAAGAATAAAATGAGGCATAACACTATAAAAAAAAAGTAAAATTCATGAAAAACAGAAGAAAGAATATGACGCGTATATTTGAAAGCAAACCACATAATCAGATGAGCGAAATAGAGAATTACTGCAAGGTAAACTTTGTCGTACAGAGAAGATAACAACATTTGAGAAATTAAATGAGAAGTTAAATAAACATATCATTTAATTGGTACAAAAGAAAGAGTGTAGATTAGTAAGTAAGGAGCAACCCAGAGAAAATAAATTTTAATAATGATGAACGGCCAGGACATAAAGTGTAGAATACAAGTAGAAGTCGTATGACGAAAGCACACGAAATGACGAAGACATAAATCGGTAATCGTTAGATCGTCCACTACACATGAAACGATTAATCCTGAAATGCTGGGACCTTCAGTAAATCCCGCAGCGTGAAACGACTGGGAACACCGGTTCAGTGTTTATTGACCAATCGTCTAATACCAACCACTTAGTTCTGTTTCCAGCAACGCCTGCCCGTGCAGTTCTTTTATGTTAGGTCACTGATTCACCATTTACTGCTAAGTCGTTAACTTGCCCTGTTACTCTTAAGACGTGTTCATTGTGATCTCGGTCTACTGATTGGCCACACCCCTCGACAGCCACGCCACCGAGGTTATCCTGGCGTTGATAGCGACTAACACCCGCGCTGGTACAAAATGTCATTGATGGAAATGTCATGGTTGAACATTTGGCGACATCAGTAGAAGAAGACCAAATGATGAAACAAACGATAGATGTGGTGAGCCATGAGAAGAAAGTAACGGATAGAATCAAAACAGATAAAGTAAGCCAAAGAGAAAGTATGTTACAAACGAAAGTTATGTCCGATGTTGATAGAGAAATAAATGAGTGAAGTCTATATTGATTATTTCAATTAGTTTTCTTAAACTCAATGTTATTCTCTTCTCTACCTGTAATTCATTGAACATGTTTCCGTATTGTCACAATACATTCCACCTAGTCCTGTTTATTTAATGGTCAAATGATAATGACCGTTCTCTCAAGATGCTTGTGTTTAGTTTATTATGCTTTATATACATATATATGTTCGCGTGTGTGTTTTTAGTTACCCATTATGTTGTGTGCCCGTTTACCCATTTTGTGTTTACCCATTCTGTAAAGTCATATTTATGTGACTTTTAATGATTTTCTCAAAAACGTAAAAAAATAAATAAATAAATAAAAGAGACGTAGATGGTGGGAGATCTTCTGTTGCATAAACCACGTGGTTTGAAGAATGACCCAACAACTTGTGTAGTTAGCCTCCTACTACTCATGATTCACTTATTGAGTGCATGTTGATATAGTTCTGAGCAAGAGAACTTTCATAATTCCTAGTGGCTTTCCCAACTGACAAGTGAGTCGATGGCGTTACTGAGTTCAGTTTGTGTTAGTAGTTTCTTTAATCCGTATATAACCAGCAAATATGATATTTTGCTAATATGATACACCTCAACGTGGAATGTAGATACGAATAATGTTTAACCCAGCACTAAATGTTTCCGTTCATCTGTGGTGTTTATTCTGAGTGTGATAAAAAAAAAAAGTAGAACGTGATTTATGATCCAAACATCAGAAGTAGAACGTAATTTATGATCAACACATCATAAGTAGAACGTAATTAATGATCAACACATCATAAGTAGAACGTAATTTATGATCAACACATCATAAATGATGAAAGGCAAGAGAAATTTTAAAAAATGGTGAAATCCCTGTCCATGAATAATAGTAGATTTCAGAATCTAACAAGCCAAAATATGAAACTTATCTTTACTTCCAATGCAACGTGTTTGTGAAGTTTTGATTATTTCCTGCGAAGTTTATGGAAAATGGCGG
Organism: Megaustenia siamemsis; assembly: GCA_032433765.1. Lineage (NCBI taxonomy): Eukaryota > Metazoa > Mollusca > Gastropoda > Stylommatophora > Ariophantidae > Megaustenia > Megaustenia siamemsis. The sequence continues at coordinate 76,459,234 of JAVIAB010000041.1, forward strand.
ACACAAAAATTCGTTAGGAAATTACTAAGTAAAACATCTTGTCCTGATCTTAAACCGTCAAACTTTGTGACAACATTGGTTGCTCTTTTGTAGAAGCTGTAAAGTGAAGCAGTAATATAGAGCCAGAGAATAATCAAGATTGAGTGCATTTAGCCCACCAGAAAATAAAATTTACCCAATAAATCTTTAAAATGAGTGAGAGATGTGAAACGCTTAAACACATAATTCAGGACATATGAAACGTGAATGTGTGTCAAGTAACAAAAGCTATGTTTGACGTAGTTTATTTTATGTTCAAATATAAGCATATCTGCCAGTAACAAGATTTAAATTGTTTATAATTAAAGACATGCATAGCAGCGACCATAATGGGAGTGGAGTCTTGCTGTCAATTACCGCAGTCAAGTTTTCAAAAGTTGGTCATCTCCTAGTGTCCATGTTTTATATTTAGAATTTGTAAATGATCGACCCAAAAGAAACGAAATAGAAAAATGATTCGTTAGAACCACAAAGAAAATGAGATAACGCCATTACCAGATGTGGACACTGCCAAGAACGATGGTTGATTATACAACAAGGAGAATCCAAGGCCAACTGATCTTACTTGGTTGCAGGCTGAGAGGAATCAACCAAAACTAGTGACGTTTCCAGCAATGCGAATTTGCACCAGTACAGCCATGCGGATATTTGAGAAGCATAATCACACATGAATAAAAATATAATTTTACTCATATTAGACTTATTATCAATTTCAACAAAGAACCAACAACCAATCCGCTGGTGTTGTAGAATAACACTTTGCTGTGTCGTGAGCTGGATCTGAATAATGTTGAAGTTAAAAAAACAGAACCTTAAAGTTGGTCACTATTTCCAAGAACAGTCGGCAAATGACGAAAACGTTTTGCCAAACAAAACGAAAACGTAAGGACTACTCTAAGTACCATCAAGATGGGATCCAGGCAGACAAAACAGTGAAGTGATTTAGCTGGGCATACCAAGAGCTTATTAGAGACTCACACACCAACATGACTACTCTAAGTACCATCAAGATGGAATCCAGGCAGACAAAACAGTGAAGTGATTTAGCTGGGCATACCAAGAGCTTATTAGAGACTCACACACCAACATGATTACTAACATTATATAATATCTTGAGAAAGGCGATGATGACGTTAAGACTAAAGACAAATGCTGGAAAATAGTGAATATATTTGTCGGGAAAACAAGAATTAGGACACCCTGTGAAGACTGTTTTTGGCTATCTAAATTAGGTAGCCAATATCAGTGAGTGTTACCATGAGAGCAATACAGTAATGCAGGAGGAAATGACATATAAGCTAGCAGCACAGACAGAAGAGATATAGGAGACCACCAGAGGGTCCCTAGACACACAATCTTAGATATATTTGGGCAGCAATATAGATAAAGAGGGAGGGACAGAAAATGATGCCAAAATAATGATATCAAAAGAACGAGGAGCTTTTGTTGCACTGGGAAACATAAAGAAGTCCAAAGAAATTAGGTTATATACTAAAATAGAAATTGTCAAACTCCAATGTTAAGTCAGTCCTATTATATAGCTAAGAAACACGGAGAACAACAAAATTGACAATCATGAAGATACAGACTTTCATTAATGGATGCTTACGCAGGATAAAAGGATAGGAATGGCAGGACAAAATTACTAACATAGAATAATGGAAATGTACCAGTTAATACCAGGGGATAAAGAAATACAGCGAAGACGATGGCGCCGGATAAGACACACACTTCGGAGGCCAACTGAGAGTATTACACAACAGGCCCTTCTTGGAATTTTTAGGGGAAAAGACAAAGAGGAAGACCAAGGAATTCTTGAAAAAGACAGATAGAAGCAGAGATGAAGATGATGGGGAAGACATGGAATGATCTTAAAAGAACGTCAAGAAACAGAAAGACTTGAAGAATGTTTGCTGAAGACCTATACTCCACAGGGAGCTGAAAAGGTAGAAAAAGAACACCAGAGGGTCGCAGTGTGTTCTTGTAGATAGGAATAGAGAGTACGTCATATTGGTTTGTCAAAGCGGAGTTTTATAACACATGCTAAAGTAGGACATTCATATATGATTCTTCATGTCATGTATATGTCTTCATAAATACTTGTTGGTTACCTAAACAAATAATTCATGATGTCATGTTTTGTAATTTACGAAAATCTCTACTAGTAGGTTCACGAGTATTTAGTCAAATCTGATTAATATAAGAAAAGGAAAGTTATCATTTCATCTTCGACTGTAGTTGTCATCACCTAATCAATAGGTGATTAACCTGCACCTGCGAATCAGTTTTGTGAGTCAGTTTTACAAATGTCAGTTTTGTGTGTCAGTTTTACAGATGTCAGTTTTGTGAGTCATTTTCACAGATGTCATTTTTGTGAGTCTGGTTCACAGATGTCAGTTTTGTGAGTCAGTTTTACAGATGTCAGTTTTACAGATGTCAGTTTTGTGAGTCAGTTTTACAGATGTCAGTTTTATGAATCAGTTTAACTGATGTCAGTTTTGGGTTATGTGTTCACCTTGGAATGATAAGAGAAGTTAAAACCGCCAAAGTTATTTATCCCATCAGAATGAAAGACAATTGTCATGTCTGTGTTTGAGCCGTCTATTGTTATGTCATGCAGCTGACCACACAGTAATGCTAACTGGCGAGAGTCTGTTGTTGGTCCTAGAGAAGAGAAGAACATTTTACTGATTATCATTTTTGTTCTTTTATATACTGATCACAGATGAAAACATATATAGGGGGCTACGATGAAAACATTTAGAGAGCTACAGAGAAAATAGATTGAATGTACAGAGATGTAAACATTTATAGAGAGCTACATAGAAAATAGATTGAATGTACAGCGATGTAAACATTTAGAGAGAGCTACAGAGAAAATAGATTGAATGTACAGAGATGTAAACATTTAGAGAGCTACATAGAAAATAGATTGAATGTACAGCGATGTAAACATTCATAGAGAGCTACATAGAAAATAGATTGAATGTACAGAGATGTAAACATTTATAGAAAGCTACAGAGAAAATAGATTGAATGTACAGAGATGAAAACATTCATAGAGAGCTACATAGAAAATAGATTGAATGTACAGGGATGAAAACATTCATAGAGAGCTACATAGAAAATAGATTGAATGTACAGAGATGTAAACATTTATAGAAAGCTACAGAGAAAATAGATTGAATGTACAGAGATGTAAACATTTATAGAGAGCTACATAGAAAATAGATTGAATGTACAGAGATGTAAACATTCATAGAGAGCTACATAGAAAATAGATTGAATGTACAGAGATGTAAACATTTATAGAAAGCTACAGAGAAAATAGATTGAATGTACAGAGATGTAAACATTCATAGAGAGCTACATAGAAAATAGATTGAATGTACAGAGATGTAAACATTTATAGAAAGCTACAGAGAAAATAGATTGAATGTACAGAGATGTAAACATTCATAGAGAGCTACATAGAAAATAGATTGAATGTACAGAGATGAAAACATTCATAGAGAGCTACATAGAAAATAGATTGAATGTACAGAGATGTAAACGGGAGAATGAACACAACTTATATAGGGGGCTACGAGTACTACATAAATATTGAACATAAATGAAAACGTATATGATGAACAAAGATGAGATTTTATTTCAAATAGCTACGATGTAAATATATGTAAAGAACACATACAAAAGATTGAGTGAAAATGTTACTGATTAGTTGTATCTTCTTCTTTGCTTCCTAATTTGTCTTTCAACGTCGAGGAAACACATCATTTACGCTCCTTTGCTCTTCTATTCGCCTCAACTGCTGCTCTGTTTCCTAGCGTTTTTAATATTTCATCAAACCAACGTTTTCGTGATCAGCCCTTGGGTCTGGTGTTCTCGCAACGTTTATTGAAGGCTCGTTGTGTTGTGTTTTGATCTTTGTGTCTTGCCACGTGGTCAACCAATTGTATCTGTTGTTTCTTTATATATAATATAGCGGGTGTTTTTCCTAGCTTTTTTTCTCAGTTCTTCATTTCTGATCTTACCTCTCAAACTGTTACCTCTTATTTGCCTAACACGTTTCAACTCAATAGAGGTTATTTTTCTTATTGTTATTGCATCTAGAGTCCAGGTCTGACATGGGTAGCACAACTTTAGGATGAAGATTGTATTGTAGAATGTCCGTTTTTAGCCTAGAGTTATTTCCGTGTTGGTCAATAATGATGAGAGCCGCCCGATGATTTGACACACTTTGTTGCATCTTAAGTCATTTATTTTTGTGAAATGTGTTTGTCACTAGATATCGTAGACATTTTAATTTTTCCACATATTTAGTTGTCTGCCGTCCATCGTTATGTTGATGTTCTGTGTTGCTATTTTCGTGACTCCTGTATTGTTGATGTTAGTTTTCATGTTGTATTGAGTGCCTACGCTGTTAAGTTTATCTAAGTATTCTTGTAGGTCTTTTATTTTGTTTGTATTAGTGTGTGATGGTCTGCATATTGAAGCTGGTTAATCCTCCCTGTCTAAGATGGATTGGCACTATAACATGTTTAGTTGGTCGGGTGTCAATGAACTGCCTAACTGAGTCTTGCTGTAAACTAAACTGTCCTTAAAGTCATGTTAACTTCGCTTATCTATTCGATTACTAAACTAATGGTTTCGTTTTGTAGTCATTCAGAATGCTCTAAGAGCTTGCTCTCTTTGCCTATACTCTGAGTCAACTAGTGGTTTCCTATTGTAGCTTCCAGGCTAGTCATTACATTTATCTACGTCTTAGTTACAGATTAAGACTTTGAAATATCTGCGCATGGATCAATATGTTGACGTTCTCAAAGTTAATCATTCGTTTTTTTATTTTTACAAATTTACTCGCTTTTTGTATAAATACCAACCTATTAAATATAACAAAACAATGATGTTATGTTACGTTTACAATCACAAAAAGCAGAAACAAAATATTATACATTGTTTGAATGATTGAGATACCATTATAAATTGTTTGAATGATTGAGATACCATTATAAATTGTTTGAATGATTGAGATACCATTATAAATTGTTTGAATGATTGAGATACCATTATAAATTATTTGAATGATTGAGATACCATTATAAATTGTTTGAATGATTGAGATACCATTATAAATTGTTTGAATGATTGAGATACCATTATAAATTGTTTGAATGATTGAGATACCATTATAAATTGTTTGAATGATTGCGATACCATTATAAATTGTTTGAATGAATGAGATACCATTATAAATTGTTTGAATGATTGAGATACCATTATAAATCCCGACGTAGTCAGCGGTGCAGTCTGGCTGGTACCCTTCCAAGGAAAGTTGCGAAAATGTCAGTGAAACCACACTTGATTCTGAGCCAGTTGTGATTTCCCACTGACAGTCTGTGTTGCTGCAACAATATATTATCATAATATACTTGTAATCCTACTTGAAGAGACAAAAGAGAAGTCGATGTTATACCTTCTTATTCTTCTTCTTCTACCTTTCAGCTCCATGTGGAACATAGGTCTTCAACAAACACTTTCAGCTCCATGTGGAACATAGGTCTTCAACAAGCACTTTCAGCTCCATGTGGAACATAGGTCTTCAACAAGCACTTTCAGCTCCATGTGGAACATAGGTCTTCAACAAGCACTTTCAGCTCCATGTGGAACATAGGTCTTCAACAAGCACTTTCAGCTCCATGTGGAACATAGGTCTTCAACAAGCACTTTCAGCTCCATGTGGAACATAGGACTTCAACAAGCACTTTCAGCTCCATGTGGAACATAGGTCTTCAACAAGCACTTTCAGCTCCATGTGGAACATAGGTCTTCAACAAGCACTTTCAGCTCCATGTGGAACATAGGTCTTCAACAAGCACTTTCAGCTCCATGTGGAACATAGGTCTTCAACAAGCACTTTCAGCTCCATGTGGAACATAGGTCTTCAACAAACACTTTCAAAGCCGTTCTGTTTCTTGCCATTGTTGTAAGATCATTCCATATCTTCCCCGTCATCGTCATCTCTGGTTCCATCTGTCTTCTCCAATAATAGTTTGGTCTTCCTCTATGTCTTTTTCCTTGGGGATTCCAAAAAGGGCACGTTGTGTAAAACTCTCAGTTGGCTTCCGCAGTGTGTGTATTTGTCGATGAACTTCGATGATGTGGATGGTCTAGACTCATGTGCACTCACTCAGTCGCACGGTCCAGAACCCGTTTCCACGTTATAGACTGGCCAACTCCATTAAATCGCTCCACAGCACGCGGATACACCAAAATAATTTTACAAATTAAATGAATTAAGCGTCCTTCACGACAGACCTGCGAAAACAAACCGCCATTTTTTCACGCGTTCAATAGCGCAGAAACTGGAGGATGCATACAACAGGCTACCATTTGAATACCTCATGCATGCTCCTCAAACTGGCCGTGCACCTTTGTGTAAGTGTCCTGTGTCTTGGCTGTAGCACTTCTCGTTTTGCTTTTATTTATGTCTTTTTTTAAATTCTTTCTTTCTTTAATTCTCTCCAGGGTCGTTCTGTCATCCATGCCTTATTCTTTTCTCTAGGGTTTCTTCACATGTCTCCCTCTTATATTCTTTACCTGTTTCCAATGATTTTCTATATTTATTGTATTAGTTGTTGGAGAACTTGGTATTTGTTTGATATTGTGACTGCAGATTTATCTTTAATTCCATGTCCTTTAAGAATCCCTATATTGAAATACTTTCTTCCCTTATTCGTTGTAGTATATCTTTTCAATGTTATTTAAGTCTGGCTATCAGAAGCTGACTATCTCAAGCCACATCTGCTCCTCTATACACTTTTATATCATACAACGATTACTTAATCTTTTCATTGATATATATGTGGTCATCTACAAACTTTGAACTTTGAACTTTGTTAATCTCAGACGGAAGATGTACAAAAGTGGTGAGATGCAGAAATGGCTCAGGCAAAAGCAGCTCTCCAAAAAAAAATTAGGAAGATACTATGCAATTCATTTTTGACAATAGAAACAAGAAAAAGAGTCCTTAAATTTTATGTAGAGCCAGTCTTAACATATGGATGTGAATCATGGACAATCCAGACAAGAAAATCACTGGAGTCTGTAGAAATGTGGTTTTACAGAAGAATAAGAAAATCACTAGAATCTGTAGAAATGTGGTTTTACAGATGAATGTTGAGAATACCATGGACAGTTAAGAAGAGTAATGAAAATGTTCCGAAAGAGGTCAAAGCAAAAAAGAGAGCTAATTTCCAATATTAGGAAGAAACAATCATCATTTTTGGCCATGTAATTAGAAGAGAACAACTGGAATATAATGTAACAACTGGAAAAATTGAGACACGAAGAGATAGAGGGAAGCAAATAGAAAAATTACCAGACAGCTTAAGAGAAAGGCTTGGCAAAAGGTCAACAACAGAAATGGTAAATAACTGTCGAGATCAAAAGTTGTGGAGAGATATGATCACCTGCGCCAGCAGGCCCGGTACTCGATGATGATATGTGGTCAATTTTAATTATCCGTTCCATGATCTGGTGACACCCATGTAGCTCTATATATTCTTTTATGTTGGAATATTGTTCCTTCTAGGTTCATTTAATTAAGAGGACAGAAGTTAAAGAATATCTCTCCTTTCTCATTTATTTCTCTAAGTCCATGTTTTCCCATGATCTCTTCGAAGCCTCTATTGTCTGATCCTACGTGTGTGTTTAGATCTACTATTAAGATTATAATATCTTTGGCTTGTTTCCATCCAACTGACATTGCAGCTGCTTTGAGAATTCATCTTTAGCTAAATCGTCCTTGTCTTTGGTTAGTGGAGGTGTATATTCTATTTTGTTTTTTGTTGTTTTAAATAGTGCTCTTATTAGTCTTGATCCTTCTCCTTCCGATTCTATCAGTGCTTTCTGTGCTTCCCTTGTTAACCATTATTATTAGTAATTGATTATAGCTACCCCATCACTACGTTATGATCCATGCTCCTGGTGTCCTGATGATAAAATCACCTCTCCTGTGTTTAGTTTTATCTTTTCTGTTCCTAACCATCTTGCTTTGCACATTCCTAGAATTTCTATTATGTAGTTTTCCATTTCTTCTACTACTTGTGTGGTTTTTCTTTGTTCTTTTATAGTACATGTATTCCAGGTGTCAATTGTGGTGGTAGACAAAAGAGTCGACGACCCGAACTCCTTGCGTATAAGTCCGTATTGTGTCATACGTCTCTTAGACACAGAGCCTTTATCTTTCCTGGATGGCGGATTTACTATTTGTTTTCTCTGTGACGTGTCCATGTTTGTGGCATTTTTGCGGCTTATCTTTTTCCAGTACACGACAGCCAGTCCCATACACAACCCTCATTAGTAGTCTCTCACGAAAATGTCTGGCTGGGAACAGCGTTACAATTCTTTACTGTCGGGCCCAGGGACTGCAAGGCGAATGTTATATATTATTGTTTGTTCATATTTTAAATGAAACCTGCATTTTGTAAGAGATGTAGAACAATATTTGATAGCAACAGAGACAGTGTCTAGAAATAATGCACGTGTACCATCGACATGGTTTATAAAACAAAAAACATGTTTCACATTTACCAATCCCTCCTATGTTATAATCTAGATCATCATCTAGGATCATGCTCAGATCATCGAGTCAGAATTCGCATTAAAAACACGAAGGATAAACTGTCTTATAACATCAACTGACCGTTATATTAGAGATAATTATCTTTCGTGTGGTAATTCTACTTTTCTTTTTCTATTTAAATTCAGTATGACTCACCCGAGTATATTATGGGCGGTTTGTGTGTGTCAGACATTCTGATTGCGTGTTCGCACTCCAAAAATGTCGCTAAAGTGAAATAGTAAAGTCATTGAAACTGCTCTTTTGTGTACAATAAATAATATAGATCATGTTGCTATCTTACCTCGGGTAGGTGTAGGGAAAATTAGGTGAGGCCAGGTAACTAGGACTTTGACTGGCTAAAACAGTGACACCTGAACATGAAGCTGCAACACAGGTAAGTTATGTCATTTCACTTAAGGTAACGTTGAATGTGCTCAAAAGGTTAAACAAGCAATAAGATAAACAATTACAAGTTTAAATCAGCTTTGGGATATCTTATATGTTTATACTTATCAAGTTAACAAAAATAATTGGCTTATTGCTGGATAATGTTGTGCTTTGTTGTTAGGATCATCATCACCGCCACATACAGGACGCATCCAGACACGCTCCAATCCCTCGAGAACATCCCAAGAGAATCATGGCTCACGTGAACGAACAACTGCGTAGCACGGACTGCTGACCATTTTGCCCGGGCAGCTGCCATATTTATGGTCTACTCTTTTCGATTTTAACAATTTGCTGTTCATAGTTTTAGACCTTGTGTTTTTTATTTTGATGTCAGTATATTTTTCATGGGATTCAAATTACTTTTCGCCAATTCCTATTCTTTTGTTTAAGTTCTATATTTTCCATCACTGGTTATAGCATGTCCAAGATAGTTGTAGCTCTGAACTGTCTCCAGGTCTATTCCTTCAACCTTGATATCCATCTCTAGGTTTTGAGTATTATATTTTGTTTATGATCATAGTTTTAGTCTTTTTTTATATTCATATTTAATCCATATTTTTACTTGGTATGTTTATTTCATTAAGTAATTGCTGTAGATCTTTAGGATTTTCTGTTAGTAATACAGTATCGTCAGCATATCTTAGGTTATTGATTATTTTTCCATTAAAGTTTAGGCCTGGCGTCTCTGTGATGCTTTTAAAGATTTGCTCAGTGTATAGATTGAACATGCTTGGTGATGGGATGCATCCCTGTCTCACGCCTCGTTTTATATCAATGGCAGTAGATTCGTGCTGAAGTCGGATGTGTTGGGACGAAAGGCGCAATTATCACAGTTATACTGCAAACCACAACACAATGCTAATAAGCCTGCTTAATGCCCTTTAAAGGGCGGATGATGAAGATGTGTGATCCTTTAGTCATCGGGTGAACTCAAACAAACGAATGAACGATAGGTGTAGAGTTTTCTTTGTTATATTTTATTATTGCTGTTTGCCCTCAGTATAAATTACATAATAGTCGTATGTCTGTGTCATCTAGATGTTTAAAGTTTAGTTGTTTATAGTGCATGTCAAAAGCTTTTGTGTAGTCTATGAAGCAGGCATATATTGGTTTGTTTACTTCTGTGTACGTTTCGATTAATGTCCTCATGCAGAATATGGCTTATTTTGCCCAACTGTTTTTCCTAAATCCAAATTGTTCTTCTAATTCCATAAAAAAGTAAAAGTACCCCCCGTCACGCCAAGTGGCGTATAGGGAAATATGGTGTTAGTGACCCTATATTTTACAGACCTTCAGCACATGATTTTTGGGGTAATGTGGTCGGTATTACGCCCGTGCTGCTTTACTTTCCCAGAAAAAATCCGGTACCCATTTAAGGCTGGGTGAACCCGGAGCCGTCGGTTGGGATCGAACCCTACCCCTTGTCCGTAGTAGTCCAGTTCACTAACCACTGAGCTATCACGGCTCCCACTAATTTTTAGGGAATTAGTAAAACCCAGGTGTCCTCGCCAGGGTACGAACCCCGGCTGTTGCCGTGGTAAGGCAACCGCCTATCGATTGCGCTAACCGGACACCCTTCTAATTCCATATTTACTTTATTCTGAATCCTTCCTTGTGTAACCTATAGCATCATTTTTGTTATATGTTTCATTAGGCTTATTGTGCTAAAATCACTGCCTTCAACTGCACCATTCTTTATTGGCATTGCAATGAAAGTTGACGCATTTAGTTCATTTGATATGTATTACACATGGTATATGTCGTTGCATATGTCTGTGATCATTTCAATGCCAAACACTTCTAATGCCTTTACCATCTCTATATGTGTGTTATCAGGTCCTGCTGCATTTCTTTTTTTCGTTGTTTCTACATCTTCTTCCATTTCCGATGTTATGATTGTATAGCTTGATGTACATTTTATAGTTGGTTTCTTGTCTCTTTCGTCATAAAATATTTTTTTAATATATTCCTGCCATCTAATTATTATATCTTTGTTGTCTATTAGCATTTTTTTCTTTTTTTGTTTGTAATACATCCACTTTCTGTGACTTTCTTTTACTTTTACCAGTCATTTTCTTTATTTCTGTGTGCATCCCTTTTAAATATTGTTTATTTTCCATATTTTCAATTTCTAAACACATTTTGTTGAGCTAGTCTTCTTTTTCCCATATTGCACACGTTGCGTATTTCATTATCTATTTTCTTGTATTGGGTAGTGTTGTTCGCTTGTTTTCTTTATTCCATTTTTTTTCCAAGATTGTATCAGTCATTCAATTTTGTTTTTTATTCTTTTTCTTTTTGGCTATGATATAAAAGTTTCTGGTATGCTTTTCTTATAGCATTGCCATTTGGTTGTAATTTTTTCATAAGGGTTTCTCTGCTGTACTGGTCAGTTCCTTCTTCTGTCAGTTTCTGAAATTTGTTCTTTACTTATTGTATAAGTATCTTTAATATATTTTGTTATTTAAAGCTGTTTTATCTAGTGATACTGTTGATGAATTAGCCTTTTTTGTTTGTTTATCTTTAGTTTGAATTTCATTATGATCATTACATAATTGTGGTCTGATTTAATATCTGCTAATGGATACATTTTAGCTTTCTTGACGCTGTAACGGAACCTATCTTTTATCATTATATAGTATATTTAATTTCTCTTCTTATCTTCAGTGCTTTTCCATGTGTTTAGTTTCCTATTCTCTTGCTGAAAGTAGATATTACATATTATCAGCCTGTTTTATTCGCAACAATGTATTACTCTTTCTTATCTTATCTTAGTATCTTATAAGTGTTGCCAGCCGTCCATAGTAAGCGATGGGGAGAGCAGTGTCAGTCACATATCATTGCTACTCTTTTGTGTCAGGCCCGGTACACAAATTACCTGGCTTATCGATGGATGTATACTCTAAGTTGAAACCTTTGACGCCAACAACCGAGTCAGAATGGAACACAACAGTCAAAGAGGAGCCAGTACTTGTGAACTGTGTGTAGGAAACCGCGCCACACAATAGTTCTATTCTTGGAGAGTGAGTGCTGTAACCTAAACACGGGAACAGAAACATATTATTGGTGATATTTGAATGACTTTTATTATAGTTTGTGGTTAGTTAAATTAAAATAAAATATATTTTAAATGTTTCAGTTTAACAGCAACATATTCGATATTTACAGAAAGAAATTAGGACTATACCATTACAATGACACAAAGAGAGTGTGATGAAAGAGCAACATGACACAACTAAAATATTTACGTTGTCCTTATTGATCATGAAAGGACATAGAACCACAATATGAGATACTAAATGTGTAAAGTAAATATATAAAGGGTTACGCTATGAAAATGTCAAACATGGAACCACAATATGAGATACTAAATGTGTAAAGTAAGTATATAAAGGGTTACGCTATGAAAATGTCAAATATAGAGCCACAATATGAGATACTAAATGTGTAAAGTAAATATATAAAGGGTTACGCTATGAAAATGTCAAATATAGAGCCACAATATGAGATACTAAATGTGTAAAGTAAATATATAAAGGGTTACGCTATGAAAATGTCAAATATAGAGCCACAATATGAGATACTAAATGTGTAAAGTAAATATATAAAGGGTTACGCTATGAAAATGTCAAATATAGAGCCACAATATGATATACTAATTGTGTAATGTAAATATATAAAGGGTTACGCTATGAAAATGTCAAATATAGAGCCACAATATGAGATACTAAATGTGTAAAGTAAATATATAAAGGGTTACGCTATGAAAATGTCAAATATAGAGCCACAATATGAGATACTAAATGTTAAAAAAATACGACGATTATCATTTTCAAGAGGACGTGAACTTCCGGTATATTGTGGATAGGCGGCGGGAACCATTGAAGGCTATGTATGAAAAGTGTTCCTTGTTGCAGTTTCCTCATATTCCAAGTCCGGCTTGTTACAGGAGCTACTGAGTTAAGTGCTCTGTGCACACCGTGAGCTGTGTGTCTCATCCGTTTTGATCATGTTTCGATATTCCAATTGTTTACGATGAATGATGATATCGTATGACAGGGAACCGTTGGCTGTGTTCACTTTCTGTGCGGTTTCGCCTTATGTCTTTCTTCGTGTGCTGAGACTGCTACGGTGGGGACTACAGTTACCTTTCTTTGGGAGATGACATATTAATTCGGATGATTCCGCTGGCACGGGCGGTTGAGCAATTATGGATTTTAATTCGTTTGCAGTGATACCGGGGCCTTCCATAACCAAATAAAGATTATCAATGTGACAAGAGATTGAAAGCTAGTTGAAATCCACACATTTATGAAAGTGACAAGACATAAATAGCTAGTTACAACCCACAGAGTTTTCAGAGTAACAAGACATAAATAGCTAGTTACAACCCACAGAGTTATCAACGTGGAAAGACATAAACAGCTAGTTACAGCCCACATAGTTATCAGAGTGACAAGACTTAAATAGCTAGTTACAACCCACATAGTTATCAACATGACAAGACATAAACATCTAGTTATAGCTCACACAGTTATCAACGTGACACGACATAAACATCTAGTTATAGCTCACACAGTTATCAACGTGACACGACATAAACAGCCAGTTACATGCCACACATTAGAACGCTACAAATTCAAAAGACTGAGAACGCTATGATTAATTAATATTAGAATACATAATGCTAGAATATGATGGATACTAATATTCGGAGTACAAGAAACACTTAGAGACATGACAACAGAAAACAGCAGCCAAACAATAAATGGCACAAACTCACTCCCTCCTCAAAGACCAAAAAAAAAAAAAAAAGAAATGAGAAAGGAAAAAAAGACATGATTGAAACAATGCTTGTGGATGAATAAATTGTAAATGTAGCACTTACATTTGTTGATGTTATTATTATGTATGCAATAAATTACTGAAATAAATTGTGTACTATAGCAAGGACAGATAGATAAGAATGGTCAAAATTATATATACCTCGTAAAAATATGAATTATGTGTTTTGATATAATGTCCTTAAAAGTCGATGTGCAATTAGGTCAAAATGGATGTGGACATTTGGAAACAGCAAAAATGAGTTTGTGTATGCGTTTGAGTGTGTGTATGTGAACGTGTGTGTATGTGTGTGACCGGGGGAAGTAAATAGTGACTAGTGTAGAATAGTGACACTGTGACCTTCCAGGCATGTTGTAAGAAGCGACTAAGGAAGTTGATCGATGGCTTGACAAGCTGTCATTGTAAAAAGTATTGTTATGGAAACAGCGCCATAGATTTTAGAAGCAGCGATCTCTGCAATATGTGCCATTTTGGCACGCAAGGTTTCTGTTTTTGAGATTGTGGTTCTGCCCTATTTGCCGTCTTCGGCTCGAAATGACAATAGATAGAAAATGTGTGTGTAGGTATATCTGTGAGTATCCAGTCATATGTGTGTGTGTATATGTTTTGGACAATAAACATGTACAATGATCCAATCTCCCGCTCTTGCAGCAAGAGTCAGTCAGAGAGAACTTTCTTTTTTGGTCTATTATATGTCTTTCAATTACAACCTCAGTCAATTAAGGAATTAATTAACGTAACGGTGGATAGTAATTAATTAATTAATACCACGATGGATAGTAATTAATTAATACTACGGTGGATAGTAATTAATCAATGCAACGGTGGATAGTAATTAATTAATACAACGGTGGATAGTAATTAATTAGTGCAACGATGGACAGTAATTAATCAATACAACGGTGGATAGTAATTAATTAACACCACGGTAGATAGTAATTAATTAATACATCGGAGGATAGTAATTAATTAATACAACGATGGATAGTAATTAATTAATACAACGGTGGGTAGTAATTAATTAATACAACGGTGGATAGTAATTAAATAATACTTCTGTGAATAATAGTTAATTAATACAAGAGTGGATAGTAGTTAATTAATACTACGGTGGATAGTAATTAATTAATACAACAGTGGATAATAATTAATTAATACAACGGTGGATAGTAATTAATTAATAATACGGTGGATTGTAATTAATTATTAATACGGTGGATAGTAATTAAATAATACTACGTGTATAGTAATTAATTAATGCTACGGTGGATAGTAATTAATTAATACTACGGTAGATAGTAAATAATTAATATAACGGTGGATAGTAATTAATTAATGCAACGGTGGATAATTCTTATCCGCAAATACACATTATTTTAGAAGTATCTTCATCTTGTTCTTGAATGGTCCTCGCGTGACGTCACATACGTCTCGTAGTGTCATTCGCCACCGTTCTCTTTTCGTGGCGAGATTTTCGATCTTATCTAATGAGTCTATGACTGTCAACTTTGCTTCCCTTATAAGTGTTCGTTTTAGTGTCTCTCTAAGCTTTTTCTCTTTTTCTGTATCCTGATGTTTCCCACATAAGAGGCTGTCTTGAAATTCTCTTATTGGTTCTTCTTAACACATGTACAAATGCTCCTCTTCTCTTCTCTTGTAGATGTGATCTTTGGTTGCATGACTATTTCTCTTATCTCGATATTAGTCTTTAATCCATTCCATTGTACACAGAGTATTTTTCTTAGGCACTTGTCTTCAAAAGTGTTTAGTTTTTTCTCAATCACTTTTGCTGGTTTCCAGCTTTCACACGCACAGGCAAAGGTTGAAATCGAAATATAGCAAAATAAAGAAGGTAAAAAAAGACTGAACACACGTGATGTTATTCTGTCATACCGTCATAAATAGCCAGATAGTCATAAATGCATGATGAGGATGTGCCCTCTATGTAGAAATCCATCACCTTCAGCAAAATTACCTTCGACGATAAGGAAGCTGTGATGTGCCACTGGCAGTCAAAATTACTGGGGACATATATTTCATCATAAATGTCTGTTATATGTTTAGTATGTGGACTAAGATGGCTCCTGTAAAACATAACACGGTATGGAGCAGCTAAACTAATAGAAATGCAAGATAAACTAATAGAAAGGTAGGATAAACTAATAGAAAGGCAAGATAAACTAATAGAAGAGCAAGATAAACTAATAGAAAGGCAAGATAAACTAATAGAAAGGAAGGATAAACTAATAGAAGAGCAAAATAAACTAATAGAAGAGCTAGATAAACTAATAGAAAGGCAAGATAAACTAATAGAAAGGCAACATAAACTAATATAAAGGCAGGATAAACTAATATAAAGGCAAGATAAACTAATAGAAAGGCAAGATAAACTAATAGAAAGGTAGGATAAACTAATTGAGAGGCAAGATAAACTAATAGAAAGGCAAGATAAACTAATAGAAAGGCAAAATAAACTAATAGAAAGAAAAGATAAACTAATAGAAAGACAAGATAAACTAATAGAAAGACAAGATAAACAAATAGAAAGAAAAGATAAACTAATAGAAAGAAAAGATAAACTAATAGAAAGGCAAGATAAACTAATAGAAAGACACGATAAATTAATAGAAAGAAAAGATAAACTAATAGAAAGGCAAGATAAACTAATAGAAAGGCAAACTAAAGTAATAGAAAGGCAAGATAAACTAATAGAAAGGCAGAATAAACTAATAGAAAGGCAAGATAAACTAATAGAAAGGCAAAATAACGTAACAGAAAGGCAAGATAAACTAATAGAAAGGCAAGATAAACTAATAGAAAGGCAAGATAAACTAATAGAAAGGCAAGATAAACTAATAGAAAGGCAAGATAAACTAATAGAAAAGCAGGATAAACTAATAGAAAGGCAAGATAAACTAATAGAAAGGCAAGATAAACTAATAGAAAGGCAAGATAAACTAAAAGAAAGGCAATTAAACTAATAGAAAGGCAAGATAAACTAATAGAAAGGCAAAATAAACTAATAGAAAGGCAAGATAAACTAAAAGAAAGGCAAGATAAACTAATAGAAAGGCAAGATAAACTAATAGAAAGACAAGATAAACTAATAGAAAGACAAGATAAACTAATAGAAAGACAAGATAAACTAATAGAAAGAAAAGATAAACTAATAGAAAGGCAAAATAAAGTAATAGAAAGGCAAGATAAACTAATAGAAAGGCAAGATAAACTAATAGAAAGGCAAAACAAACTAATAGAAAGACAAGATAAACTAATAGAAAGACACGATAAATTAATAGAAAGAAAAGATAAACTAATAGAAAGGCAAGATAAACTAATAGAAATAAAAGATAAACTAATAGAAAGGCAAGATAAACTAATAGAAAGGCAAAATAAAGTAAAAGAAAGGCAAGATAAACTAATAGAAAGCCAAGATAAACTAATAGAAAGCCAAGATAAACTAATAGAAAGGCAAGATAAACTAATAGAAAGGCAGGATAAACTAATAGAAAGGCAAGATAAACTAATAGAAAGGCAAGATAAACTAATAGAAAGGCAAGATAAACTAATAGAAAGGCAAGATAAACTAATAGAAAGATAAGATAAACTAATAGAAAGGCAAAATAAACTAATAGAAAGGCAAGATAAACTAAAAGAAAGGCAAGATAAACTAATAGAAAGGCAAGATAAACTAATAGAAAGACAAGATAAACTAATAGAAAGACAAGATAAACTAATAGAAAGAAAAGATAAACCAATAGAAAGGCAAGATAAACTAATAGAAAGGCAAAATAAAGTAATAGAAAGGCAAGATAAACTAATAGAAAGGCAAGATAAACTAATAGAAAGGCAAGATAAACTAATAGAAAGGCAAAATAAAGTAATAGAAAGACAAGATTAATAGAAAGGCAAGATAAACTAATAGAAAGGCAAGATAAACTAATAGAAAGGCAAGATAAACTAATAGAAAGGCAGGATAAACTAATAGAAAGGCAAGATAAACTAATAGAAAGGCAAGATAAACTAATAGAAAGGCAAGATAAACTAATAGAAAGACAAGATAAACTAATAGAAAGGCAAGATAAACTAATAGAAAGACAAGATAAACTAATAGAAAGGCAAGATAAACTAATAGAAAGACAAGATAAACTAATAGAAAGACAAGATAAACTAATAGAAAGACACGATAAATGAATAGAAAGAAAAGATAAACTAATAGAAAGGCAAGATAAACTAATAGAATGGCAAAATAAAGTAATAGAAAGGCAAGATAAACTAATATAAAGGCAAGATAAGCTAATAGAAAGGCAAGATAAACTAATAGAAAGGCAAAATAAAGTAACAGAAAGGCAAGATAAACTAATAGAAAGGCAAGATAAACTAATAGAAAGGCAAGATAAACTAATAGAAAGGCAAGATAAACTAATAGAAAGGCAGGATAAACTAATAGAAAGGCAAGATAAACTAATAGAAAGGCAAGATAAACTAATAGAAAGGCAAGATAAACTAATAGAAAGGCAAGATAAACTAATAGAAAGACAAGATAAACTAATAGAAAGGCAAAATAAACTAATAGAAAGGCCAGATAAACTAAAAGAAAGGCAAGATAAACTAATAGAAAGGCAAGATAAACTAATAGAAAGACAAGATAAACTAATAGAAAGACAAGACAAACTAATAGAAAGAAAAGATAAACTAATAGAAAGGCAAGATAAACTAATAGAAAGGCAAAATAAAGTAATAGAAAGGCAAGATAAACTAATAGAAAGGCAAGATAAACTAATAGAAAGGCAAGATAAACTAATAGAAAGGCAAAATAAAGTAATAGAAAGACAATATAAACTAATAGAAAGGCAAGATAAACTAATAGAAAGGCAAGATAAACTAATAGAAAGGCAAGATAAACTAATAGAAAGGCAAGATAAACTAATAGAAAAGAAGGATAAACTAATAGAAAGGCAAGATAAACTATTAGAAAGGCAAGATAAACTAATAGAAAGGCAAGATAAACTAATAGAAAGACAAGATAAACTAATAGAAAGGCAAAATAAACTAATAGAAATGCAATATAAACTAATAGAAAGGTAAGATAAACTAATAGAAAGGCAGGATAATCTAATAGAAAGGCAAGATAAACTAATAGAAATGCAATATAAACTAATAGAAAGGTAAGATAAACTAATAGAAAGGCAGGATAATCTAATAGAAAGGCAAGATAAACTAATAGAAAGGCAAGATAAACTAATAGAAAGGCAAGATAAACTAATAGAAAGACAAGATAAACTAATAGAAAGGCAAAATAAACTAATAGAAATGCAATATAAACTAATAGAAAGGTAAGATAAACTAATAGAAAGGCAGGATAATCTAACAGAAAGGCAAGATAATCTAATAGAAATGCAATATAAACTAATAGAAAGGTAAGATAAACTAATAGAAAGGCAGGATAATCTAATAGAAAGGCAAGATAAACTAATAGAAAGACATTTTATGTCAATTTGACATGTTCTTTGCATCTTTAGAAGATACCCCTCATAGTAGTTAATATTTTCTTTATTTGAAATTAGTGCGTATCTTCAAGATAACGTATGCCCTATATATAACCTCTGTTAATTTGCATAACATGTAGAGGTATACAGTTTCCTTAACCATACGACACTAATGGAGGTAATCAAACAAAGGTGGCGACAATCAGAAATACAAGCTTTTGGTTAGTGGGACATGGTGGTGTGTAAGAAGGAAGCAAGGGCGGAGAAAGAATATCAATTTGTGTAATAAAAACACAAAGTTGGATAAAACTGGAACACAAGACATCATAAAAACGATAAAATAAATAAACACCACCGACACTGGATGCAACGCCCCTAAAGTAGTAATTCACTAAGTGTATTCCACGGCTCCCTAGGGCGCGACGACGAGGATAATTTAAATGACTGCTTGCATGTGAGAACTAGCATTGTCTATTAATGTAGGAACCTGTATTTCCCTCTCTGTAACTAAAAAGAAACATATGTTCTAATGAGGTGTTGCTCTCATAAATGTCGAGTAGCGTCTAGCAAAGCATTCACAAAGATCAGCGTAAAAGTACTTTCCGAAGCACGACACACATATTAGAAGCAAGGAGCAGGTGGTGAGGTGTAACGTATACGCCTACAAGGTATGATGACAGCTTTACAAATAAGAAACACAACAAAATACTGACGTTTCGGCCTACATGCCACCTTTTTCAGAGAACGAGACCAACACAAACAGACAATAAAATAATGATAAAATCTTCTACATCAAGAATGAGCGGAACATGCAAGTGAAAGAGAGATAAGAGTGACAAGAAATGTTATGATAATACAAAAGGGAGATGTAAAACACAATAAGAATAACAATAGATAATATTTTTAAAATATGTAAGTTAAAATTATTATTATATTAATTATCTGATACGGTCCAAAATTACACAGTGTGGATGACTGATGTTGAATGCGGATTTCATGAGAGGGGCAGGATGGGGAAAAAAAAACCAGTCACATGATTATACGAGAGATCTGATTATACAGGAGGTCCGATTATACGAGAGATCTGATTATATGAGAGATTTGATTATACGGGAGGTCTGATTATACGTGAGGCCTGATTATACGGGAGGTCTGATTATACGTGAGGCCTGATTATACGAGAGATCTGATTATACAGGAGGTCCGATTATACGAGAGATCTGATTATATGAGAGATTTGATTATACAGGAGGTCTGATTCTACGAGAGGTCTGATTATACGGGAGGTCTGATTATACGTGAGGCCTGATTATACGAGAGATCTGATTATACTAGAGATCTGATTATACGAGAGATTTGATTATACGAGAGGTATGATTATACGAGAGGTCTTATTATACGGGAGGTCTGATTATTCCCCATCACTCATGCAATGCTACCAGCATTACTGCAGCACTGTATTTTTTTGCTTGTTCCCTCAAATAGCAGCAAACAGAATCTTGAAAAAGTGTTCCAGACAATATAGTTAACCTCACAAAGTTAACAGTGTTTAAAGGTGTGAGAAACACAGAAATGTTCATCAGAAACATCGATCAACACTAAGTCTTATCACTACATCTTAAACCGTTAAACAAATGATTTTGCTGGCGATAGAAAAGCCTAGGCTGTATAGTAAAATCAGCTAGAATAAGATGTAGTGAGGATGTCAAGAAACATATATTAACAATGTCATAGGAGCTTCTCTCATAATAGTAATTTGTTTCTGGTCTATCTATGTGTTTCTTTGTTTGTTGTTAAGATCATGATCTCTGCACATTAGATCAATCCATAGGTGTCCCGACATCCCCCTCCAGATTCTCGAAAAAACTGGAGGAGAATCTTGGTTCGCGTGCACGTACTCCGTAGTACGGTTTAGGATCCACGTTGTGGGTAGGGTTATGGTGACATTTGTACCCATATGGCAGGTGTCCATAATTATGACCTACTCTTTCAGCCGCCAAGGGATCTATAACGTGCACTCGTGGTCTTTCTCCGAGGGGTCTAGATATCGGATCTCACTACCCAAGAGATCAGGTGTAGGTCAAGTTATCAGAAATAGAACTGGATAAAGACCAACTATAAGAATTCGATGTTGTCAGTGAAGTTATTTCTTTTCCTCTTTTTCCTATTTTTGAAAAATCACCAGCGCTTCATGTGGGGTTTGAACCTGACTCCTTCCTGCCATAACCCTGAGTCGTATCTCTAGACTACCCAGCCCCCTAAAGACCCCCCCCCACCCAATATGTGTATGTGCCAAATGTTAAACCCTCGTATTTTAATATGTGCCAAATGTTAAACCCTCGTATTTTAATATGTGCCAAATGTTAAACCCTCGTATTTTAATATGTGTCAAATGTTAAACCCTCGTATTTTAATGTGTGCCAAATGTTCAACCCTCGTATTTTAATATGTGCCAAATGTTCAGCCCTCGTATTTTAATATGTGCCAAATGTTAAACCCTCGTATTTTAATATGTGCCTAATGTTCAACCCTCGTGTTTTAATATGTGCCAAATGTTAAACCCTCGTATTTTAATATGTGCCAAAAGTTAAAACCCTCGTATTTTAATATTTCCAGGTAGCGTTCCACGTTTTATTTGGTTTACTGGAATATTATGTTGAGTAGACAACCGGAAATAGTTATTGTTCGTGTGTCTGTAAAAACAATACTTCTTATGCCTTTTATATGTTTAATATTAGGGGGACGTGATAATAAATTGTTTTTACCTTGGGTAATCTGTGGGGTAACCAGGTGAGGTAAGGTACTTGACTGTGCCAT
The DNA here is from genome assembly GCA_032433765.1 of Megaustenia siamemsis. Taxonomy (NCBI): domain Eukaryota; kingdom Metazoa; phylum Mollusca; class Gastropoda; order Stylommatophora; family Ariophantidae; genus Megaustenia; species Megaustenia siamemsis. The sequence continues at coordinate 76,481,500 of JAVIAB010000041.1, forward strand.
TGGCCCATAGGTTGTTATTTCTACACAGAACTGCAATACAGGTAAATTGTTGTCATCTATTAAAGCAGGACAGTAGAATGTTGTTGAGATGTGACGATAAATAATATCATATTGTATTATGCCAAACATGTGTATGGTTGTAGGTAAACTAGGACAGGGAATTCAGCATTTCATACAAATAAAATAAACATTACATCGGTACTGAGCAGCTTGACTAATATAAAGACAAGACAAATTACAACGTTTAGGCAAAAGACTTTATCAGGTATAAGAAACAAACTGTACACATTAAACACAAACAATCAAGCCAGAAAACAAAACGACACATGTCTAAAAATGGCGCAAATAATGGCGGAGAACATGGTGAGCAGGATTCACGTAGTCTTAAAATTACCTTCGCGTCCCCGTATAAAACGTAAAAGTCAAGTACCCCCGTCACGCCAAGTGACGTATAGGGAAATATGGTGTTAGTGACCCTATATTTTACAGACCTTCAGCACATGATTTTTGGGGTAATGTGGTAATTATTACGCCCGAGCTGCTTTACTTTCCCAGAAAAAAATCCGGTACCCATTTAAAGCTGGGTGAACCCGGAGCCGTCGGTTGGGATCGAACCCTACCCCTTGTCCGTGGTAGTCCAGTTCACTAACCACTGAGCTATCGTGGCTCCCGAGGCCCCATATAGTATTTAATATTGTTTTATTTGTTATATCAGCTTTTACCTGATCTAACACAAATTGCTGGGACTAGTATACATTTATATATTGGTAAAGGGGGGGTGGTGGTCGAGAGTATTGCTGATGATAGAGCGAAATAGACACGGGGTGAATATGAAAAGAAATAAAATCTGTGATATCATCACTGAAGTGTCTGTGTAGAGCACACATGGTAGATGAGACATCGAACTAAAGTGGTTACACATTATAACATAAACGAGAAAAAATAACACGTTTATTTATATTATAAATTAAAAAGTGAAAAAAGAGGTTGGTTTTAGAATTCACTCGCCTCATAATAAACCAATGGGTGAGGAGGAATTCATTTGTTTCATGGTAAGCCAATGGGTGAGGGGGATTTCATTTGTATCATAATAAGGCAATGGGTGAGGAAAATTCACAGGTCTCACAAGAAATCAGTGTGTAAGGAAGACTTCACTTGTTTCATGGTAAGCAATGTGTGAGGACAATTCACTAGTCTCATAATTCTCATAATAAGTCAATGTATTAGTAAGGCTTCACTTGTTTATAATAAGCAATATGTGAAGTAAATTATCTAGTCTCACAATAAGCCAATGTGTGAGGAAGAATCCAGTCATTACATACACCTGATAATAAAGGATCTCGTGCTGCAACAGTGAAGGGAGAAACGAATAGAGCCTCTGTTATCTGCCACAAATGTCGCAAGAGGCGACTAAGAAGGTTTGAAATCGTCGCCTGTGTCGTCGAAGTGGACGTTTTAAGGATTGACCTTGTTAAAGGAATTTAACTATGCATTTTCTAAAATGCAATAACAAGTGATGGAGCGGATATGGGGAATTCCTGACTACATTGAGACTGATTCCCTGGATATAATAGAGTAAAAGAGAATAGAATATAGTAAAATATTAAAAAAAACAATAAAACTGAAATAGACAAAAGAATAAGAATTACTAAAAGTATTTTTAGTGTCATTAAAAATATACATCAAAACAAATAACACCAGGGATAAAGTTAAGAATAGCAAAACGCTATATCTGCTCATCATCTCAGTCGTGGTGCAGAAACATGGACAAAAGACAAGAAAACAGAAGAGACTATTGAAGCCTTTTGAAATGTGGATCTATAGAATAATAGGATGAATTGAATAAAAAGAAACAAAAACGATGAAGTCTTAAAACAACTAAAAATGAAAAAAAAAAACTACTAACCACAATTCAAAGAAGACAAATGAGATTTGTGTAACATATTAAATGACACAGCAGCATAAACAAAGTTATCAGGGGCGGGAAAATATAACGTAAAAGCGGCAGATACAGATCAAGACTAACATGGACGAGTAACACCAAGAGATGAACATGTCAGCCTATGACAATCTGCACCATCAAAGCAAAAGACAGAGCGAATTGGCGCTCTATGGTAGCTAACCTTCGATGCGGAGACGGCACTTAATGATGATAAGAATATCAAACAAGGATTCCTTCCTTAAAGCACAGTGTGTATTTCCTTATCCTCTATCCCATTGACCTTCTTTGCTTGTATTTCGTCCCGATGTTTTATAATCAATTATATTTTTTCAACAATAACTATTGTGCTGTTATATAAATATTGGTAAAGTTCCCCTGCATGAAAGTGTATCATACACCACCTCAATAGGTTTACAAGAATCTACGTTTTTCATCTCTAGCAATACAGTATTGGTATTTAATTATTATAAAGTGGTTCTCAAACGGGGGCCCGTCGTACCCTAAGTGACTGCGAAGTGGTTTCTGGCGGCCTGTGATGAAGGGATCACTTGATTGATATGTTGGGCTATTTATTTGGGTTGTTTAAATCTTAACTGTACTGAATTTCATTTATTAATTTTAAAGGGTCCGTGAACCATCAATAAAAAATGTTTAAGGTACCACCAACAAAGAAATCATTAAAAAGTTTGAGAAACACTGGATATATATATATATATATATATATATATATATATATATATATATATATAAAGAGAGAAAGAGATAGAGAGAGTGAAAGAGAGCGAGAGAGAGAGAGAGAGATTCTTTTCACATTTCCCAAAATCCTTATTTGTCTTGTTTGAATTGTGTTTAGTAGTTCCCTTTTAAGTGTTAGTTGTTTTTAAACTTCATCATTTGTTTTCTTTCTATCCAATTCTTCATATTCTTGTATAACTCCCCTTTTTAAAGGCTTCAATTTTCTGTTCTGTTTTCTTGTCTATTGTCCATGTTTCTACACCATACAGGAAATTTAAGAAGATATAACATTTTGTTGTTCTTACTTTATCCCTGATGTTATTTGCCTTAATGTTAGTATATGTTTCATGGCATTAACATTACTTTATTGTCATTCCTATTATTTTGTATATTTCAGTTTTACATTTTAAGCCTATGTATCTGCCAGAAACTATATCCCATCAACACCCGATTCAGGTTCATCAACACTATCTATCTATTGTCCTTTCGAGCCGAAGACGGCACATAGGGCAGAACCACAATCTCAAAAACAGAATCCCTGCGTGCCAAAATGACACATATTGCAGAGATCACTGCTCTAAAATATATGGCGCTGTTTCCATAACAAAACTTTTTACAATGACAGCTTGTCAAGCCATCGATCAACCTCCTTAGTCGCCTCTTACGACATGCCTGGAAGGTCACAGTGTCACTATTCTTTACTTCGCTCATAATGAGGCCCCGGTAACACACAGGAATCAACACTAGAAGGTGGTAAAGTCAGCGCAACTCGCTAATTGAATAATATCGGTGATAATTGTGTATGTCTAGTCTATCTACTTACAAATATGTCATTGACGATTCATCTACATCTTGAAGCAAGCCTATTTATAGCTACCAATAATACCTGATTTACTCTGCGACATGTACTCGAATTTGAAACCTTTCTTCTTGCTGCCGCTATCAGAATCAGAATGAAACACGACAAATATTGCCGATCCAGTGCTTGTCAGAGTTGAGTTTGAGACTTGGCCACACAGTAATTCCATCCTTGGCGATTGGACGCTGCCCCCTAGAGATGTTTGCAATGAAGTCATATAAATAGTTTGAGTTATCTATTGATTTACTCTTTGCAGATTAATTAAACATTCACAATGAACCAACTATATTTAGAAACACATCAAGGTCTTTGCGTTTCCCTTTCATCGAGATTTTTCTGGGAAGTAAAAGCGGTCTGGCGTGATGCTGACCACATCACTCAAATATATGCCGTGGTCATGGATAAATATGGTCGCAAACAATTTTTTCTCATACGCCTAACATGGCAGGGGAGGGAACCTGTACTTTAACTGCAAAGCTACTTGTTATATAGAGCCCTGAAAGGTTAAATAACTACAAGATTGCCAATACCTCTGTAACTATCTGTCAGTATACAACCTCTTATTTGTTGACTAATGACTTATTTATCACTGTACAGTTGGTGTCCTATGACCTGTAAGGTAGGGCTTATAAGGTATAGTACTGGATGCATATCAGGTTTTGTAGTGGATGCATATCAGGTTTTGTATTGGGTGCATATCAGGCATAGTAGTGGATGCATATCAGGTTTTGTAGTGGATGCAGATCAGGCATAGTAGTGGATGCATATCAGGCATATAAGTGGATGCATATCAGGTGTTGTAGTGGATGCATATCAGGTTTTGTAGTGGATGCATATCAGGTTTTGTATTGGATGCATATCAGTCATTGTAGTGGATGCATATCAGGTTTTGTAGTGGATGCATATCAGGCATAGTAGTGGATGCATATCAGGTTTTGTAGTGGATGCATATCAGGTTTTGTAGTGGATGCATATCAGGTTTTGTATTGGATGCATATCAGGCATTGTAATGGATGCATATCAGGTTTTGTAGTGGATGCCTATCAGGCATAGTAGTGGATGCATATCAGGTTTTGTAGTGGATGCATAGCAGGCATAGTAGTGGATGCATATCAGGTTTTGTAGTGGATGCATAGCAGGCATAGTAGTGGATGCATATCAGGTTTTGTAGTGGATGCATATCAGGCATAGTAGTGGATGCATATCAGGCATAGTAGTGGATGCATATCAGGTTTTGTAGTGGATGCATATCAGGCATAGTAGTGGATGCATATCAGGCATAGTAGTGGATGCATATCAGGTTTTGTAGTGGATGCATATCAGGTTTTGTAGTGGATGCATATCAGGTTTTGTAGTGGATGCATATCAGGCATAGTAGTGGATGCATATCAGTCATTGTAGTGGATGCATATCAGGTTTTGTAGTGGATGCATATCAGGTTTTGTAGTGGATGCATATCAGGCATAGTAGTGGATGCATATCAGGCATAGTAGTGGATGCATATCAAGTTTTGTAGTGGATGCATATCAGGTTTTGTAGTGGATGCATATCAGGTTTTGTAGTGGATGCATATCAGGTTTTGTTGTGGATGAACATCAGGTTTTGTAGTGGATGCATATCAGGTTTTGTAGTGGATGCACATCAGGTTTTGTAGTGGATGCACATCAGGTTTTGTAGTGGATGCACATCAGGTTTTGTAGTGGGTGCACATCAGGTTTTGTATTGGATGCACATCAAGTTTTGTATTGGATGCACATCAAGTTTTGTATTGGATGCACATCAAGTTTTGTATTGGATGCACATCAAGTTTTGTATTGGATGCACATCAAGTTTTGTATTGGATGCATATCAGACTGTACACCGTCATTAAAGTAGAGATGAAAAGTCCGGGAGGCAAGGAAACCCGTTTATGAGACACAAATAAATTGTAATAAAACCTTTAAAATGTGCTCATTTGTAAACACAACTATATAAAACGTCAGAATTTTCTCCCCTGTAAACACAACTATATAAATCGTCAGAATTTGCTCCTTTGTAAACACAACTATATAAAACGTCAGAATTTACTCATTTGTAAACACAACTATATAAAACGTCAGAATTTACTCATTTGTAAACACAACTATATAAAACGTCAGAATTTACTCATTTGTAAACACAACTATATAAAACGTCAGAATTTTCTCCCCTGTAAACACAACTATATAAAACGTCAGAATTTGCTCCTTTGTAAACACAACTATATAAAACGTCAGAATTTTCTCCCCTGTAAACACAACTATATAAAACCTCAGAATTTGCTCCTTTGTAGACACAAATATATAAAACGTCAGAATTTGCGCCTTTGTAAACACAACTATATAAAACGTCAGATATTTCTCCTTTGTAAACACAACAATATAAAACGTCAGAATTTACTAACTACTTTGTAAACACAACAATATAAAACGTCAGAATGTACTCATTTGTAAACACAATTATATAAAACATCACATCAATTAGTTTTACTTTGTGGCGCGACGAAACATTTACCCACGATTTACACAGAAAACATCAAGAATCCTAACAATCAATATACTTTTGTTGCTGTTTACGTAATACCACAATTTGATATGATCAGAAGGTATTTGATTCACAGAGTATGGCGGGTCATTATAGCTTCATAGACAATTTCGACGTTTACTGCAGAAGCTGGAGTTAGTCTAATTCCAGGCATTGACTTGATAAACTGTGACTTAATCCTGCCTAGAGGTACTGCATTATTAGATCTTCCATTCTATAATCCTAGCTTCTGTTAGCCCAACCTGTGTTGACGCAGACTGCTTCCTCTAGAAAACCATGAGGATTGAGGCTAGATATTATTGATCAGTCGCTGGGCCGCCAACCCTGTCGTGGCGATGGAAAGGGCTTAACTCCCGGGGGGAAAAAAAAACAACAACAACGCACTGAAATGACGTCGTTGAAAATAGATGAATACACAGAATATTAGAAACAGTGAAAAGACTTCCCTGAAAATAGATGAATACACAGAATACTAGAAACAGTGAAAACACTTCCCTGAAAATAGATGAATACACAGAATACTAGAAACAGTGAAAAGACTTCCCTGAAAATAGATGAATACACAGAATATTAGAAACAGTGAAATGACGTCGTTGAAAATAGATGAATACACACAATACTAGAAACAGTGAAAACACTTCCCTGAAAATAGATGAATACAGAGAATACTAGAAACAGTGAAATGACGTCGTTGAAAATAGATGAATACACAGAATACTAGAAACACACAGAGCATTTCAAAGTAAAAGCAAATCACTCATAACTCATCGCCTTGGCACTGAAAGGCTTGTGAAGAACGAATAAGAAAAACGAATTTTCCCCGTACTTAAGTTAATGTTGTATCCATTTCTATTATGTAAATAGATATATTGACCTATGGAAGCGCATCATGGACAGTAGACAAACAAATGAAAAGACGATTAGAGGCCACAGAGATGGGATTTCTCAGAAGAATGTTGAAAATTTCCTGGACAGATAAAAAGACCAATGAGGAAGTTCTCAAAGAGGCCAACACAAAAAGGGAGCTCTTAAAAAAACATCAGAAAGAAGCAATCAACATTCTTCGGGAACATCATGAGAAGAGGAAAGTTGAAATACTTGGTTACAAGTGGCAAAATAAAAGGAAAGAGAGATCGCGAACGACAAAGAGAGAAAATACTGGACAGCTTGGTGTCATGGCATGGAAAACAGTCAACAACAGAACTGATACGATGCACTGTAGATAGAAGATTGTGGAGGGACGTGATCGCCTACGCCAACCGGCAGGATACATGATGATGATGATGAAATAGATATAACCAATTTGTGCAGACTGTAAACTTCAATTGTGAAGCAAAGACTTTGACTGTGCGGTACAATGATTAAGTGCGTATTCCAGTGTTGAATAATCATGAGTCCAATGTCCCCACATCTTCAGTCTACTCGGAAACTCACGTATTTATGTTTAGACTAAACTGCACCGATACAATTATAAGAAACTGATCACATTTATATGGTGATGTAACGCAGATATAATTATATTCTTCTTTTCTTCCTCATTTGCCTTTCATCGTAGATGGGAAATATAATTTGGTGTCTTTTGCTCTTCTGTTTGCCTCTCCTGCTGTTATGTTTCCTAGTGCTTCTAATATTCCATCAATCCATCTTTTGCTCTTCTATTGGCCTCTCCTGCTGTTATGTTTCCTAGTGTTTCTAATATTCCATCAATCCATCTTTTTCGTGGTCAGTCCTTGGGTCTGGTATTCTGGCAACGTTTATTAAAGGCTCGTTGTGTAGTGTTTTGATCTTTCTGCCTTATCACGTTTCCAAACCATTTTATCTGTTGTTTTCTTTTTGTACCCTATGGCAGGAATTTTTCCGAGCTTTATCTCAATTCCTCACTTCTGATCTTATTTCTCAACCTGTTTTATGTCATTCGTCTAACGCATGTCATCTCGGAGTGTTTTAATTATTGCTTTTGCATCTAGGGTCCGAGTCTGGCGCTAGAGTTTAGAAAGTATCGTTCAGTGCCCGTTTTGTCTCTAGAGTTATTTTTAAAGATGATATAATGATTTTTATAAAATGTAATAATGTATAAGCAAATACAGCAAACTGAGAACATGTATTAAACTATCGTACCATCATATATAGTCACATAATCATTAACGCATGATGGCGACACATCTTCAGTGTAGAAATCCAGTAACCTCAACATAACCACGCTTGAGGCTAAAGAAGTGGTGATTAGCCACTGGCAAACCGCATTACTAGAAAAATAAATGAACTACATTGAGCTCTCGCAGTATATTACTAAGTAAGACTTTATGAAATTATCATGTCTTGTTTTAAACTCCAGTTAATTATTGTGTCTATGTTAGTAAATAAGGAACATTAACACTATTTTCATATGTTAACATTGTTCATCCATATTCTTTGTAAATGAGATAATTTGTGCTCCGAAAGTGGAGATTAACATACATTGCATACTCTTTTTAAAATTGAGTTTAATATTTATATCTATCTATCTATTGTCCTTTCGAGCCGAAGACGGCACATAGAGCAGAACTACAATCTCAAAAACAGAAACCTTGCGTGCCAAAATGGCACATGTTGCAGAGATCACTGATCTAAAATCTATGGCGCTGTTTCCACAACAATACTTTTTACAATGACAGCTTGTCAAGCCATCGATCAAACTCCTTAGTCGCCTCTTACGACATGCCTGGAAGGTCACAGTGTCACTATTCTTTACCTCCCTCATAATGAGGCCCCGGTAACACACGGGTTGAATATTTAAATTTTTAATTTTTAATATTTAAATAGTTACAATTCGGTTGTTATTGAATGCGTTTGTATGTTGTTGTTATTCTCTATGTTATAAGAAGGTGACAAAGTTGTTCTCTTACTTTGGATAGCTGTTGGGGTAGCCAGGTGAGGTAAACACCTGCATGTCTGGAACTGCTGATAGCTTGACATCGGTACAGTTACCTGTTAAATAGGTACATTATCTCAAACTTTAAATGGTGACATTTGTTTACAGTTTAGAAACGCTAGCAGATGATGTTTGATCTTCCTCTTCCTTTTTCCTCTTCTTCTTCTACTTCTTCCTCTTTTCTCTTTTCACTGATACCTAAAAGGTGTCGTGGTTTATATCATTTGTCGTTTTTGAGCTGCTCGAATTGTCTGAATTTGTGATTTTCCTTTGTTGTTACATGTCTCTGTCACTGCATCTATCCATCTTCTTCTGGGTCTTCCTCTTGGTCTTTTTCCATGCATTCTCGAGAAGAACGCCCTTGATGGTGATTGATGAGGATTCATTCTGACCAGGTGGCCAAACCATTTAAGTTGTTGTTCTAAATATTCTTGGCAGGGTTTTGTTCCTACCATTTTTCTTATGGTTTCATTTGGTATTCTATCTCTTCTTGTGTTGTTTGTTACTTTTCTCAAGCATCGCTTCTCGCATGTATTGATCTTTCTTAATTCTGATTTAGAAAGGGTCCATGCTTGACTTTCATAGCACAAAGTTGGTATGAAAATGCTATTTATCATTTGTTGTTTAGCTGGCTTAGAAATGTTTGGATGTCTTAGCAATGGCGAAAGCTGGTATGTGACAGCATTTGCTTTTTGTATTCTCATGTCAATTTCTCTGTCTAGTTTTCCATCTTCTGTGAACATTGTACCCAAATACTTGAATTCTTCTACTTGTTTTATTTCTTTATCTTTGATCATGTTTGATACGTTCAGTTATATGGAGTCAAATAATGTTTCATCATACAAACGTGCATGGACTATCTGTAGCCTAAAATTGTACAAACTATTATTTGTTTCTACGTCGTTGTATGATTTTACAATTAAAAGGATATAATAAAAAGATAATAATAACCATAACAATTTCAAAGTCAGGGTTATGCAAGTAATAAATAATAAAAAAAACTTTGAGATTAGAATAGAAACGAAACACATACGTAAGTGGTGTACTACACATTATAAAGGCAATATTTCCAGTTAATTAAAGGCATGAAGTAAAAGCGACTATCATTAACAATCGGCCAGAGGCAAGTCTACAGAAAATGAAAAAAAAGAACAAACGTTAGACCACCCTTGTTATTGTATTGCATTATAAAGTATCTCAGTGATCCTAGTAAATCAATAAATATTTATGTTTGGAGAATGTATCATCAAAAGTATCAGCACACATTTAGGAAATCACATAAAAGAAGACCGACAAACGCTCGAGCTAATGCAACATTTATAATTAAGAGTTACGTGTCGCAGGGGTCAAACATAACATCAGAAGTCTTAAACGCCCGTGTCCCTCAGAAAATACTCGCGTGCTTGTGAAGTGAGCACACTAACCACTCGACCATAGAAACTACTTTAGAACATGATGGTTCTGCGGTTGTATCTTATATTTCTTGTAAAGTTACCTTAGAACATGATGGTTCTGCGGTTGTATCTTATATTTCTTGTAAAGTTACCTTAGAACATGATGGTTCTGCGGTTGTATCTTATATTTCTTGTAAAGTTACCTTAGAACATGATGGTTCTGCGGTTGTATCTTATATTTCTTGTAAAGTTACCTTAGAACATGATGGTTCTGCGGTTGTATCTTATATTTCTTGTAAAGTTACCTTAGAACATGATGGTTCTGCGGTTGTATCTTATATTTCTTGTAAAGTTACCTTAGAACATGATGGTTCTGCGGTTGTATCTTATATTTCTTGTAAAGTTACCTTAGAACATGATGGTTCTGCGGTTGTATCTTATATTTCTTGTAAAGTTACCTTAGAACATGATGGTTCTGCGGTTGTATCTTATATTTCTTGTAAAGTTACCTTAGAACATGATGGTTCTGCGGTTGTATCTTATATTTCTTGTAAAGTACCAGCGTAAGTTTTTGAACATTTCAAGACAACGCTGGAAACATTTGTGCATAAGATGTCATTACCTACTGCTGTACATAAGATGTCATTACCTACTGCTGTACATAAGATGTCATTACCTACTGCTTCCTGGGCGCTGTACTCGAATTTGAAACCTCTGCTGCTACTGTAGGAATGAGAATAAAACACGATGGTCATGGAGTTGAAAGAGCTTGTGTATGTTGAATTTGCCACGTGGCCTCTCAACATGTCAATTATCGGAAAATCTGTACTGCTACCTAAAGATGATAAGCAGAAGAATACAAGTGTTGACAATGTTAGTGCGACATTCATATTTTGTTTGCAATGAAAGAAAAGGAGAAGACATTTTCAGTTTAGTTTATAGTCGACAGCTAATCTTTATTGCATATCAGACACGTTCATAAGCGTTCAGACCTCTTCCTTAGGTATATCAACGTGTAGCGACTAACCACACACGTGTTGTATTGGTAGACAAGCCTTCTTTGGTTTCCAACATAGCGCTAACGTCTGACGTCTCCCCTATTTTCATGATATACCTGAAGTATGTTCATTGTTGCGGAATAAGAGTCATTTATTTCAGACGGTCGTGCGTCCACCTACCCTGAGGGCATTCATATTGTCACAGTCGTCCAATGCTGTTCCACACTTAATATCAGTCAAGCAAGCCTGGCAACATGCTCATTACCTCATGGACCCGGGTTCTATGTTGCAAACAATGAAACATATTTTTTTATTAGATTAGACCTCCTCAGAGACTCTAACCATTACCGTCGATCCCAGACAGTTAAGATCTTTCTCAGCACACTCACCGTGTCACTGAAAAGACACGCACGTACATAATGATGTGTCTGAAGCCATGGTAATGCTTTAGCGACAGTCATAACTTCTAGTCATATTACTTGTAGGAGCCATGTTAAAGCAATAACGACAGTCATAACTTCTAGTCATATTACTTGTAGTAGCCAAGTTAAAGCTATAGCGACAGTCATAACTTCTAGTCATACTACTTGTAGGAGCCAAGTTAAAGCTATAGCGACAGTCATAACTTATAGTCATATTACTTGTAGGAGCCAAGTTAAAGCTATAGCGACAGTCATAACTTCTAGTCATATTACTTGTAGGAGCCATGTTAAAGCTATAACGACAGTCATAACTTATAGTCATATTGCTTGTAGGAGCCAAGTTAAAGCTATAGCGACAGTCATTACTTCGAGTCATATTGCTTGTAGGAGCCATGTTAAAGCTATAGCGACAATCATAACTTATAGTCATATTACTTGTAGGAGCCATGTTAAAGCTATAGCGACAGTCATAACTTATAGTCATATTACTTGTAGGAGCCAAGTTAAGGCTATAGCGACAGTCATAACTTCTAGTCATATTACTTGTAGGAGCCAAGTTAAAGCTATAGCGACAGTCATAACTTCTAGTCATACTACTTGTAGGAGCCAAGTTAAAGCTATAGCGACAGTCATAACTTCTAGTCATATTACTTGTAGGAGCCAAGTTAAAGCTATAGCGACAGTCATAACTTCTAGTCATACTACTTGTAGGAGCCAAGTTAAAGCTATAGCGACAGTCATAACTTCTAGTCATACTACTTGTAGGAGCCAAGTTAAAACTATAGCGACAGTCATAACTTCTAGTCATATTACTTGTAGAAGGCATGTTAAAGCTATAGCGACAGTCATAACTTCTAGTCATATTACTTGTAGGAGCCAAGTTAAAGCTATAGCGACAGTCATAACTTCTAGTCATATTACTTGTAGGAGCCAAGTTAAAGCTATAGCGACAGTCATAACTTCTAGTCATATTACTTGTAGAAGGCATGTTAATGTTTGTTTACGTTAAGAATATGGTTGGACATACATTTCCCAACAGTTCAATTCTATTCTGGGTTCACTTAATTCTGTACCTTTTCCACCTATTTATTTTTTATTTCTGTGGAGTCATCATTTTCAGTTGCGCTTGTCATTAAATAAAATGCGTAAAATACAAATATTAATTTTAAATATCATGTTTCCTTGGTAAACAGAAGAAACGATTATAAGCAACAAAATTGATCAGCCACAGTACCATCATAAATAGCCACATATGGTCCAAAATTTGTAGAGCTTCCCAAGGAGAAATCCAACACACTGAGAACAATCACACTTGACAATAAAGAAGTTGTGATGTGCCAATGGCAATTCAGATTCCTGGAAATAGATGTGAACATAATGTAAAGTTTCTTTGTTTGTTGTTAGGATTATCATTACAGCACATCGGACGAATTGATCGGTGCTACAGTATCACGCTCAAGAACATCAGAGGCTGAATCCTGGCCCGCGTGAACGAGCTCCGTAGCTTTTGCTACACGCAATAGTTTAACGTATATGTGGCTAAACAAGACATTCAGAAATTGCTGTGACCTATACCACCTTATTTTTATGTTCTATAACACCTTACTGTTGTGCTCTATGACATCATACTGTTATGTTCTATAGCATCTTACTGTTGTGTTCTGTAACATCTTTGTGTTGTGTTCTATAGCATCTTATTGTTGTGTTCTATGACATCACACTGTTATGTTCTAAAGCATCTTACTTGTGTGTTCTATACCATCTTTGTGTTATGTTCTATAACATCTTACTCTTGTGTTCTATGACATCATACTGTTAAGTTCTATAGCATCTTACTGTTGTGTTCTATAACATCTTACTGTTGTGTTCTATAACATCTTACTGTTGTGTTCTATAACATCACATCGTTATGTTCTATAACATCTTATCGTTGTGTTCTATAACCTCTTACTGTTGTGTTCTATAACATCTTATCGTTGTGTTCTATAACATCTTACTGTTGTGTTCTATATCATCTAATTGTTGAGATCTATAACATCATGCAGTTGTGTTCTATAACATCTTACTGTTATGTATGGAGTTATACAATGACGGAGATTACATTCAACAAATATACAAATAAAACAAACAACATAACGTAAAGCACCTCATCAAATGATATCAAAGTCGCCTCTCTACGCTATCATATTCCTACCTTCCACCAAACCTATCAAAGAACTAGATTATGACTTGAGCGATATACTAGAGTGCTATGAGTATCTATAAAACAACAATAAGCTAGAGTGTGGATAGAGTCTGAAACGTCTTAGACAGTGTGTGTAAGAGCTTGAACTGCAAGCCAATCTATATATATATATAAGTATAGTCTTATTTCCCATTGAAATGAGCTGCGTTCACCTCAGACGTCTACTTCAGTGTTCAAGTCATGCGATCATGTGATTATGTGATCGTGGGATTATGTGATGGTGTGATCGTGTGATCATGTGATCGTGTGAACTTGACTGTTTCTTCTGTTTCAAGATGGAGGGATGGAGAATAGCATCATGACACAAGATGAGATGGTCCCGTTGTTGGTTATTGTGTGAGCGTGTGCGTTCTGACTTTGTCCCCTAAACCAGGGCCGTGACTGACATACGCCGTCTTTTACAGGCCGGATCTTTGTTTGACGTCGGAATTGTCCTTCTCGTACATTTGCTGCCATCCCGGACTGTTGGGCCCACACTTACCGTGGATTCTGTCTGGGTGTTCTCCTACAGCCTTTATTTCTCACAAAGGTGTCTGCTAAACAGCAGTGGTTTTATTTGTTAACGGGTGATCCCTTCCCGTGAATAGAGCTTTGAATACGGCTCTTACACACCATTACATGTACTCCTAAATATAAACAACGATTTCGAATAAGTGTATAAAGTGGTTTATGACGTGTTCCAGCTGGTGCTAAAATCATATAAAACATAAGTATTTGGAAAGTCTAAATTGTTATGGTATGGTGAAAGCTTTTATGGTATGGTTACAACTTGTATGGTATGGTTAAAACTGTTATGGTATGGTTAAAACTTGTATGGTATGGTGAAAGCTTTTATGGTATGGTGATAGTTTTTATGGTATGGTGATAGTTTTTATGGTATGGTTACAACTTTTATGGTATGGTGATAGCTTTTATGGTATGGTTACAACTTTTATGGTATGGTGAAATCTTTTATGTTATGGTTACAACTTTTATGGTATGGTTAAAACGTGTATCGTATGGTTAAAGCTTTTATTGTATAGTTAAAACTGTTATGGTATGGTTAAAGCTTTTATTGTATGGTTAAAACTGTTATGGTACAGTTAAAACATTTATGGTACGGTTAAAACTTGTATGGTACAGTTAAAACTTTTATGGTATGGCTATAGTCTTTGAAGTTCTTGGCTGTTTCTTAGTCCCTTGGATGAGCCTTCCCTAATAATTGTTCTTCGTAGCGATTCTCTTGGTCTACTTTGTTTTTCTTTTACCAGATGGTTTCCACACGAATGCCTGACGGGCAAGTATTTTTTTTTTAATCCATTCTCTCCACAATAGTGTTGTATTTCCAACGCCTTCTTCTTAAAAAAAATGTAAAGAGCCACGTCACGCCAAGTGGCGTATAGGGAACATGGTGTTAGTGACCATCATTTTTATAGACCTTCGGCACATGATTTTGTGTGTAAAGTGGTTGATATTACACCCGTACCGCTTTACTTTCAAAAAAATCTCGGTACATATTTAAGGTTGGGTGAATCCGGAAGCTGTCGATCAGAATCAAACCCGGCCTCCTGTCCTTTGTAGTCCAGCTCACTAACCACTAAGCTATCGCAGTTCTCCCTTCTTATAAACATAGACACATATTCTTTTTTTTTTATTCGTCTCGTATATGTTCATTTGAGTTGTTCATTCTTTCCAGCTTATATTAGATATCAAACGAAGATATTTGAGAGAAGCATTATCTGATCAAAGGACCAACAAATGTTGCCAACGTTATTTAAATGGATAGACAGATATCATCTCAAAACGTTGGGTATCACATCAGTGAAATGAAATGGTCGGGAACAAGCAGTAACAAAAAAAAGGGGGGGGGGTGTCAGTGCATAATAACAAAACACTATTATATTCAAATAGGGAATATAAAAAAACACAGAGAATGTATAGGGATAATGATGACGAACAAAGCTGCAGGAATCCATATACGGTGGGAGACAGAGAATAACCGTCTGATAAAAGCTCGCTACAAATTAAGGGATTGAAGACTACTATACAATGTCGTGCAACTACAGATGAGGTGGTAATTGAAATCAAATATAGGTATACCATCAACTACACAAACTCATTGATACAATACCTAGACATGATATGATGATTATAATAGGTGACTTTAATTATAAAGTGGGAGAAGATACATGACATTTTGTTCGTTATATCTTATCACATACCCGAACCACTTGATTGGTGTTTTATGCCTTTAGTAGTTGTTTCTGTTCCTAGTCTGTTTCGTAACCTTTCATTTTGTATCTATTTCTTTATTAGTTCCTGGCTGAATACCTTGCCCTCACTCTTTTCTTCTCGTCGATTTACTCATGTGTGTACTGATCACGTGATTCCTGCTACGCCCTGTGCAGGGCTTCGTTCCCGACATACCTTCCACTTCATTTGTTTCTCAAATCTTCATCGATCAACATCACTCAGCTCTGATTGACCTAAGTATTTGTGTGTTCGTTATTCGTTGTCTTGTACCTGACGAGGGTCATTAGCCGATACGCTGTAATTTGTCCTGTCGTTCTACAAGTCAAGATGGTTGAAATCTGTGTATGTCCAGTTGTCATACTTTCAATGACATTACTCACGGTCTCGCGTGATAATTTACATTTGTTTTATATCAATTACGTTTAACAATTCAGTATTACTGAATATGTATTCATCTTTTTGTTTTTCATAAATAATGAAGATGATATGTTGTTCTTACCCTGAGAAATAGTTGGGGTAATGCGGTGAGGTCAGGTAATTAGCACTTCTATTGGCCCATAATGTGACATCGTTACATTGGCCTGTAACAAAAAGTGTCATTAAAATACATGTCCTGAGATATGCTTTATTTGTATGCAATAACAATTGTCGTTTTCTCAATAAAAGCACTTGATAAAATGAGATGGTTTATGTTATATTTAAATGCCAACATATGGTAGTATATGTCACTTTAAAAAAGAACATTTCATAGTGAATAGCTCATCAGGTTTAGGAGAAATATGTAAACAAGCTCAAGTCTTTGCTTGCTAGACCTCAGCAACAAAAATGTATGTCTTCTTCTTCTTCGTCTTCTTCTTCATCTTCTTCATCTTCTTATTTTCAATCTCCATATAGAGCGTTGGTCTTCAAACACAAGCTATCTAAATCACCCTGGTGTCTTGCCATTCTCTTGCAATTTTTCCCCATTCTCTTCATCTCTGCTGCCGGCTGTCCTCTCCAAGTATATTTGGTCTTCCTCTTTGTCTTCTCCTTGGAGATTCCAAAAAAAGACCTACCGTGTAGTACTCGAGCTGGCTTCTGGACTGTGCATTCTATCCAACAATATCGTCTATAATGTATTTGCAGCATGAAAACAAAATGTGTAGACTGCAGTGCAGGCCCTAACGGATGATTTAGCTGATGGTAAAAGCAGCAGATGAAATAATCTGATATAATATCACAAGCAGAACAGAAAATTGAATTCTTTTGTGGATGTATAGGAGAAGAGGTAGAATTGGATGGAAAGAAAAGAAAACAAACGATGAAGTTTTAAAACAACTAAAAATGAAAAGAGAACTACTAAACACAATTCAAACAAGACAAATGAAATTGTTGGGGCATGTTAACAGACACAGCAGCCTAATAAAAGTAATATTGGAAGGGAAATACAAGGTAAAAGAGGCAGATGTAGACCAAGACTAACATTGATAAGTAACATCAAAAGATGGACAAGTCAGCCTATGACAATCTGCACCATCAAAGCAAGAGAGAGAGTCGAATGACGCTCCATGGTAGCCAACCTTCGATGCGAAGACGGCACGCAATGATGATATGATTATCACAAGCATCATTATGAGCTATCTTATATCACGTGATCTTACTCATCTCATGTGTGATCTGATGTAAAGTTAAAAACATGTACAGTCAATTCACGGTTAGTCTTGTTTAATTAGTTTTCTTTATCTGCGTTAGATGTGTCCCGCATCTCGATGAACAAGTAGTTTTATCTACATTAGATGTGTCCTACATCACGATGAGTAAGTTGTTTTATCAACGTTTGATGTGTCCCACATCTCGGTGAGCAAGTTGTTTTATCTACGCTGGATGTGTCCCACATCTCGATGACCGAGTTCTATTATCACCGTGAGATGTGTCCCACAGCTCGATGACCAAGTTCTATTATCACCGTGAGATGTGTCCCACAGCTCGATGACCAAGTTCTATTATCACCGTGAGATGTGTCCCACAGCTCGATGACCAAGTTCTATTATCACCGTGAGATGTGTCCCACAGCTCGATGACCAAGTTCTATTATCACCGTGAGATGTGTCCCACAGCTCGATGACCAAGTTCTATTATCACCGTGAGATGTGTCCCACAGCTCGATGACCAAGTTCTATTATCACCGTGAGATGTGTCCCACAGCTCGATGACCAAGTTCTATTATCACCGTGAGATGTGTCCCACAGCTCGATGACCAAGTTCTACTATCACCGTGAAGTGTGTCCTGTAAAGAATTTACACTCCATGAACTCAGACAATCCATGAAGAAACTAAAAAAATAGCAGGGCACTATGAGATGATGATATCTCAGGAGAAATGCTAAAAGCGGCAGATAAGACATCTTATATCAATCCCTTAGCACTGCTCAATGAAGTGTGATGCAATGAATCCCACCAACACAACAATGGAAAAAATGGCGTGATTGTGAAGCTCTCTAAAAAAAAAAACTAGGAGATTTATCAGATTTTAGCAACTGACGAGGAATCACATTAATATCAGTTCCTGGTTAACTCTTCAGCAGCATGATACTAAAAAGATTGAGATCAGTACATACATAACTTAGAAAAGAACAAGCGGGATTTGTTGTTGTTGTTGTTGTTGTTGTTGTTGTTGTTGTTGTTGTTGTTGTTGTTGTTGTTGTTGTTGCGTTCGCCAGCTTTCAACTCTGACGAAGTCCCTAGAGACTAGGAACTGAATTTTGCGTGTTAATCCATTTTTCCCCGGCAGCCGTGTACATATGGGTCCCTCTCCGCACAGGCAGATAACTCCGACTTCGGAGGTACTCATGTTTTTTTCCGTCGATAAGTAACTGATGTTTCTAGCCGGGTCTCGCTGCTGAGACCAGGGGTGGTTGCCGCAGAGAGAAATCATAAATAAAAATCCCAAATGGTGTAGCCAAGATTTGAACCAACAACCTCTCTGTACCGAGGCCGGCGTCTTGCCTCGAGACCAACAAGTCCCCCATGGACTGGGAATATGAGGAAACTGCAACAAGGAACACTTTTCATGCATAGCCTGCAATGGTTCCCGCCGCCTATCCACCATATACCCCGAAGCCCACGTCCTCCCGAAAATGATGATCGTCATATTTCTTTAAAAATGCATAGCGCTTGATGATGTTAGGCCATCGTTGTTGACTCCAATTCCGAAGATACAAACACACAGTTAGTCGTCAGATTATCCCCGTCGCACATCAAACAACAGACTGTAAGATTAGCGCAAGACCGGTCTAGGGATTTACGATGGGCCATTACAATGACGTAGCACACATAGCAATGTCGCAAAAACAGCAATGACGCGCCCTTTAGATTCTTGATTACTCTAGTGAATACAGCCTGCGACGAACAAAACACAGCGCAAATTCCCTAAAAGGATACAATTGCGGCTGACGAAGCATTTCACATTAATAAGTAACATGTAAAAAACTTACGTCAGGAATTCCAATAACGGTCATGAACAGCACCAATGTGACGTAAAGCGCAGATCATGTCTAGACGGTGGAAGGTCTCATTCACAACACTTGAATTGTCAAAAAGGGACTGTTGTCGGCCTACGACCTCGCTTTAGCTGCACATATGTATTAAGTATATCATCATTTTGATTTTAACGCAGGAAATTGCAACAGAGAACCGAAATTAATCAGACCCTGGATGCACTTTCTGCTGCGATCGAGAGGACGTGGACTAGATCCGCCATCTTGGAGACGGGATTTAGACAACATCGATCATGTAGTGATCAGATGTTTACTCTCTGAATCAACATTGAGGAATCATTAGAATTCCGATCTTTGCCCATTATTAAATCTGAGAATTTCCAAAAGACATTTGATAGTTGACACCTACACTATGGAAAGTCCTTAACATCTATGGGTTTCCGACAAAATACGTGAATATTATGAAAACCTTTTATTTAGATTCAGTTTGCTGTGTGAGAACATAAACTAGCAACACTGGTTGCCAGTCGAAACAGGTGTCAATCAACGATGCGTGGTGTCATTATTTTAATCGGAATTGCAATTGATTGGGTCATGCAACAATCCATAGAAGACCGGTAATTAGGTATTAAGTATATTGATAATAAACCCCTACAAAGTCTCGACTTTCCTGACGATTTGAGCTCTACACGCGCTGATGCTCAAGAAAAGAGAGAACGACATAGAAATAGTTCTGGTTAAATAGGTCTTCATATCAACATGACCAGAAAACGAAAGTCCACCAGCTCAGCTTCAGATATAACAATGGGACTTTACATAAAAGTTACAAATTGTACATACCTAGACATCAACATGTCCAGAAATGTAGATATCACATCATAAATTATGACACGAATCACACTAGCATAAGCTAGAACCACACTGACGAACATCTCGAGATCCACATTCTCATCAAACCAACAAATCTTAAATTGTTCAACTCCGGTGCAATACTAGGCTAACATTGGGATGTGAAAGTTGGAAATCCTCCCAAACTTTAGACAGGAAATTAAATGCCTTTTAAAACAAATGGTTACGTAGGATCTCAAACATGAGCTGGAAAGAATATATTTCAAATGAACAAATAAGATAAGAATCAAAACAAGAATACGTGTCGCGTTATGAGAAGGCGTTGGAAATACGTCGGTCATGTGCTGAGAATGAATGAAGACTTCACTGTCTGGCATTCACGTGGAAACCATCTGGTTAAAGAAAATAATGTAGACCAAGCGAATTACTACGCAGAACAATTAATAGGGCAGGCTCAGCCATGGGACTAAGAAACAACCAAGAACTAGCAGCAAATCGTCAATCATGGAGAACTATGAGTTCCGCCCAAAGTGCCCTCTTCGGCCCGAGAGAAGAACGAATGACCAACTTTAGTAGATACTGTGCCCTCAGATGTCGAGCAGAATCCCAAACTTGTATTTTAATGGTAAAAGGTAATCTAAAAGAATATATCACAACGGATGATATTTTTATTTCTGATTTCTCTCTGCGACAACCACCCCTAGTCTAAGCCCGGCTTGTAACGTCAGTTACTCATCGACGAAAAAAAAAACATGAGTACCTCCGAAGTCGGAGTAATCTGCTTGTGCGGCGAGGGACCCCTGTGCACACGGATGACAGGAAAAAATGGACTAACACGCAAAATTCAGTTCCTAGTCTCTATGGACTTCGTCAGAGTTGAAAGCTGGCGAACGCGACAACAACAGCAACAACAAATATCACATAGAACAACTGGATACATCACGAATAACATGCATCTGTAAAATACATTAATTATGAAAGTAAAGTTACGTTACCAGTTTCGGGGCTGGTGTACTCGAATTTGAAGCCTCTAAAGACCTCACTGCCATCAGAGTAGAAAACAACAGTCATGGAGCGGCCAGAACTGATATATGTTACAGTGTTTGAAAACTCGCCACACAGTCTTTGTATGCTCGAGGAGTTTACGCTGTTTCCTGATAATGATGATGGTGTTGATGATAGAACGAGAACATATTTTAGGCACATAAAGATGTTTGCTTTTTCCAATAAATGTTTGAAGGCACATACTGATGTATAATTTTGTAGTAAGTATTTCAAGATTCAAGACACATAATGATGTTTAATTTTCTAATCAGTTATTAAAGGCACATAATGATGTTTTATTTTCAAGTAAGTGTTCCAAGGCACATACTGATGTTTAATTTGCTGGCA
Source organism: Megaustenia siamemsis (assembly GCA_032433765.1). NCBI lineage: Eukaryota > Metazoa > Mollusca > Gastropoda > Stylommatophora > Ariophantidae > Megaustenia > Megaustenia siamemsis. Next base: position 76,503,516 of record JAVIAB010000041.1, read on the forward strand.
AGTGTTTGAAGGCACATAATGATGTTTAATTTGCTAGTAAGTGTTTCAAGGCACATAATGATGTTTAATTTGATAGTAAGTGTTTCAAGGCACATAATGATGTTTAATTTGCTAGTAAGTGTTTCAAGGCACATCATGATGTTTAATTTGATAGTAAGTGTTTCAAGGCACATAATAATGTTTAATTTGCTAGTAAGTGTTTGAAGGCACATAATGATGTTTAATTTGATAGTAAGTGTTTCAAGGCACATAATGATGTTTAATTTGATAGTAAGTGTTTCAAGGCACATAATGATGTTTAATTTGATAGTAAGTGTTTCAAGGCACATAAGAATGTTTAATTTGCTAGTAAGTGTTTGAAGGCACATAATGATGTTTAATTTGATAGTAAGTGTTTCAAGGCACATAATAATGTTTAATTTGCTAGTAAGTGTTTGAAGGCACATAATGATGTTTAATTTGATAGTAAGTGTTTCAAGGCACATAATGATGTTTAATTTTATAGTAAGTGTTTCAAGGCACATAATGATGTTTAATGTGCTAGTAAGTGTTTCAAGGCACATAAGAATGTTTAATTTGCTAGTGTTTCAAGCCACATAATGATGTTTAATTTGATAGTAAGTGTTTCAAGGCACTAAATGATGTTTAATTTGCTAGTAAGTGTTTCAAGGCACATAATGGTGTTTAATTTGCTAGTGTTTCAAGGCACATAATGATGTTTAATTTGCTAATAAGTGTTTGAAGGCACATAATGATGTTTAATTTGCTAGTAAGTGTTTCAAGGCAAATAATGATGTTTAATTTGCTAGTAAGTGTTTGAAGGCACATAATGATGTTTAATTTGCTAGTAAGTGTTTCAAGGCACATAATGATGTTTAATTTGCTAGTAATCGTTTCAAGGCACATAATGATGTTTAATTTGCTAGTAAGTGTTTCAAGGCCCATAATGATGTTTAATGTGCTAGTAAGTGTTTGAAGGCACATAATGATGTTTAATTTGCTAGTGTTTCAAGCCACATAATGATGTTTAAATTGCTTAGTAAGTGGTAAAAGGCACATAATGATGTTTAATTTGCTAGTAAGTGTTGAAGGCACATAATGATGTTTAATTTGCTAGTAAGTGTTTCAAGGCACATAATGATGTTTAATTTGCTAGTAAGTGTTTCAAGGCACATAATGATGTTTAATCTGCTAGTAAGTGTTTCAAGGCACATAATGATGTTTAATTATCTAGTAAGTGTTTGAAGGCACATAATGATGTTTAATTTGCTAGTAAGTGATTCAAGGCACATAATGATGTTTAATTTGCTAGTAAGTGTTTGAAGGCACATAATGATGTTTAATCTGCTAGTAAGTGTTTGAAGGCACATAATGATGTTTAATTTGCTAGTAAGTGTTTGAAGGCACATAATGATGTTTTATTTGAAAGTAAGTGTTTCAAGGAACATAATGATGTTTAATTTGATAGTAAGTGTTTCAAGGCACATCATGATGTTTAATTTGATAGTAAGTGTTTGAAGGCACATAATGATGTTTAATTTGATAGTAAGTGTTTGAAGGCACATAATGATGTTTAATTTGCTAGTAAGTGGTTGAAGGCACATAATGATGTTTAATTTGCTAGTAAGTGTTTGAAGGCACATAATGATGTTTAATTTGCTAGTAAGTGGTTGAAGGCACATAATGATGTTTAATTTGATAGTAAGTGTTTCAAGGCACATAATGATGTTTAATTTGATAGTAAGTGTTTCAAGGCACATAATGATGTTTAATTTGATAGTAAGTGTTTCAAGGCACATAATGATGTTTAATTTGATAGTAAGTGTTTCAAGGCACATAATGATGTTTAATATGCTAGTAAGTGGTTGAAGGCACATAATGATGTTTAATTTGCTAGTAAGTGTTTGAAGGCACATAATAATGTTTAATTTGCTAGTAAGTGGTTGAAGGCACATAATAATGTTTAATTTGCTAGTAAGTGGTTGAAGGCACATAATAATGTTTAATATGCTAGTAAGTGGTTGATGGCACATAATAATGTTTAATTTGCTAGTAAGTGGTTGAAGGCACATAATAATGTTTAATATGCTAGTAAGTGTTTGAAGGCACATAATGATGTTTAATTTGCTAGTAAGTGGTTGAAGGCACATAATAATGTTTAATTTGCTAGTAAGTGGTTGAAGGCACATAATAATGTTTAATATGCTAGTAAGTGGTTGAAGGCACATAATGATGTTCACTTTTTTTCTAGTGCTAGTTTCATGTAATGGCAGCTCCTGTATGTTGAATATTTCATGACAAAACCCCTCTACTGTCGCGGTACAAACATGATGACGTGTTCCACAGTAACACAATTTAACTTTGAAAATGCGATATCGGGGGAGCTTAAGCGACTGTGACCTAACATCGGAATAGCAAGATCAGCGCACCATCAGGTGACCAAGACTTAGCAATTCTGCCTCTTCGTGGTGTCCGCAGGTAACAGTCTGTGTCAGTCAAAATAGCTGGTTAACAGAAGCTAGGATAGACGTGGTCCATGTAGTGGTGGCCATTATTGATATAGAAGACCAAGTACTGCAGGACTAATTGTTTCCCAGTATAGTCTGGAACTAAACGAGATCTTTCTCTTGTAAAAGCCGGGAATGCCAAGAAAGCAATGGCTACCTGCCAACATGAATGAATAAGATAGCACCGTGCTCACATTGATTCGCAACATCATCATCATCATTTGTCATACTGGTTGGCGTAGGCGATCATGTCCTTCCACAATCTTCTACCCACCGTGCACATTATTAATTCTCTTGTTGACTGTTTTTCATGCCACGGCATCATTCTATCTACGATTTTCGCTCATTGTCGTCCGCAATCTCTCCTTCCCTGCATGTTTACAGTTGTAACCAATTATTCCAACTTTCCTTAACTCACGATGTGCCCCAAAAAGGGTGATTATTTCTTTCTGATATACCTTAGGAGCTCCCTTTTTGTGTTGGCCTCTGATAAATTCCGCGTTGGTCTTTTTAGCTGTTCAGTGAGCTTTCAACATTCTTCTGAGAAATCCCATCACTGTGGCCACTAATCGTCATTTCATTTGTTTGTGGACTGTCCATGATCCGCTTCCATATGTAAGAATTCACTGTATTATTTTCCTCACCGATTAATGTCTTTCTCACTCCTCTTTACATAGATTTGCATAAGATGTTTTTCATTTTCTGAAATGCATTTTTGACCTGTGCTATTCTGATTTTTATTTCTGTGGTGCATCTTCCATCTGATGTTTTTATTATGTTCAAGTATTTGACGCTTTGTTTTTGTTTCAGATTAGTCCTGTTTATGTTTATGGTGCATCATGGTGATGTTTGTTTCTTCAATATGACTATTACTTCTGTTTTCTTATTATTCAGACGTTAACAACAACCAATCAAAAAGTGCCACGTCAGAGCTGTGAATAATGTCGTTTGACCAAAAGGGACAAGGGATTCGATAAATCTTGATCTGCAGCTCCTTGGCTCGCTCCAAACGAGCACGTATTTTTAACTAGAAAATTGGAGCGGCCTGGAGTGTTTGCGATCACATAACTCCTTTTAAAAATAATCTACCGTTGGTAATTGAAAATGTGTACACCAACACCATCTTCCACATAAATAGGAAGGGGATGAGCGAAGCCATCATTCATTTTAATGCCTCGAGTAGAGGACATGGAAATGTTATACATTTCATCATGAAACATTGACCCCGGGGGCTGGAAGGTTTAGAGGTCGTCTAAGGCTGGAAGGTTTAGAGGTCGTTTAAGGCTGGAAGGTCATCGGCTTCTAGACAAGAAGGTCGTGGGTTCGATTCTTACCACAGGCGGTAACAATTTTTAAAAATGTAAAAAAAAATTAATAAATAAAAATTATAAAATCGAGTCCGTGACTTTATCCTCCACTGGAGTCTGGGTAGTGATATCCAATGTCTAACTCTCTCTGGGTAGTGATATCCGATGTCTAACTCTCTCGGGGTAGTGATATCCGATGTCTAACTCTCTCGGGGTAGTGATATCCAATGTCTAACTCTCTCTGGGTAGTGATATCCAATGTCTAACTCTCTCTGGGTAGTGATATCCAATGTCTAACTCTCTCGGGGTAGTGATATCCGATGTCTAACTCTCTCTGGGTAGTGATATCCGATGTCTAACTCTCTCTGGGTAGTGATATTCGATGTCTAACTCTCTCTGGGTAGTGATATCCGATGTCTAACTCTCTCTGGGTAGTGATATCCGATGTCTAACTCTCTCTGGGTAGTGATATCCGAAGTCTAACTCTCTCTGGGTAGTGATATCCGATGTCTAACTCTCTCTGGGTAGTGATATTCGATGTCTAACTCTCTCTGGGTAGTGATATCCGATGTCTAACTCTCTCTGGGTAGTGATATCCGATGTCTAACTCTCTCTGGGTAGTGATATCCGATGTCTAACTCTCTCTGGGTAGTGATATTCGATGTCTAACTCTCTCTGGGTAGTGATATTCGATGTCTAACTCTCTCTGGGTAGTGATATCCGATGTCTAACTCTCTCTGGGTAGTGATATCCGATGTCTAACTCTCTCTGGGTAGTGATATCCGATGTCTAACTCTCTCTGGGTAGTGATATCCGATGTCTAACTCTCTCTGGGTAGTGATATCCGATGTCTAACTCTCTCTGGGTAGTGATATTCGATGTCTAACTCTCTCTGGGTAGTGATATCCGATGTCTAACTCTCTCTGGGTAGTGATATCCGATGTCTAACTCTCTCTGGGTAGTGATATCCGATGTCTAACTCTCTCTGGGTAGTGATGTCCGATGTCTAACTCTCTCGGGAAAAGGCAAATAACAGGAGGTCACGTGTGCATTCTGCGCACCTTAAAGAACCCAATGAAGTTGGAAATCGAAAAGAGTAGGCCAGAATGGGCGCTGTCCAGGCAAAATACATAGAACAAATCTACCAAAAACGTTGAAACTCTCGACAATAAAAATAAGGGAGTAGCTCTAAGTTGGAGAATATCTGCCTGTATGACGGGGGCCACCTGTACATACGGTTCCAGCTATGACAAAATAAGAACAAATGATATTCATGAAAAATTAAATTCCTCGGGACTTCGCTAGAGGTATAAAGTTGGCCAAGGCCAACAAAAACTGTGACCATCTTTACCAGAGCGCCTTTATTTTCTCTTAGATAACAATCATCAAGTGTAAACAAATACCCGTAGAATATTGTGCTCTTGTCTTCGATAATTATTCATCAATATAAGGTCCATTTATAAGGCAAATTGTAAATATATATATATATATATATATATAAAACAATTACTACAAGACAGTTCTGCTCGACACATTCATTTAACAAGTGATTTACTGAATATTTTAAATTAAATTTTGAAACTTAATTTCACACGAATAGTTCTAGTCCTGACTCATTCCCGTTTATTTCGACATTTTGTACTGAAGTCCTCTACTCGGTGTACAGCGCATGTCCAACTTTGTTACACAGCGCCGACGCAGAACAAGAAGGCTGCAATTATAAGCAAGTCAGAATATCAGACCTATAACTTGTGACAGCGATAGATAGATTCCCCTGATAATAGTGATCTGTTTCTTCTGTCTATCTGATATTGACAGATTCAGTCACGAGAGAAGCTATGCAGCATCCAGCATAAGACATTAATATTTTACTAAACTAATGACTTATCATAATTGCTTGCTACCAACCGTCTGTCAAGGCGCCAAAGGCCATATATATATATATATATATATATATCTATAGTTCATGTTCATATAATTAGATACAAAACGAAGTAAAAAATACAAAACCATCATAGATATCCACATAGTCGGCGCAGGACGGAGGAGTACCCTCCAAAGATAAATCCAACAACGTCAGAGCAATCACTTGTGTGTCTGTAGGTGCATCGATGCGCCACTGGCAGTTCAAGTTACTGGAAAGAAAAGTTACATTTCTTGATGATATATATATATATTTTTTTTTTAACCAATGGTTTCAGAAACTGCTGTAATCTATTGAGTACGCTATTTATTTGCTTTAGAAATGACATATGTTATGGCAAATATCAGATTTACACTGTGAATTGAATCGCAAATATCCTACATTGAAGAATGTTCAACTGCAATGGCAAGTAGGGTGCACTCCCCCAGATTTTCCTGCTGTAGTGATAATCGTTTCTTTCAGTGATTGCTGGAATATGCGATTATGGCTGTCCTCAACTTTCTATTTCTACAGCTGTTTATTGATTCTCTTGTTGACATCCTACCGTGAAACTTTTGTTTCTACCTCCTCTATCATTGAATTTTCAACTTGTAATCTAATCATGTTGTTTCGTTTTCTTCGTGTTGAAAAAATGGCGAAATAAAAAAAAAATCGTTTCTAAATATTGTTGCTAATCTTTTTGAATCATAATTTTTAGAATGCTCTGGTTATAGTTGTCCATGATTTTTTATACAATGTTTCTGTAAAACAGCATTTCTGTCGCCTTCAACAGCTTTTTTACTCTTGCTGTCTGAATGTCAATGATTCACGTCCATATAATGGTACTGGCTCTAAAAAACAGAGGACAATAAAGTAATATTTATAACCGTTCTTGCAATGTGGCCAGTCCTGAACTATTCTGTACCTGGTCTATAATGTGCACCTATAACATAAAGTTACATAATTTCTTGTATTACTTGCAAGATTGATGGGAGAGTCTAAAGTCTACAATAAAATAATCTAACTTTTATGGGTGAGGTATTTCTTGGTTAGTAATGGGAAACTCTTTATACAGAGCCTCGCAGCAGGAGGTAATCTGATCATCAGAAAACAACGAGCCAGTCGATGTTCTCTCCCCACTACATGGCCAAAAAGTGATGATTGTTTCTTCCTAATATTGGAGATTAGCTCACTTTTTGCTTTGGCCACTTTCAGAACTTTTTCATTACTCTTCTTAGCTGTCCATGGTATTCTCAACATTCCTCTGTAAAAACACATATCTACAGACTCCAATGATTTTCTTGTCTGTTGTCCTAATGTCCATGATTCACATCCATATGTTAAGACTGGCTTTACATAACATATTTAAGTATACAAGTTACTCAATGTAAACCTGGAGGTTGATATATGAGGGCATACAAGTTATTCAGTGTAAACCTGGAGGGTGATATATGAGGGCATACAAGTTATTCAGTGTAAACCTGGAGGGTGATATATGAGGGCATACAAGTTACTCAGTGTAAACCTGTAGGGTGATATATGAGGGCATATAAGTTATTCAGTGTAAACCTGGAGGGTGATATATGAGGGCATATAAGTTATTCAGTGTAAACCTGGAGGGTGATATATGAGGGCATACAAGTTATTCAGTGTAAACCTGTAGGGTGCTATATGAGGGCATACAAGTTATTCAGTGTAAACCTGGAGGGTGATATATGAGGGCATACAAGTTACTCAGTGTAAACCTGTAGGGTGATATATGAGGGCATACATTCATAAGTGAGGGCATAGTTTCAGTGTAAACCTGTAGGGTGATATATGAGGGCATATAAGATTCAGTGTAAACCTGGAGGGTGATATATGAGGGCATATAAGTTATTCAGTGTAAACCTGGAGGGTGATATATGAGGGCATACAAGTTATTCAGTGTAAACCTGGAGGGTGATATATGAGGGCATAAAAGTTATTCAGTGTAAACATTGAGGGTGATATATGAGGGCATTCAAGTTATTTAGTGTAAACATGGAGGGTGATATATGAGGGCATACAAGTTATTCAGTGTAAACCTGTAGGGTGATATATGAGGGCATACAAGTTACTCAGTGTAAACCTGTAGGGTGATATATGATGGCATACAAGTTATTCAGTGTAAACCTGGAGGGTGATATATGAGGACATACAAGTTTTTCAGTGTAAACCTGTAGGGTGATATATGAGGACATACATGTTATTCAGTGTAAACCTAGAGGGTGATATATGAGGGCATACAAGTTACTCAGTGTAAACCTGTAGGGTGATATATGAGGGCATACAAGTTATTCAGTGTAAACCTGGAGGGTGATATATGAGGACATACAAGTTTTTCAGTGTAAACCTGTAGGGTGATATATGAGGACATACATGTTATTCAGTGTAAACCTGGAGGGTGATATATGAGGGCATACAAGTTACTCAGTGTAAACCTGGAGGGTGATATAAGAGGGCATACAAGTTATTCAGTGTAAACCTGGAGGGTGATATATGAGGGCATACAAGTAATTCAGTGTAAACCTGGAGGGTGATATATGAGGGCATACAAGTTACTCAGTGTAAACCTGGAGGGTGATATATGAGGACATACAAGTTATTCAGTGTAAACCTGGAGCGTGATATATGAGGGCATACAAGTTATTCACTGTAAACCTGGAGGGTGATATATGAGGGCATACAAGTTATTTAGTGTAAACCTGGAGGGTGATATATGAGGGCATACAAGTTATTCAGTGTAAACCTGGAGGGTGATATATGAGGGCATACACATTACTCAGTGTAAACCTGGAGGTTGATATATGAGGGCATACAAGTTATTCAGTGTAAACCTGGAGGGTGATATATGAGGGCATTCAAGTTATTCAGTGTAAACCTGGAGGGTGAATATATGAGGGCATACAAGTTACTCAGTGTAAACCTGTAAGGTGATATATGAGGGCATACAAGTTATTTAGTGTAAACCTGGAGGGTGATATATGAGGGCATACAAGTTATTCAGTGTAAACCTGGAGGGTGATATATGTGGGCATACACGTTACTCAGTGTAAACCTGGAGGGTGATATATGAGGGCATACACGTTACACAGTGTAAACCTGGAGGGTGATGTATGAGGGCAAACAAGTTACTCAGTGTAAACCTGGAAGGTGATATGCAAGATAGATCATTTTGACAAACACTAAACTGGACAGATAACTCAAAGAGTTTGGCATGAGAATCTGTGTAGTGTCAGAGATAGAGCAAAATGGTGATTTATGACAGCTGAACTCGCTGCGAATATCGCACCAGAACATGCTGAATACTTAATATGCTGTTTATAGCTTGACTCTTACTTTGTGTATCTACTGGGGTAATTTGGTGATGTCAGGTAATTAGCAACCCCATTAGCTGTTAGCACGATGTTGCCGCATTGAGCTGTAACAGAAATGATCATCTAGTTAGACTGAATTGGGATGCACCTTCTGTAAAAGAAATACTGTTTGTAATTAACTAATTACAGTTTGTCATTTTCCTACAGGTTCATGAGAAGATATTGCATATTCTGACTCGTTACCATGATCAATATGTCAGTAGGTTAAAGTCGATGTGCAATTAAAATGCATTTCTCTGATAGACGAACTCCTGCAAACAAAAAAATAGTAACCATTTTATAAACATAGCATCTACAATAATAACCCTACTGGATGATAACAGTGACAGAAGAATTAATGACAATAAAACAACAGCTGCAGACCTTCATTAATGGATTGTTGCGCAGAATAAAAGGATGGAAATTGCAAGATAAAATCACCAGCAGAATTATGGAAAAGTACCAGATAAATATCAGTGGACACAGATACAGCGAAGGCGATGGCGCTAGATTGGACATATACTGCGGAAGCCAACTGAGACTATTACACGTCAGGCCTTTCTTTTTAAATCCCAGGGAAAGATATTCTTGGAGGAGACAGAAGGAAGCAGGGATGAAGATGATGGGGAACACATGAAATGATCTTAAAATAATTCCAAGATACAGAAAGCCTTGGAAAGTGTTTGTTGAAGACGTATGCTCCACAGGGAGCTGAAAGGTAGAAGAAGAAAACAATAACATGAGCAAGAAATTATTAAGACATACAATGACTACAACTAATACAAGGTTGTCATCAATAATTCTCTTTTACCTCATGTTTACCGTAATTTTGACAACAAGATGCACGCCTTGAGTATGAGAAATAGCCCTCACTAAATGTAAAGACCATACGCTTTTCTTTGTTCAACTGGTAATGGGCGTTTTTGTTGTTTTAATTACCGCCCTTTCTTTGAACTTGTATTAATAGACGAATCAACATTTGTTGTCAGTAAAGTAAAATTAAACCAAGGCTATTTTATCGTGCCAATAAAAGTAGCCTTTGTCATATTTTACAATAGCCCTTTTACCTCGTCCGGGTTTGCTTAATAATATGACAGGTGTGTAAGACACACACGCAGTGATATATCTACTACAGTTTTTTTTGGGCAATACCCATACAATTAGATAGTTGCTGCTGCAACCTTATACTAGACATGGAATAATGAAACACATTGACTGAGTTACTTCTCCTTACTAAGGTGGTTATATATATATATATATACACACACACACATGTACCTTAATATATATAGTTTGTAAAAAATATATGAACGTTCGTGTATTATTTTATACAGACTAACATAAATGTACGTTATCAATATATAGTGTAAACTGACTGTTTCCATGTGCACATACATATAACATATTTCTTCATCAATTCATTATTGGTATTTGAAATACTGTAGTGGTTATATTGCCTATTCTATACAGCACAATGACATACCAAAAAGTCATAAACAAAATACAAGAAAATATTTTGTATTTTGCAGATTACCTAGCTCGTATAGCACATGCTGTTTCTCAGAAGAGAACAGATAAACTCGGATAGTTTTCATAACAAACAGACATCATGATGATGCAAGCACAACGGAAGTTCCATGCGACCAGCTCATGGGGTATCTTGATATTGTTCTTACCTCTCCAGCATGAAACAGGACAATTTGTCCAGATCACATGATCACACGGTTTTTTTTGTCGTTAGGATCATCACTACCTCACACAGGACGAATCAATTGGTGCTACCTCGAAAATCTGAAGAAAACCGCAGAAGAATCCTGGGCTACGTGCACGAACTCCGTACCACCACGCAGGATCCACAATGTGGGTATGTTTCTACTGACATTTTCTCCCTGGCTGCGGCCGTATTTGTGGCCTACTGTTTTGGATTTTAACTGACAAGGGATCTTTAACGTGCGCGAATACACACGAGACCATATGCTTATTGCCGTTATCCGAGAGGGCTAGACATCGAATCTCACTACCCAAGAGATTATTGGAGTGTAATGTCTTGAATAAATCACGGATTAACATTTCCAGTTTTTGAAAAATCACAAACGTTTCTAATGTGCTATGAACCCTGGTCCTTCCTGTCCTGGGGCTGAAGTCCTACAGGACGTGAATGTGGTAGGAAGTTCCAGACTTCATCCAAGAAAAAGGATAAATTACCAGATATTAGAGAGACTTTGAACGTTTCATTTGGTGAACTGTCTCACAGCGGTGATACATGACATGAAATAGCCACTTCCATTATATGAGCATCAATTATTTTAAGAACCATACAAAACATATACAAGTCTATAACACAAAACATATACAAGTCTATAATACAAAAGATATACAAGTCTATAACACAAAACATATACAAGTCTATAATACAAAACATATACAAGTCTATAACACAAAACATATACAAGTCTATAACACAAAACATATACAAGTCTATAACACAAAACATATACAAGTCTATAATACAAAACAAATCGCCAGATATACTGACACATATTTTTAACTTCAACACGCTATTGTTTTGTTTATATATATGTACATTTTTAAAGAAGTAAAGACCCACGTCACGCTACGTTTATATGAATTTGATGTTAGTGACCATAAATTATACCGACTTTCGGCACATGAACATTAAACATACTTTACCTGACATTCATCATCAAGTACCAAGCCTGCTGGCATAGGTGATCATGTCTCTCCACAACTTTCGATCTCGACAGTTATTTATCTTTTCTGTTGTTGACATACTGCCAAATCATTCTCGTAAACTGTCTGGTATCTTCTCTCTTTGCTTTCCTCAATCTCTTCGTCCCTCAATTTTCCCAGTTGTCACAATATATTCAGCTATTAATTCTCTTTACAAGACCAAATAATGATGATTGTTTCCTCCTAATATTTGAAATTAGCTCTCTTTTTCCTTTGGTCTGTTTCAGAAAGCTTTCATTACTAATCTTAGTTGTATATGGTATTCTCAATATTCTTCTGTAGAATCACATTTCTACAGTCTCCAGTGATTTTCATGTTTGTTGTCCTATTGTCCATAATTCACATCCATATGTTCGACTTGCTCTACATAACATCTATATAAGAACTCTTGTTCTTGTTTCTATTGTGAACAATTGATCGCACAGAACATCCTCATTTTTTTAAAAGCTTATTTTACCTGAACTATTCTGCATCTCACCTCTGTTGAACATCAACCATCAGAGGTTTATATTATTTCCAATTATTGAAATTCAGTTACCTGTTTTAATATTCTCCCACATTGTCTTTATTGTGCTTTGCGGTAATATCGTTTCTTTCTTTGTTGTTACTATTACTTATGTGTTTTTGCTATCGTTGCTGAGTCCATTATTTTTGTTTCCCTTCACTATCATGTCTAACATTTCTTGTCACTCTTTGTCACTCTTATCGATTAAGAATGTCTCATCAGCATACTTTAGATCTTTTTATTATTATGACCTCCAATTGTTATTTCAGGCATGCCCCTTATGTATCTTAAAATAACATCACTATACATATTAATTAAATCTGGTGACAGCACCCAACCTTGCCTAACACCCTGTTTTATTTGTTGAAACATTCCCAATTGATTGACGGTTCTTATGGCCGCTGTTTGTTGCCAGTAAATGTTTTTTTTTTTTTATTTTAAGATCTTTGCTGTCTAAACTTATGCTTTCTAAAATTGTGGTTATTGCTTGGTGCTTTACTTTGTGAAATGCTTTGGTGTAATCTATGAAACATAGGTATAGATCTGTTTTCACCTCCATGGCGCTTTCTACTAAATATCTTATGATGTATATGGCATTGCTCGTTCCTTTAACTCCAACAAAACAGCACTATTCATCGCTAATATCTGGACTGACTTATCTGACATTATATTTTACATATTTACTGTTATTTTATCAGCAAACCTGTCCGAAAACAGTAAAAGGCAGAGTCTGTTTATATATACATGTCTTTCTGTGAATATTTCAAAATGTGATGTTCACATATTTCAAAACGGGATGTTTACATATTTCAAAATGTGATGTTTAAATATTTCAAAACGTGATGTTCACATATTTCAAAATGTGATGTTTAAATATTTCAAAACGTGAAGTTGGCATATTTCAAAACGTGATGTTCGCATATTTCAAAACGTGATGTTCACATATTTCAAAACGTGATGTTTACATATTTCAAAATGTGATGTTTAAATATTTCAAAACGTGATGTTCTCATATTTCAAAATGTGATGTTTAAATATTTCAAAACGTGATGTTCGCATATTTCAAAACGTGATGTTCACATATTTAAAAATGTGATGTTTAAATATTTCAAAACGTGATGTTCACATATTTCAAAATGTGATGTTTAAATATTTCAAAACGTGATGTTCACATATTTCAAAACGTGATGTTCACATATTTCAAAACGTGATGTTCACATATTTCAAAACGTGATGTTCACATATTTGAAAACGTGATGTTCACATATTTCAAAACGTGATATTCACATATTTCAAAACGTGATGTTCACATGTACAGATTACACTTACATTGCCCAACAATTGGAGATATGAAAACCCAGATTGTAATTACAGCAGTGATCAGTGATGTCCACACAGCTGTCATCTTTGAACAGCTCCAGTAGAAAGATTAATTCTCTGCTTGTGGATTCTGTATGTTTTAGGAACAAACAAAAGTTGCGCAGCATAGATTATGTTCAAATATATTTGTTTAAAAAATATTATCAATTAAATGCTATATTTGAGTTAAAGTATCCAAAACATCGCAGCTTCTATTAATACTTTCTTTGTTCCTCTCTTTATTTCGTTTTTTTTGTTCTTTCTTTCATTTTCTTTTTTTTCAGCACTTCCACTTGTATCCACTAGGGTGTCGAATGAGATACAAAGTTCTGATTCTTGCCCATTTTGGTGGCTTCACTAATTGTCAGTTGATGTTGCTGTTGCGTTTATTTGATATTGTCTATCCATCTTAGTTTGTGTCTACCTCGTTCACTTCTCTGTTATCTTTTAATAGGGGGTAAAAGACAAAAAAAAATGCATACAAATGAGAAGCTGCAGGTAAAACTGATTGTAAAGGAGAAATGAAAATAATTAGAACAAAATGGTATGGTTAAAGCTTTCAGTAATTAATGGACAACACACATTTGAATAATGTTTCAGCTCAAGTAGACCTTCAAAAGGAACAGCAAACAACATACACTCAGATATGTAACTAAATAAACATAGCCCTACATAGCTAACTTATAATGAAGTATCTGAAATTGACAAACGGTTGACTTCCACGGCTGGTTTAATATACTTCATTATTAGTTAGCTATATAGTGCTATCTATAGTCCGTTTCATAAGTCGTGCCCAACTTTTAAAATCGATATCTTTTAAACCGCTTTTTATAAGCTTTTCAAAATTTGCATGTAAAGTTATAATGATTAGAACCCAACAGGGAATTAATTTAATAAAAAAACAACATTTGGTTATTATTGTTGCTTATTTGATTTATATAAATTTATAACGACCCATTGATGTAGTCAAAACTGAATTTTTACAGTATTTAAGTTAAAAATAGCGATTAAAAATCCATACACGGGCAAATTGACGATTTTGCATACTTTCAACGTGAGTTTTCTGACACAATTAGACACTTGTAGAAAACACGAGGCATTGTGTGTTCCATTTCCGTTCATTCAGCGGCGTCCCGTCCTCGAACTGAACAGACAATAATTCTCCTGGTGTTTTGTCTTATCCAATTATTTCCCCATTACGGCCACGCCTTTACCTAGTGAAAATTAATCATAGACCAGCAACTACGGTAATTTCTATTCTTTAGGGCTTCACAATTTACAATTGTGACAAACATCAAAGAAATTCGCCGCTTTAAGAAAACTGCAGCTGCAAGATATTTGTTAAATATACATTTAAAGGGTCTTTTGCATTCTAATAACATTTGGACAATTTCAAAAGTCTTTAACAAATGTTTACTGCGTAATAGCGTTTTGAAGTTGGGCACATGATTTGAAACGAACTATAGTGCTGGGGTTGGCGTGCTAAAGTCTGCCCTATCAAAGGAGGAGTAAGACGTCTCCTTTCCTCCGCTAGTCTTCGGGACACCCTTGGGCAAGGTGGAGCTCCCATTTAGCCCCCCTATCAAGCTTACGTGAAGCCATTGGGGCAGGTGGTGGACGGTGTTGTGGGAGCTGTCGACAAGTAGTACCGATTATGGTCCTAACGCCGCATTGGCAGAGTGTCTCATGTCTAGAGACAATAGCTGTGATCTCCGACTAGTAGTCACTGCCAAGAAGGAAAGGAATGGCAAACTACCTTCTTATATTGCCTAGAACACTCATGACAAACAACAAATTAATATCTACAGCTAACGACGTTAATGGGGGCTTCACAGCCATCTCGTCCGGTAGGGAGTGTCATATGCTACAGGTGACACCCGATCGTCATCAAGCAACTGTATGAGAGATCAAAAATAAAGAGACACTAGCAATAGAATGATGGAACATTAGATCGCCATTCCAGGTTGGCAAAATAGAAAACATCAGACAAGAAATGAAAAGAATGAAATTGAACATCTTGGGACTTTGTGAAATGAGATGGAATGGAGCAGGATTATTACAAAGCGAAAGTGGAAATGTAATTTACTCTGCGGAAACCACACACGAAAGAGGATTAGGCATCATGTTAGACAGAGAAAGAAGCAAAACAGTGAAATGATTTTGGCCAATATCAGACAGAATTCTGCTAGTAAAATTGAAAGGTAGACCAAAGAATATCCACATAATTCAACCCTATGCACCAACAAGTAATAGCGAAGAAGAAGACGTTGACACTTTTTACAATGAGCTAGAGATGGCAAATCCCAAGAAATAACTATTATATTAGGGGATTTCAATGCAAAGGTAGGAGCAACTAAAGCGCAAAATGTGACTGGAGAACATGGCCTTGGAGAGACGAATGACAGAGGGGATAGACTGATAGATTGGACAAGGACACATGAAATGATTATAGGTAACACCTGGTTCAAACAACACCCTAGGCGACTATGGACATGGGAAAGCCCAGACAAAAAAGTACACAATCAAAATGATTTTATACTGGTACAGAGAAGATTCAGGAATGTGTTAACTAACATCTGTTAAAACAAGGCCAGGAGCAGACTGCAATAGTAACCATGTACCAGTAGTTGGAAAGATAAGAATAAAACTGAGAAAGGCTCAGAAATCCCCAAGAAATATAAAATTAGAACTAGATATGCTAAGAGTAGATAAACAGATGAGTGATAAGTACAGCACGATAGTACAAAATAGATATAATGCTATTGAGAAAATACAGGACATCGAACAGCAGTGAGAAATGCTCAAACAGTCGATTCAACAAACATCAAAAGAAGTAATACCAGTGACCAAAATAATCAACAAAAAGAAATGGATGACAGAAGAAATATTACAACTAATGGACGAAAGATTAAAACATAAGAACGAAAAACGAATATACAAAATATTACACAAAGAGATCCAGAAGAAATGCAGAGAATCGAAGGAAGGATGGTTAAAATAGAAATGTAAAGAAATGGAAAAAACAACAAAAGAAAGACTTAAAATGTATGCGCAATTAGTTAAATGAATTAACAGGAAGAAAAGAAGTCAAAGTTTTAGGATGTATGAAATCAAAGGAAGGAAATATAATAATGGGACATGAGAAGAAAATGGAAAGATGGACATAATACATCAGTCAACTCTACGTTGATGATGAAAGACCAGAGCTAAACAAAGACACACGAACCATCAATAATGCGGAGTAAAGTGGAGGACACAGTTCAACACATGAAAAGAGGCAAAGCTCCAGGTCCTGACAATATAACAATCGAAGAGATAAATGCATTAGCAGAGCTGGGAGTACAAGTCATAACAAAATTACTCAATGACATATATAAAGCTTGACACATACCCGAAGATCTACTAAAATCTATCTTTGTAGCCATACAAAAAAAGTCAAGGGCCACTGATTGTGAAAACCATCGCACTTTTAGTCTCATCAGTCATATGACCAAATTATTGCTAAGAATCATCATGAGACGTGTAAGGAACAAAATAAAACCAGAAATAAGTGATGAACAATGTGGATCTGTTGAAGGAAATGGCACCAATAATGCAATATACATGTTAAGAACATTGATAGAAAGATCTATAGAGGTAAAGAAAGATCTATATATGTGCTTTATAGACTACACTAAAGCATTCGACAAAGTAAAGCATGTTGAAATAATCAATATGCTGGAGAAATTAAACATTGATGGCAAGGATCTGCGAATCATAAAAAAACACGGACTGGCAACAAACAGCAGCTATACGAATTAATAACCAAACAGGACAACTTCAATATATAAAATAAGCTGTCAGACAAGACTGTGTTCTGTCACCGGATTTGTCTTCACTTTACAACGAACATATTATGAGATCAATAATAGACCAAAAAAGCAATTAAAGTCAACGGTCACAACATAAATAATTTGCAATATGTGGATGACACAGTCATAAGAGCACAGACAGAGAATGAACTACAATAAATTATAGACATAATAGTAAAAGAAAGCAACAAGAAAGGTTTCAGTCTGAATAGTAAAAAAATAGAAGTAATGGTCATATCGAAGAAACAATCATCACCATCATGCAGCATAAAAAAAAAACGTAGACAAATCTAAAACAAGTACAACGTTTGAAATACTTAGGCACAATAATAACATCAGATGGGAGATGTACCACAGAAATAAAAAGCAGAATAGCTCAGGCCAAAATAAAATTTCAGAAAATTAAAATTATCTTAGGCAACAAATCTATGTCAATAGAAATGAGAAAGAAAGTTCATCGGTGTTATATAGAACCAATTCTTACCTATGGAAGCCAATCATGGACAGTAAACAAACAAATGAAAAGACTATTCGAGGAAACAAAGATGGAATTTCTCAGAAGAATGTTGAAAGTTCCCTGGACATCTAAATAGACCAATGAGGAAGATCTCATTGAAGCCAACACAAAAAAGGAGCCCCTAAGACACATCAGAAAGAAGCAATCAACTTTTTTTGGGCACATCATGAGAACAGGAAAGTTGAAATACTCGGTTGCAACTGGCAAAATAAAAGGAAAGAGAGATCGCGTCCGAAAAAGTGAGAAAATCCTGGATAGCTCGGTGTTATGGCATGGATAACAGTCAACAACAGAACTGATACGATGCACTGTAGAAAGAAAATTGTGAAAGGACATGATCGCCTACGCCAACCGGTATGGCACATGATGATTATGATGTAGTGCTAATTTGATTTACTTACAATACTAAATATTTTACACAAAAAAGTGATAGACACAATGCATCGTGTTCTGAAATAGTACATGCTTTTGTGATGACACGCTAAGCCATCAGTGTTTATTCTCTTAAACCTTTTTGGCATAAGTGATGAATGTGCATGTTACTGACACGAAGCCTCTAAGTTCAGCAAGCCGGTGGATCGCATTATTATTATTTCTTGAGCAGACTTTCTATATTCATTCACGGTTTTAAAACAGATGACAGAGAGTTTATGGAAAATAGGGGCCGGGGATCTCACGGGATAATAACCACTTTCCTATTCATTATCAGCATCATCATCATGTGGCATACCGCTTGGCGTAGGCGATCATGTCCTTCACAATATCTATCCACCATGCATCGTAGCAATTCTGTTATTGACCGTTTGCCATGCCATGACCCCAAGCTATCTAGTATTTTCTCTCTTTGTCGTCGCCGATCTCTCTTTCCTTATAATTTTCCAGTTGTAACCAAGTATTCTAACTTTCCTGTTCACATTATGTGCCCGAAAAATGTTGTTTGTTTCTTTATGTTATGATTGTTAGGAGATCCGTTTTTTGCTGGCATCTTTAACAATTTCAACGTTGTTCCTCTTAGCTGCCCATGGAACTTTCAATATTCTTCTGAGATATCCCATTATTATGGCCTCTAATCATCTTTTCATTTCTTTGTCTACTGTCCATGATTCGCCTACTTTCCCATTAAATACTCTGAATGTCAATGAAGAAATATTGGCTCATCCACTAATTTTGCCATACACCTTGAGATATGAAGTGAAACGATCTAGCTTAGTGTTAATCACGTACTATAGCTCGTTTCAAAACATATGCCCAACTTCAAAACGCTATTACTTTCTAACCGTTTGTTAAAAATACTTTTGAAATTTTCCAAATGTTATTAGAATGCAAAAGACCCATTAAATGTATATTTAACAAATATCTTGCAGCTGCAGTTTTCTTAAAGCGGCGATATTTCTTTGATGTTTGTCAAAATTGTAAATTGTGAAGCCCTAAAGAATAGAAATTACCGTAGTTGCTGGTCTACGATTAATTTTCACTAGGTAAAGGCGTGGCCGTAATGGGGAAATAACTGGATAAAACAAAACACCAGGAGAATTATTGTCTGCTCAGTTCGAGGACGGACGATAATAATATCAAGGTATACCTGTATGTCCAATTTTCATAGTTGTGTGGTCCTGAAAAGGACCGTTTGTTGAAATAATTTAAGGTAATATAGGGGCCAACATTGTGGGGGCTATATACTTTCATTCTGAATCAGACGAGTCTAAAAGATTAATAACTGTTTGGGGTTGAACATTCCACAAACCATCATTTTTCCAATATTCCTCTTCCTGTTTTAAGACGTGGTCTTCACATTTAGCCCAATAATCTTTGTCTATATTTAATAAAGCGAGATTAGCAAGAGTCTTTACATCGCATATTTTGAATGTTGTATTTTCATCTGCCACTTGTCCTTTTGTGTCCGGTTAGCGCAATCGATAGGCGGTTGGCTTACCACGGCAACAGCCGGGGTTCGTACCCTGGCGAGGACACCTGGGTTTTACTAATTCCCTAAAAATTAGTAGGAGCCGCGATAGCTCAGTGGTTAGTGAACTGGACTACTACGGACAAGGGGTAGGGTTCGATCCCAACCGACGGCTCCGGGTTCACCCAGCCTTAAATGGGTACCGGATTTTTTCTGGGAAAGTAAAAGCAGCACGGGCGTAATACCGACCACATTACCCCAAAAAAAAAATCATGTGCTGAAGGTCTGTAAAATATAGGGTCACTAACACCATATTTCCCTATACGCCACTCGGCGTGACGGGGGGTACTTTACTTTTTTTTTTTTACTTGTCCTTTTAATTTTGCCCAGATTAGTTCTATTGGATTTAAATGAGCATGGTAAGGTGGCAGCCTCAAACTTATATGACCGTGCTCTTGGATAATCTTATCTATTTGAAAAATCTTTGTCCTCTGTTTTTGCTTTACTAGAGATAGTAATTCAGGTTTTAAGTACATGTTATTAAATTGTATGTGCTCCTTTGTGAGCCATATCTTAATAGCATCGTTTGTACTGGATGACGTCGGGACTTTATCTTCAAGTGCAACAATGTTGTGGTACGCTGCATTGTCCATTATTAGGCAAGATGGTCGATCTAGTGCTGGGAGAACAGAATTTTCAATCCAATGTCTAAATATGTGACCATTCATCTCAGAGTGATAATCCCGATTGTCTATGGATTTTGAAAGAAAAATGAACTCTGCATTCTGTATTAGTCCATGTTGTCGACTACCTGCATGAGCAATTATCAAGCGCTGTCCTTTGCTGCTAGATATTACTCTCTTAATCTTTCCATCTGATGACTGCCATTCCCTTTGGTTAGTGTGGTGAGCATTGATCCATGTTTCATCCAAGTACACAATATCATAACCTTGCTTGCGCACCTCTTTTACTTCACGTAAGTACTTGCTTCTCATGACTACTATATGTGGCTTCTCACAGATGATGTTTCGTCCATTGGAATACTTTCTGAATGTAAAGCCTGCAGCTCTCACATTCCTCCATAATGTAGACTTTGATATTTCAATACTGTTGTTCTTTTTCAGCGATACTTTTAATTTTCTTATTGTAACAGTTTCATTCATACCCAACATTTTGCGAATTTCACTTCTAATAAGTTCACTGTCGAAATTATCCAACATGTTTGCTCTTCCTTGGGATTTTGTATATTTGGAACATTGACGGTCACGTGCTTGAATCCAGCGATTAAATGACCGTTTAGATAAATCCAAAATGTGTCTTGTCATATTCTCAGGGTTTTCTAAAGAATGAAATAATCTTCCTCGTTTAGCCTCTTTGCAAAAATAGTCATACATTTTTATTGCGATGTTTTGTAAACTGCAGAATTTAATTTTAAGACTCATGATAAATGTTATCGTTCCACGATACGCCGCTGAATTAACGGAAATGGAACACACAATGTCTCGTGTTTACTACAAGTGTCTATTTGTGTCAGAAAGCTCACGCGGAAAGCGTGCAAAATCGTAAATTTGAGCGTGTATAGATTTGTAATCGCTATTTTTAACTTAAATACTGTAAACACTAAGTTTTGACTACATCAATGGGTCGTTATAAATTTATATAAATCAAATAAGCAATAATAATAACCAAATGTTTGTTTTTAATGAAATTAATTCCCTGTTGGGTTCTAATCATTATAACTATACATGCAAATTTTGAAAAAATTACAAAAAGCGGTTTAAAAGATATTGATTTTAAAAGTTGGGCACGACTTATGAAACAAGCTATAGATATATAAGTCTTCTTTTACATTCCATGATCCCAGGGGTTATTTGGGTCAATCCAAGGGGTCATTTGGGTCAATCCAAGGGGTTATTTGGGTCAATCCCAGGGGTTATTTTGGTCAATCCCAGGGGTTATTTGGGTCAATCCAAGGGGTTATTTGGGTCAATCCCAGGGGTTATTTGGGTCAATCCCAGGGGTTAATTGGGTCAATCCAAGGGGTTAATTGGGTCAATCCCAGGGGTTATTTGGGCCAATCCAAGGGGTTAATTGGGTCAATCCAAGGGGTTATTTGTGTCAATCCCAGGGGTTATTTGGGTCAATCCAAGGGGTTATTTGGGCCAATCTAAGGGGTTAATTGGGCCACCACTGACGACTTCATCAGCTTGTTTCATGTGTGTCTAACTTCTGTCCTTATTGGGACTCTGCGAAGTCGAGTACCGTCATTTTTATGATGTCACCTGCCAATATCTTTCATTGCCTGCCTATTATTCTCCCTCAATTCATTTTTCCCTGCAGAATGGTCTTTGTCACAGATGATCGAGATACGTGTCCAAACCATTTCATTCACTTTTCAGCACATCAGTGAAAAGATCACCATGTATCCCTTTTGCTTGTATCCCTTGTGCGAACTTTTATGTTCGCGATATGATCTAAGTATTAATTCCAAGAATCGTCTAGTAAGTTTTTATCTTCATTGCTTGTATTTTATTGTGTAACTCTGCTGTGAAGGTCAGAGAGTACAAATGTAGATATTTGATATTCCATTTTAACATTGCCTCTTTAACAATCATCATAGCTTTCGATCGTCAGAGTAATGAGGACGACATTTCATTTTCTGCCATGACTTGTGTTGAGTCTAAATAATTGAATTTGGTCCTGTCTTTTGAGCTGCTATTTTTTTTAGATTGAACTGCTATGTTTTTATTTTTTCTTTTACGCTCAAAGTTTGAGCATTCTCTATTAAGTGTTGTTCTTAGAGTTTCGTTTGATCTTTCTTGTTTTCGTTTACCATCCGATGCTCACTTGAGGTCCAGGCGCGGGACTCACCTTTCCTCCATTCTGATCACATGATGTACTTCCAGCGTCTTGTCTGTATATAGCTTCATATTATTCATATTTGGTTTCTTCAATTCAGCTTCATTTTCACATACTATATGTGTGATCCACGTACAGAAAATAACTAACTCATTATAGATTAGAGTATATAACGTGAATATGTACAGTGTTTTATCTGTACAGCTGTCCCTGATTCGGATTTACTCCTGCATCTATTATGTGGGCGAGCTCTCTTCATCAACTGCCTTCTTATTTATTCAAACATATGACATTATAACACAAACAAATAAAGAACGCACATTTCCATATAAAAAAAAACAAATTATTCTGACAGAAAATTAACCTTACCTTCATAAAACAGTGACAACGATGAGACAGATAAATGGAAGTGACAAAAGCAAAAAAAATTGTTAGTAGCCTATATTATACCAAGCAGAACTGCCATCCTTCACTATACAGAAGATCTTATCTAAAAGCTTATCACTGAAACCTGACAGTTTGCACGCGTGACCCATATGCTTAGATAGTTAACCAATCCCAGAAATGTGCAAATTATTTCCCGACTGTGTCGGGAAATTTATGTATTGTGCACTGTATTGTACACTGTATTGTACACTGTATTGTACACTGTATTGTGCACTGTATTGTACACTGTATTGTACACTGTATTGTACACTGTATTGTGCACTGTATTGTACACTGTATTTTGCACTGTATTGTGTACTGTATTGTACACTGTATTGTACACTGTATTGTGCACTGTATTGTACACTGTATTGTACACTGTATTGTACACTGTATTGTGCACTGTATTGTACACTGTATTGTGCACTGTTGTTGTATTGTGCACTGTATTGTGCACACTGTATTGTACACTGTATTGTACACTGTATTGTGCACTGTATTGTACACTGTATATTGTACACTGTATTGTACACTGTATTGTGCACTGTATTGTACACTGTATTGTGTGTACACTGTATTGTGCACTGTATTGTACACTGTATTGTGCACTGTGCACTGTATTGTGCACTTTTGTACACTGTATTGTGCACTGTTTTGTACACTGTATTGTGCACTGTATTGTACACTGTATTGTACACGGTATTGTACACTGTTTTGTACACTGTATTGTGCACTGTATTGTACACTGTATTGTGCACTGTATTGTGTACTGTATTGTGCACTGTATTGTACACTGTATTGTGCACTGTTTTGTACACTGTATTGTACACTGTTTTGTACACTGTATTGCACACTGTATTGTACACTGTATTGTGCACTGTTTTGTACACTGTATTGTGCACTGTTTTGTACACTGTATTGCACACTGTATTGTGCACTGTTTTGTATACTGTATTGCACACTGTATTGTGCACTGTATTGCACACTGTATTGTACACTGTATTGTGCACTGTTTTGTACACTGTATTGCACACTGTATTGTACACTGTATTGTGCACTGTTTTGTACACTGTATTGCACACTGTATTGTACACTGTATTGTGCACTGTATTGTGCACTGTATTGCACACTGTATTGTACACTGTATTGTGCACTGTTTTGTACACTGTATTGCACACTGTATTGTACACTGTATTGTACACTGTTTTGTACACTGTATTGCACACTGTATTGTGCACTGTATTGTGCACTGTATTGTACACTGTATTGTGCACTGTTTTGTACACTGTATTGTGCACTGTAGTGTACACGGTATTGAAAATTACAAGGCAGGAGAGAATAACTAACTTAGATTGTAATGCGCCAAGCTTTCTTCCAAGCAGACAACACAATATTACTGCATCGATTATTTTTGTTTACATAATAGCTCTTTAGTTCGGATAAACAAAAGTTCTTGTACTTCAAGGGGAGTTAAACCAAGGCAGATATTTATTGTTTGTTTTGCTATTCATCATCATCATTGAGTGTCGCCTCCACATCGAAGTTTGGCTACCATGGAGCGCTACTCCGCTCCGTCTCATGCTTCGATAGTACAGCTTGTCATACGCTGACGTGTCCATCTTTTGATGTTTCTCGTTCATTTTAGTCTTGATTTGCCTTTGCCTCTTTTACCTTGTATTTTCCTGCCCAAGATTACTTTTAGTAGGCTATTGTGTCTTTTAACATTTCCCAGAAATCTCATTTCTCTTGTTTGAATTGTGTTTAGTAGGTTCACTTTTCAGTTTTAGTTGTAAGAATTCATCATTTGTTTTCTTTTCTTTCCATCGAACTCTACCTATTCTTCTATAAATCCGCATTTCAAAGGCTTTAATTTTATGTACTGTTTTCTTGTCTAATTTCCATGTTTTTGCATCAAACGTGAATGTTGAAAAGATTGTGCTATTCTTAATTTTAGTCCTGATGTTATTTGTTATGATGTTAGTATATTTTTTCATGACGTTAGAATTACTTTTTACCATTTCTATTCTTTTGTTTATTTCAGTTTGACACTTTCCATCAGTAATCATCATTATAGTATTTCCAAGGTGGTATTATTATTATGAAGAATATTATCATAATTATTATTCTGTTTGTCATCATTGCTATTATTATGAACATCATTATTATTGTCATTATTAATGCTAGTTTATTAATATTATTTTTATTATGAGACCGTGCAATACATTTTATTTACAGTAAAGTATGTTATGTTGTACTCTGTAGCAAAGGAAAAGCATTAAATTTAACTTGATTACCTTCTTATCTTATGCAGGAAGTCCCAGATTAAGAACATGTCTTTTCAATAATTAATCATTTTTCCGAGTTTTCTTTTCTTTTTTATTTTATAAATGAATACAGTACAGCTAATTTTTTTCTATTTTTTTTTTGTGTGACCTAAATTACTTGCCTGGAATTATTAAACTCTGTACAATCAGTCAAAATGTAGAGGCCACTTGTGGCTTAACCCATCTTCTATTACAATCTCTTTCAGATTTTCCATTGGTTAGAAAACATAGAAATAAAGTGTATTTAAAACAAGCTGGGAAAGGGAAATATAACGATTATTAGGGTGAGTCAATCTAGATTTAGTGCGTAAAGGAAGCATTGAGAATAATATATCAACAGGCAGAAAGAATGAAAAGAATAGCAGAGGAAAACCAAGAGAAAAATATTGAACAGCTTATTCAAACAATATAATAAAAGATCACGAACTGAAATTATGGTACGCATGAACTACCGAGTAATGTGGGGAGAGATGAACTACGCCAACTGGCATAGGAGCTGATGATGATATTGGAGAATAATTGAAGTGCAGGTTATCGACGGGACGCTGCAACAGCATCATCTTCTTCAGTCATACGATTATGTATCACGTTATACAGATAAGTTGCCGCCTCGAAAAAATATATCCATTAAAAGAAGATCAACATCACCAAGTGTCATGCATAACCGTGACTCGTCACAACTTTCTATTTCTGTATGTATTTATCCTTTTGCTTCCTATTCGATTCAACTGCCCAGTAGCATTTCTCTTTTTTTAATTTCTTATTTTCTATATTTTTGTCCAGTTGTTACTTTGTGTTAAAGACGTGACCTTCGCATAAGAAGTACAACGAATTATGATTGTTTCCCCAATTGTTGATTGTTTCATTCTTTGTTTCCCTCGTTTAGCTGTTCATGGTTTTCCAAATATTCTTTTGTAAAACCACATGTACGTGACCACTAGCGAGATCTTTGTTTGTTGTCCTCTGTAATAGTGTGTGCGATTCTAAGGGATAAAACCGGAAATGGAATAACACAAGAAACAGCAAGAAACAAGAGTCAAAGAGATCAAGAAGCATTCTTGTGAGGTTTGAGTGGAATGGACAGTGAGAAAGAACAGCAAGTATACGTATATCGGCACAATTCGGCAAAGAGATCAAGAAGCCTTCTTGTGAGGTTTGAGTGGAATGGACAGTGAGAAAGAACAGCAAGTATACGTATATCGGCACAATTCGGCAAAGAGATCAAGAAGCGCTCTTGTGAGGTTTGAGTGGAATGGACAGTGAGAAAGAACAGCAAGTATACGTATATCGGCACAATTCGGCAAAGAGATCAAGAAGCCTTCTTGTGAGGTTTGAGTGGAATGGACAGTGAGAAAGAACAGCAAGTATACGTATATCGGCACAATTCGGCAAAGAGATCAAGAAGCCTTCTTGTGAGGTTTGAGTGGAATGGACAGTGAGAAAGAACAGCAAGTATACGTATATCTGCACAATTCGGCAAAGAGATCGCTAGACGACTCTCGAACATTTGGAGATAACCAGCTCAGACAGTTAACGTCATTCCCAACAAAGGAGGGAGACGGGGGTCTCGCTAGCATTCCACGTACACAGGTAGAAGACGTAAATAACAGTAAGAAGCGTAGAGGATTGAAGGAATGTGCCCTAGAAATCGTCTCAGGGAGATCGGCAGTAGTGACAGTGGCTGTGAACTCATCCTAAAAGTGCACGCATATGCGCCGAAAGACAATAGATTTGGCACCGACTTTGCACGAAACATGCACCGAAAAAAAAAAAAAAAAAAAAAAAAATTTTCGAATTCGCTATTTTTTCGAACTTCATTATTTTTTTGGGGGAAATTTTTTTTTTGGGGTTGGTCAGTTTGTCGAAACGGTCTACTCTGTCTGAGAGATTAACTCAGGTAAATTCAAAAGAGACTCGCTGCTAATCGGCTTATCGAGCGGGGGTCGTGCGGCTCTCGCGGTGTGTTAGATGAAAATATTTGTGAAAGAGTATTTTAAAAGAGTATATTTGTGAAAGTAAAAATTCCGAATTATTTAAAAAATATGTATTTGTGAAAGTAAAAAACTCAGAATTATTAAAAATAAAAAAATAAATAAAAACAATAAAAAGTCTCCCTTCAGGATTCGAACACGGGTCTACTACGTGACAGGAGGCGACATGTAAAAAAAAAATGCTGACAAGCAATGACAATGAAGGCTAGTTGAATGTCGACTTCCGGTCACAAGACCGGAACATGACCGCTCACATGATCGATGACGTTTAAGGTGACCTGTATCTGAGAGATTAACTCAGGTAAATTCAAAAGATCGTGGCGTCAAACAGTCCGGCTCAGGATATTTCAGTTAACCAACTCAGGTAAAACCCCGATTGAAAAGAAAACGGACTTATGTTAAAAATAATAAAATATAATGATGAAAAATCAATATTTTAAAAAACTTAAAATGAAGGGAAATTTAAAATTATAGGCGATCTCGTAACTGATTGGGTCGCGGATCTCGCACTACAGTTTTTAGTGATCATGTGCCACCCTCAACAGTATCATCAACCCTTCATGTCCTATCATCATCATGTGCCACCCTCAACAGTATCATCAACCCTTCATGTCCTATCATCATCATACCACACAAAGTTTCAAACCGATTATTATTCGCCGGCGGTGGGCATGTGAGAATGGCGGATATTAGGCGACAGGAGGCGACATGTAAAAAAAATGCTGACAAGCAATGACGTTGAAGGGGTATTGTTAGGAAAAGGAAAATACGACTAGCTCGCGGGCGGGAACGAGTTGGTTGACACAGGTGTGTTATTGTAGTATCGCTAACACCATGTGCCAGGATAGCGGTTCTTGAGGAAAGATTATTGGTCGTGTGTGTTATCGCTACCAACATCATCATGTGTCGTGTAGTAAGGTGTGCTAATATTAAATAGTGACGCTCGCTCTTTCTCATTCAATGTAAAGCAAAACAAAATTCTATATTTCACAATTTTATTAATACATCATATATATTACTGTCCGGTTGCTGATAATTTTAACCGTCTGGGTTTCCTACACAACCGCCCTCCATTTTGACAAAACCTTGATCAAAGCTGGAATAGGTAATCGGTGACTTTGCTGAAACATCCTGGGCATCCATACTGGCTGCCGGAGCTGTCGTCTGATTAACAAGAGTGAGGTCCCCTTGGTTAACAAAAAAGGGCGTGTAGTTGATGTTAGCATAAGCGTTTTCGAGACTGCCTTAACGCCATCTTTAGACAATAGAACTACCCCCTCTGCCTTCATGTCCTATCATCATCATGTGCCACCCTCAACAACAGTATCAACCCCTTCATGTCCTATCATCATCAAACCACACAAAGTATCAACCCCTTCATGGCCTATCATCATGTGCCACACAAAGTATCAACCCCATCATATCCTATCATCATCTTGTGCCACCCTCAACACCATCACCCCTTCATGGCCTATCATCATCATGTGCCACCCTCAACACCATCATCCCTTCATGTCCTATCATCATCAAGCCACACAAAGTATCAAACCGATTATTAGTGACACATCATCATGTGCCACCCTCAACACCATCATCAACCCTTCATGTCCTATCATCATCAAGCCACACAAAGTATCAAACCGATTATTAGTGACACATCATCATGTGCCACCCTCAACACCATCATCAACCCTTCATGTCCTATCATCATCATGTGCCACCCTCAACACCATCATCCCTTCATGTCCTATCATCATCATGTGCCACCCTCAACACCATCATCCCTTATTGTCCTATCATCATCATGTGCCACCCTCAACATCATCATCCCTTCATGTCCTATCATCATCATGTGCCACCCTCAACACCCTCAACACCATCATCCCTTCATGTCCTATCATCATCATGTGCCACCCTCAACACCATCATCCCTTCATGTCCTATCATCATCATGTGCCACCCTCAACACCATCATCAGCCCTTCAGGTCCTATCATCAAGCCACACAAAATATCAACCAGCGAAATTCTCTCTCTCTCTGTCTCTCTCACATTCATGGTAAACCAAAACAAAATAGGCTCATACTCAAAAAGTCGACCTAAAAATCCCAAAAGCTACTCACATAGTCATACTAGTTAGACACAACGAGCAGGAAGTTATATTCAAGGTCCAAAATATTGGACCAAATCACTAAGATTTTACCACCATAACACACAAATTTAGGGTCATATTAAAAAAAAAGTCGACCTTAAAACCATACAAATCTACTCCCATACTCATAAAATTTAGACACATCAAACAGATAATTATTTCCAAACTCCAAAAAGTTAGACCAAATCACGCCTCGATCGTTCTCTAACATTGCCACGATCGTTCTTTAACATTACCTCGAGCGTTCTCTAACATTGCCACGATCGTTCTTTAACATTGCCTCCAGCGTTCTCTAACATTACCTCGAGCGTTCTCTAACATTGCCTCGATCGTTCTCTAAAATTACCTCGAGCGTTCTCTAACAATGCCACGATCGTTCTTTAACATTGCCTCCAGCGTTCTCTAACATTACCTCGAGCGTTCTCTAACATTGCCTCCAGCGTTCTCTAACATTACCTCGAGCGTTCTCTAACATTGCCTCGAGCGTTCTCTAACATTGCCACGATCGTTCTTTAACATTGCCTCCAGCGTTCTCTAACATTACCTCGAGCGTTCTCTAACATTACCTCGATCGTTCTCTAACATTGCCTCGAGCGTTCTCTAACATTGAGAATAATAGAACAAATAAGTATGTGTTAGCACTCGGAAAAATTAACAGACAAACAACAACAGAAAAAAACGAAGAACAATATATGGTCCGAAGTGGGATCGAACCCGTACTCCCTGGCACCGCGCCTTGCCACGAGAGGCCGAACGCTTGGCACACTGCCACTCAGCCAACTAAAAAATTGGCTATTGTAGTAGTGTCTTCCACGAAAGGCGCTCTCAATGACTATAGCATAGGGTAACGATCTCAGACCGGAAATAAATTGTATATTTGTACTTTCCTATTAATGCAAGTATCTCCCAGTAGGGCTGAATACTTGTGTTGTAGACAAACATTTATTGGACGAAACAGCACGAATAGTAGTTTCCAGTGGTTATATACTGGTAACAAATAATAATACATAAATATTATTATATGGGGAACTTCCGAGGCGATAATAGGGAATAATAGAACAAATAAGTATGTGTTAGCACTCGGAAAAATTAACAGACAAACAACAACAGAA
Organism: Megaustenia siamemsis; assembly: GCA_032433765.1. Classification (NCBI taxonomy): domain Eukaryota; kingdom Metazoa; phylum Mollusca; class Gastropoda; order Stylommatophora; family Ariophantidae; genus Megaustenia; species Megaustenia siamemsis. The sequence goes on from JAVIAB010000041.1 coordinate 76,534,358, forward strand.
AAAAACGAAGAACAATATATGGTCCGAAGTGGGATCGAACCCGTACTCCCTGGCACCGCGCCTTGCCACGAGAGGCCGAACGCTTGGCACACTGCCACTCAGCCAACTAAAAAATTGGCTATTGTAGTAGTGTCTTCCACGAAAGGCGCTCTCAATGACTATAGCATAGGGTAACGATCTCAGACCGGAAATAAATTGTATATTTGTACTTTCCTATTAATGCAAGTATCTCCCAGTAGGGCTGAATACTTGTGTTGTAGACAAACATTTATTGGACGAAACAGCACGAATAGTAGTTTCCAGTGGTTATATACTGGTAACAAATAATAATACATAAATATTATTATATGGGGAACTTCCGAGGCGATAATAGGGAATAATAGAACAAATAAGTATGTGTTAGCACTCGGAAAAATTAACAGACAAACAACAACAGAAAAAAACGAAGAACAATATATGGTCCGAAGTGGGATCGAACCCGTACTCCCTGGCGCCGCGCCTTGCCACGAGAGGCCGAACGCTTGGCACACTGCCACTCAGCCAACTAAAAAATTGGCTATTGTAGTAGTGTCTTCCACGAAAGGCGCTCTCAATGACTATAGCATAGGGTAACGATCTCAGACCGGAAATAAATTGTATATTTGTACTTTCCTATTAATGCAAGTATCTCCCAGTAGGGCTGAATACTTGTGTTGTAGACAAACATTTATTGGACGAAACAGCACGAATAGTAGTTTCCAGTGGTTATATACTGGTAACAAATAATAATACATAAATATTATTATATGGGGAACTTCCGAGGCGATAATAGGGAATAATAGAACAAATAAGTATGTGTTAGCACTCGGAAAAATTAACAGACAAACAACAACAGAAAAAAACGAAGAACAATATATGGTCCGAAGTGGGATCGAACCCGTACTCCCTGGCACCGCGCCTTGCCACGAGAGGCCAGTACGGGTTCGATCCCACTTCGGACCATATATTGTTCTTCGTTTTTTTCTGTTGTTGTTTGTCTGTTAATTTTTCCGAGTGCTAACACATACTTATTTGTTCTATTATTCCCTATTATCGCCTCGGAAGTTCCCCATATAATAATATTTATGTATTATTATTTGTTACCAGTATATAACCACTGGAAACTACTATTCGTGCTGTTTCGTCCAATAAATGTTTGTCTACAACACAAGTATTCAGCCCTACTGGGAGATACTTGCATTAATAGGAAAGTACAAATATACAATTTATTTCCGGTCTGAGATCGTTACCCTATGCTATAGTCATTGAGAGCGCCTTTCGTGGAAGACACTACTACAATAGCCAATTTTTTAGTTGGCTGAGTGGCAGTGTGCCAAGCGTTCGGCCTCTCGTGGCAAGGCGCGGTGCCAGGGAGTACGGGTTCGATCCCACTTCGGACCATATATTGTTCTTCGTTTTTTTCTGTTGTTGTTTGTCTGTTAATTTTTCCGAGTGCTAACACATACTTATTTGTTCTATTATTCCCTATTATCGCCTCGGAAGTTCCCCATATAATAATATTTATGTATTATTATTTGTTACCAGTATATAACCACTGGAAACTACTATTCGTGCTGTTTCGTCCAATAAATGTTTGTCTACAACACAAGTATTCAGCCCTACTGGGAGATACTTGCATTAATAGGAAAGTACAAATATACAATTTATTTCCGGTCTGAGATCGTTACCCTATGCTATTGTCATTGAGAGCGCCTTTCGTGGAAGACACTACTACAATAGCCAATTTTTTAGTTGGCTGAGTGGCAGTGTGCCAAGCGTTCGGCCTCTCGTGGCAAGGCGCGGTGCCAGGGAGTACGGGTTCGATCCCACTTCGGACCATATATTGTTCTTCGTTTTTTTCTGTTGTTGTTTGTCTGTTAATTTTTCCGAGTGCTAACACATACTTATTTGTTCTATTATTCCCTATTATCGCCTCGGAAGTTCCCCATATAATAATATTTATGTATTATTATTTGTTACCAGTATATAACCACTGGAAACTACTATTCGTGCTGTTTCGTCCAATAAATGTTTGTCTACAACACAAGTATTCAGCCCTACTGGGAGATACTTGCATTAATAGGAAAGTACAAATATACAATTTATTTCCGGTCTGAGATCGTTACCCTATGCTATAGTCATTGAGAGCGCCTTTCGTGGAAGACACTACTACAATAGCCAATTTTTTAGTTGGCTGAGTGGCAGTGTGCCAAGCGTTCGGCCTCTCGTGGCAAGGCGCGGTGCCAGGGAGTACGGGTTCGATCCCACTTCGGACCATATATTGTTCTTCGTTTTTTTCTGTTGTTGTTTGTCTGTTAATTTTTCCGAGTGCTAACACATACTTATTTGTTCTATTATTCCCTATTATCGCCTCGGAAGTTCCCCATATAATAATATTTATGTATTATTATTTGTTACCAGTATATAACCACTGGAAACTACTATTCGTGCTGTTTCGTCCAATAAATGTTTGTCTACAACACAAGTATTCAGCCCTACTGGGAGATACTTGCATTAATAGGAAAGTACAAATATACAATTTATTTCCGGTCTGAGATCGTTACCCTATGCTATTGTCATTGAGAGCGCCTTTCGTGGAAGACACTACTACAATAGCCAATTTTTTAGTTGGCTGAGTGGCAGTGTGCCAAGCGTTCGGCCTCTCGTGGCAAGGCGCGGTGCCAGGGAGTACGGGTTCGATCCCACTTCGGACCATATATTGTTCTTCGTTTTTTTCTGTTGTTGTTTGTCTGTTAATTTTTCCGAGTGCTAACACATACTTATTTGTTCTATTATTCCCTATTATCGCCTCGGAAGTTCCCCATATAATAATATTTATGTATTATTATTTGTTACCAGTATATAACCACTGGAAACTACTATTCGTGCTGTTTCGTCCAATAAATGTTTGTCTACAACACAAGTATTCAGCCCTACTGGGAGATACTTGCATTAATAGGAAAGTACAAATATACAATTTATTTCCGGTCTGAGATCGTTACCCTATGCTATAGTCATTGAGAGCGCCTTTCGTGGAAGACACTACTACAATAGCCAATTTTTTAGTTGGCTGAGTGGCAGTGTGCCAAGCGTTCGGCCTCTCGTGGCAAGGCGCGGTGCCAGGGAGTACGGGTTCGATCCCACTTCGGACCATATATTGTTCTTCGTTTTTTTCTGTTGTTGTTTGTCTGTTAATTTTTCCGAGTGCTAACACATACTTATTTGTTCTATTATTCCCTATTATCGCCTCGGAAGTTCCCCATATAATAATATTTATGTATTATTATTTGTTACCAGTATATAACCACTGGAAACTACTATTCGTGCTGTTTCGTCCAATAAATGTTTGTCTACAACACAAGTATTCAGCCCTACTGGGAGATACTTGCATTAATAGGAAAGTACAAATATACAATTTATTTCCGGTCTGAGATCGTTACCCTATGCTATAGTCATTGAGAGCGCCTTTCGTGGAAGACACTACTACAATAGCCAATTTTTTAGTTGGCTGAGTGGCAGTGTGCCAAGCGTTCGGCCTCTCGTGGCAAGGCGCGGTGCCAGGGAGTACGGGTTCGATCCCACTTCGGACCATATATTGTTCTTCGTTTTTTTCTGTTGTTGTTTGTCTGTTAATTTTTCCGAGTGCTAACACATACTTATTTGTTCTATTATTCTCTAACATTGCCACGATCGTTCTTTAACATTGCCTCCAACGTTCTCTAACATTCCCTTGCTCGTTCTCTAACATTTTCATTAGTTGGAGTCTTTGTGTTGCCTTCTTAGTGAGATTCTCTACGTGTTTCTTCAGGCTCAATTGTCAGTCTAGTTGTATTCCTAAAAATCTACTTCCATACTGATACTAGTTAGACACATCGATCAGATAGTTACATCCAAAGTCCCGCCAAATCGCAAACATTTTACCACCATAACACACAAATTTAGGGTCATATTTAAAAAAGTCGACCTCAAAATCCCAAAAAGCTACTCACATAGTCGTAATAGTTAGACACAACGAATAGGAAGTTATATTCTAGGTCCAAAATGTTAGACCAAATCACAACGAACCACGAACCACGAACAACAAACCCCAAGAACCCTGGACTTAACGAACCACGAACCACAACCCCACGAACCATGGACTTAACGAACCATCAACTAACGAACCATGGACTTAACAAAGACAGCGTCAAGGAGAGATAAAATTTGCGGTCTCTTGCTCTTCTGTTCGCCTCTGCTGCTGGTATGTTTCCTAGCGCTTCTAATTGTACATCGACCTATCCTTTTTCGTGGTCGACAGTTGGGTCTGGTGTTCTCACAACATTTTGCTGAAGGCTCGTTGTGTTTTTGATCTGTCTGCCCTGTCACCTAGCCAAACTATTTTATCTGTTGTTTCCTTATATATTCTATGATGGGAGCTATTCCTAGCTTTCTTCTCAGTTCTTCATTTCTGAGCTTATCTCCCAGACTGTTTCCTGTCATTCGTCTAACACATTTCATCTCTGAGATCACACAAATTTAGGCACATACTCAAAAAGTCGACCTCAAAACCATAAAAATCTACTCCCACATTCATCTAAAAGTTACACCAAAACCGCACCAGATTTGCAACGTGCAAAAACATGCACAAGTTTGACACGCGCACCAGTTTGGCACAATGCACCTTCGTAAGGGGCGTAACAATCAGCCTTCGTAAGGGGCGTATCAATCATAAAAGTGATTATCAAAGTAAATTTTTGGTATGGAGATGTCTATTGGTGCATTGTGCCAAACTGGTTCGCGTGTCAAACTTGTGCATGTTTTTGCACGTTGCAAATCTGGTGCGGTTTTGGTGTAACTTTTAGATGAATGTGGGAGTAGATTTTTATGGTTTTGAGGTCGACTTTTTCAGTATGTGCCTAAATTTGTGTGATCTCAGAGATGAAATGTGTTAGACGAATGACAGGAAACAGTCTGAGAGATAAGCTCAGAAATGAAGAACTGAGAAGAAAGCTAGGAATAGCCCCCATCATAGAATATATAAGGAAACAACAGATAAAATAGTTTGGCTAGGTGACAGGGCAGACAGATCAAAAACACAACGAGCCTTCAGCAAAATGTTGTGAGAACACCAGACCCAACTGTCGACCACGAAAAAGGAGGGGTCGATGTACAATTAGAAGCGCTAGGAAACATACCAGCAGCAGAGGCGAACAGAAGAGCAAGAGACCGCAAATTATATCTCTCCTCGACGCTGTCTTTGTTAAGTCCATGGTTCGTTAGTTGATGGTTCGTTAAGTCCATGGTTCGTGGGGTTGTGGTTCGTGGTTCGTGGTTCGTTGTGATTTGGTTTAACATTTTGGACCTAGAATATAACTTCCTATTCGTTGTGTCTAACTATTACGACTATGTGAGTAGCTTTTTGGGATTTTTAGGTCGACTTTTTTTAATATGACCCTAAATTTGTGTGTTATGGTGGTAAAATGTTTGCGATTTGGCGGGACTTTGGATGTAACTATCTGATCGATGTGTCTAACTAGTATCAGTATGGAAGTAGATTTTTAGGAATACAACTAGACTGACAATTGAGCCTGAAGAAACACGTAGAGAATCTCACTAAGAAGGCAACACAAAGACTCCAACTAATGAAAATGTTAGAGAACGAGCAAGGGAATGTTAGAGAACGTTGGAGGCAATGTTAAAGAACGATCGTGGCAATGTTAGAGAACGCTCGAGGCAATGTTAGAGAACGATCGAGGCAATGTTAGAGAACGCTCGAGGTAATGTTAGAGAACGCTGGAGGCAATGTTAAAGAACGATCGTGGCAATGTTAGAGAACGCTCGAGGCAATGTTAGAGAACGCTCGAGGTAATGTTAGAGAACGCTGGAGGCAATGTTAGAGAACGCTCGAGGTAATGTTAGAGAACGCTGGAGGCAATGTTAAAGAACGATCGTGGCAATGTTAGAGAACGCTCGAGGTAATTTTAGAGAACGATCGAGGCAATGTTAGAGAACGCTCGAGGTAATGTTAGAGAACGCTGGAGGCAATGTTAAAGAACGATCGTGGCAATGTTAGAGAACGATCGAGGCGTGATTTGGTCTAACTTTTTGGAGTTTGGAAGTAATTATCTGTTTGATGTGTCTAAATTTTATGAGTATGGGAGTAGATTTGTATGGTTTTAAGGTCGACTATTTTTTAATATGACCCTAAATTTGTGTGTTATGGTGGTAAAATCTTAGTGATTTGGTCCAATATTTTGGACCTTGAATATAACTTCCTGCTCGTTGTGTCTAACTAGTATGACTATGTGAGTAGCTTTTGTGATTTTTAGGTCGACTTTTTGAGTATGAGCCTATTTTGTTTTGGTTTACCATGAATGTGAGAGAGACAGAGAGAGAGAGAATTTCGCTGGTTGATACTTTGTGTGGCTTGATGATATGACCTGAAGGGCTGATGATGGTGTTGAGGGTGGCACATGATGATGATAGGACATGAAGGGATGATGGTGTTGAGGGTGGCACATGATGATGATAGGACATGAAGGGATGATGGTGTTGAGGGTGTTGAGGGTGGAACATGATGATGATAGGACATGAAGGGATGATGGTGTTGAGGGTGGCACATGATGATGATAGGACAATAAGGGATGATGGTGTTGAGGGTGGCACATGATGATGATAGGACATGAAGGGATGATGGTGTTGAGGGTGGCACATGATGATGATAGGACATGAAGGGTTGATGATGGTGTTGAGGGTGGCACATGATGATGTGTCACTAATAATCGGTTTGATACTTTGTGTGGCTTGATGATGATAGGACATGAAGGGATGATGGTGTTGAGGGTGGCACATGATGATGATAGGCCATGAAGGGGTGATGGTGTTGAGGGTGGCACAAGATGATGATAGGATATGAAGGGGTTGATACTTTGTGTGGCACATGATGATAGGCCATGAAGGGGTTGATACTTTGTGTGGTTTGATGATGATAGGACATGAAGGGGTTGATACTGTTGTTGAGGGTGGCACATGATGATGATAGGACATGAAGGCAGAGGGGGTAGTTCCATTGTCTAAAGATGGCGTTAAGGCAGTCTCGAAAACGCTTATGCTAACATCAACTACACGCCCTTTTTTGTTAACCAAGGGGACCTCACTCTTGTTAATCAGACGACAGCTCCGGCAGCCAGTATGGATGCCCAGGATGTTTCAGCAAAGTCACCGATTACCTATTCCAGCTTTGATCAAGGTTTTGTCAAAATGGAGGGCGGTTGTGTAGGAAACCCAGACGGTTAAAATTATCAGCAACCGGACAGTAATATATATGATGTATTAATAAAATTGTGAAATATAGAATTTTGTTTTGCTTTACATTGAATGAGAAAGAGCGAGCGTCACTATTTAATATTAGCACACCTTACTACACGACACATGATGATGTTGGTAGCGATAACACACACGACCAATAATCTTTCCTCAAGAACCGCTATCCTGGCACATGATGTTAGCGATACTACAATAACACACCTGTGTCAACCAACTCGTTCCCGCCCGCGAGCTAGTCGTATTTTCCTTTTCCTAACAATACCCCTTCAACGTCATTGCTTGTCAGCATTTTTTTTACATGTCGCCTCCTGTCGCCTAATATCCGCCATTCTCACATGCCCACCGCCGGCGAATAATAATCGGTTTGAAACTTTGTGTGGTATGATGATGATAGGACATGAAGGGTTGATGATACTGTTGAGGGTGGCACATGATGATGATAGGACATGAAGGGTTGATGATACTGTTGAGGGTGGCACATGATCACTAAAAACTGTAGTGCGAGATCCGCGACCCAATCAGTTACGAGATCGCCTATAATTTTAAATTTCCCTTCATTTTAAGTTTTTTAAAATATTGATTTTTCATCATTATATTTTATTATTTTTAACATAAGTCCGTTTTCTTTTCAATCGGGGTTTTACCTGAGTTGGTTAACTGAAATATCCTGAGCCGGACTGTTTGACGCCACGATCTTTTGAATTTACCTGAGTTAATCTCTCAGATACAGGTCACCTTAAACGTCATCGATCATGTGAGCGGTCATGTTCCGGTCTTGTGACCGGAAGTCGACATTCAACTAGCCTTCATTGTCATTGCTTGTCAGCATTTTTTTTTTACATGTCGCCTCCTGTCACGTAGTAGACCCGTGTTCGAATCCTGAAGGGAGACTTTTTATTGTTTTTTTTTATTTATTTTTTTATTTTTAATAATTCTGAGTTTTTTACTTTCACAAATACATATTTTTTAAATAATTCGGAATTTTTACTTTCACAAATATACTCTTTTAAAATACTCTTTCACAAATATTTTCATCTAACACACCGCGAGAGCCGCACGACCCCCGCTCGATAAGCCGATTAGCAGCGAGTCTCTTTTGAATTTACCTGAGTTAATCTCTCAGACACAGTAGACCGTTTCGACAAACTGACCAACCCCAAAAAAAAATTTCCCCCCAAAAAAATAATGAAGTTCGAAAAAATAGCGAATTCGAAATTTTTTTTTTTTTTTTTTTTCGGTGCATGTTTCGTGCAAAGTCGGTGCCAAATCTATTGTCTTTCGGTGCATGTGCGTGCACTTTTTAGGGTGAGTTCACAGCCACTAGCACTACTATCGGCTGGTTGGGTGTAGATGACCGAACGGAAGGTTGCAAGGGTCGAAGACATCCTCTGATGCCCAGCGGTGATAGACACGCAAATGTAAATGTCGTTCAGCGAGAGTGAACGAGATTTTAAAAAATGTCTACGATTGAATCTTGTTAGTCAGAAAAGATCAAGGACCGCTTTGCTTTAAGGAGTAACTGATAGGAGTGATTGACAGATATTTGTCAAGACTGCTCATTAAATGATAGACGATTGACAAGCAATCAGTAAGTGGGATGAGTATCCTAGGATTGTAAGGCGGATTTCCCAGAACTGACCACGCCAGATATCTAGAATGTCCAAGAAAAAGGAGAAGCCTATCTGCCAACAAAAACGCCAAGCCGATACTTTCTAAACACTTTCAGTTACTCCTTCGAAGCGTGTAGGAGATACCGGGAGGATGTCAAGTTAGACTGATTTAGGAACCTGCCTCAAGGCAGAGGAGTGTAGATAGTTAGCGAGTTCGGAAGTTTCAAAAGTTATCAGCAGGTTTGTAGAACCATTAGAATAGTAATAGAGTTAGAAGGAAATATAAAAGCTATCAGTGAATTCCAGAACCATGAAGTATTAAAACCAGAGAAGAGTTGTCTACAGAATTCCTAACGATATTGATAATTGATGAATTTAAATACATGGGAACAATGTTAGCCTCAGACGGTAGATGTACAAAGAGGTGTGACGCAGAATAGCTCAGGCAAAAGCAGCTTTCCAAAAAAAAAAAATTAGGAAGATAATGTGCAATCAATGTTTGACAATAGAAATAAGAAAACGAGTTCTTAAATGTTACGTAGAGACAATCTTGATAATATAACTGACATAAATCACAAAATAAAAACTGATAATGACAATGATGTGTTTTAATCTATACAGAATTCACAACACGAACGAGTGTTTTCACTGTCAAGTAATATAACGGACATAAAGCACAGAACGAAAAAGCAATTTTACATTTAGGTACGTTATCTTAAACATGGTATAATAATACTGGAATAATACATAGTGACCAATACAGAGTGTCCCACAAAGGGGTTTACACTGTTTGAATGTTAATATCAGAGTAAGTATTTACAGATAACCCGATGGAACTTGTTGTATCTGGACCTGACATGATCAGTGTTTTATGGCATTCATTGTGTTTCTTTATTTTCAGTTAATTTCCCAGTCATCATCATCAAGAACCGGACCTGCTGGCGTAGGTGATCATGTCTCTCCACAACTTTCGATCTCCACAGTTATGTATCATTTCTGTTGTTGACCTACTGCCAAGCCATTTTCTTAAGCTGTCTGGTATCTTTTCTCTTTGCTTCCCTCTATCTCTTAGCCCCTCATTTTCCCAGTAGTAGACAAATAATTGACAAGATGGCTAGAATCCTTTTCTTTCAGTAATGGGAGTAATTTTAAAGGATTTTTTTTTTTTTGGAAATGTGAGAACATGAAAGAAGTGCAGAGACGATGGTGGGAAGAATTGGATACTACATCACCGTCACGTGTAACAATGAGGAAATTAGTTTGAGAGGAAGGTAACTGTGTACGGTCTGGTGAAGGGACGGGGTGGCAGGAAGAAATAAATATTGAACAAAAGAGGAATGGAAGTCTTTCCACGGCGTTGCAGATGATGTATTTCAATGGATAACATTGTGAACATCTTTAACATTAGAACATCATCAGTAATGTTGTGAACATCTTTAACATTAGAACAACACCAGTAATGTTGTGAACATCTTTAACATTAGAACATGATCAGTAATGTTGTGAACATCTTTAACATTAGAACAACACCAGTAATGTTGTGAACATCTTTAACATTAGAACATGATCAGTAATGTTGTGAACATCTTTAACATTAGAACATCATCAGTAATGTTGTGAACATCTTTAACATTAGAACATCATCAGTAATTTTGTGAACATCTTTAACATTAGAACATGATCAGTAATGTTGTGAACATCTTTAACATTAGAACAACACCAGTAATGTTGTGAACATCTTTAACATTAGAACATGATCAGTAATGTTGTGAACATCTTTAACATTAGAACATCATCAGTAATGTTGTGAACATCTTTAACATTAGAACAACACCAGTAATGTTGTGAACATCTTTAACATTAGAACATCATCAGTAATGTTGTGAACATCTTTAACATTAGAACAACACCAGTAATGTTGTGAACATCTTTAACATTAGAACATGATCAGTAATGTTGTGAACATCTTTAACATTAGAACATCATCAGTAATGTTGTGAACATCTTTAACATTAGAACATCATCAGTAATTTTGTGAACATCTTTAACATTAGAACATGATCAGTAATGTTGTGAACATCTTTAACATTAGAACAACACCAGTAATGTTGTGAACATCTTTAACATTAGAACATGATCAGTAATGTTGTGAACATCTTTAACATTAGAACATCATCAGTAATGTTGTGAACATCTTTAACATTAGAACAACACCAGTAATGTTGTGAACATCTTTAACATTAGAACATGATCAGTAATGTTGTGAACATCTTTAACATTAGAACATCATCAGTAATGTTGTGAACATCTTTAACATTAGAACATCATCAGTAATGTTGTGAACATCTTTAACATTAGAACATCATCAGTAATGTTGTGAACATCTTTAACATTAGAACATCATCACCAGTAATGTTGTGAACATCTTTAACATTAGAACATCATCAGCAATGTTGTGCACATCTTTGTGACTTGAAAATCATACATTTCTTTATTTTTTCTTGAGTTATTAAAACTCAAACTGTGCAAACCCCCTCTGTGGGACACTGTATATTTCGCATTAAAATATAATAGAATATAAACAAATCATAGAGCCATCACGTGTGCAGACTCACATTGGTATACATGTGTTACTTAGATTAGAACACGTGAACACATTTCTATTTTTTTCCGTGAGAAATTAATAACAAAAAACAAACGTACCATGTGGATTTTTAGCAGTTGCGTGAAAATGAGACCCAATAATTATTAGCAATTAAAATAGTAAAGTACTCCCGTCACGTCAAGTGACATAAAGGGAAAGTAAAGTAAAGTACGAGATTTGAACAGGCATCTTAGCTCGCGAGTTTTCACCCACATGTGCTCGACCGTCTATCAAGAAATATTGGGAGATTTCTAGATAGTGTCGCTTCAAGCATCGAAACTCACGATGCAAGGGGACATTCCTCACCTTCCCAGGGTAATACCCTGGTAGATAAAATAATAATAAACGAATATTATTATAGAGGGAAACTTCCGAGGCGATAATCAGCGAATCAATTCAGAGGAAGAGGTATGTTTACAGAACTCGGAAAAAATGACAAATAATCAACAACAGAAAAAAATATGGACCCAAGCAGGATCGACCCGTACTCAGTGACACAGCGTCTTGCCACGAAAATCCAAAAGCAAGGGAACACTGCCACTCAGCTAACTAAAAATTAGCTATCGTGGACAATGTCTTTTCGCGAAGGTGTTCTCATGACTATAGCATAAGGCTGCGATCACAGCTAGGAAATATTTTTATTTTTAAGACAAGTAACTCACGGATAGGGTAGGGCTGAATACTTGCGTTGCAGACAAACATTTAGGACGAAACAGCACGAATAGTAGTTTCCAGTGGTTTAGACTGGAGACAAACAATAATAAATGACCATATTTTTTCTGTTGTTGATTATTTGTCATTTTTTCCGAGTGCTGTAAACATAACTCTTCCTCTAAATTGATTCGCTAATACCCGGAAGTCGTCGGTTGAGATCGAACCCTACCTTTTGTTCTTTGTAGTCCAGTTCAATAGACTCTGAGCTATCGCGGCTCCCATTATTACCAATAGTTCGATCAAATAGGTCTTTAGTTTGAAAATGAAGACACAAAAATCAAGTAAAATTACAGAAATGCTTTTAATTAATTATTGGTTAAATCTAGGCAAGTTACAATACTTGTTAGAACCACGATGAAAATAAGAAAGTACGTACACTACAGACTTGACAACCTCAACTCGTAATAGGGGCAAGAAGGAACAATGTTCTAAGATAATGATATAGTCGAAGATAGGAATAGTTTGTGGACGGAAAGGATATAGAAGTTAGAGAAACGGGAAGAACATAATAATACCTGAATTAAGAGAAACAACAAGAGCTAAGAAACTGTTCCCCAGAGAAACCAACATCGATGTTCAGTTGGGTATGAACTGATGTCAGTGACTCCAAACAGACAAAATGATGTAGTCTGCACAGTAGAACAAATGTGAAATAACATGCAATTGACTTCAACAGTTGAACTGAATTTGTGAAAAAACTAAATGGAATGAAATAAAGTACAGTATAGCTAAAGTTGTGAAAGAAGAAATGCATTAGACTGCAACAATAAAATAGGGGTACGTATAAGACCGGAGAATAAAGGCCGTTTGTCCTGAGAGGTCGCCCTGAGGTGTTCGGGTCTATTTTTTTGTCCTTTCTGGACTTCACGGATTAATATTTTCACAAAGAGAACATAAATCCGTGGTTGTTTTATGACGCTACCCTCCCTTAATCGCTTGGGTCGTGAGATCCGATCCCTAGCCCTCTCGGATAACGGCAATAAACAGCAGGTGCGTGTGCACACGCACACGTTAAAGAACACTTTTCAGTTAAATTCGAAAAGAGTAGGCGATCATTTTGGCCGCTACCCGGGCAACATTACTAGCAACAATTCTGCCAACGCCGTTAATCCCAGACTGTGCATCGGAGTTCGGGCACGAGGTTCAGGCTTCTCCCCAGATCTTCTCAAGAGTATTATACCTGAGCACCTATGGGATTCTCTGGTGTGCAGTTATGATGATCTTAACAACAACAAGGCAGAGATAGTTGATGACTAATAGAAATGACCTTCCTCATTGACATTTTAAAATTGACATTCACAGAAGTTTTATTTACTATAAAACTTTATGCTGAGCTAGAATAGAGAACTACTATGAATGGACAAAAGAGAATTCTGATATTTGACATGAGTAGACTGCAATTTTCTATCCGACATAACATAAGAATTGGAAACCGCTGTATATGATAGCAACAATATTTCTTCTTTACCTGCGGACGACATTTCTATGAAAACATCATAACTTTAACCAAAGCATTCATCTTTTTTGATGACTCCATTATAAAATTAATTGTATCAATTGTTATGATTATGGTTTGTAGAAGGCCCCGGCAACACTAAAAACGAATTAAAATCCATAATTGCTCAACCGCCCGTGCCAGTGGAATCCTCAGAATTAAAACTCATCTTATTGAAGGATCCAAACAGAGAAAGGCAGATGCAGTCCCCATCATAGCAGCTATAGCACACGCTAAAAGACATAAGACCAACAGTAAACGCAGCAGAACTGTCCTTCGCCATACAATATCATCATTCATCGTAAGCAATCGGGTTATCCAAACACAACCCGGATAGAAAAAAAACAAACTCAGCTCACGAAACACACAGAGTGTTCAAACTAAGCAGCTCCTGTAGGAAGCAAACATTAGAAAATGAACAAATTACAAGTACACTTTTTAGACTCAGTCTCAACGGTTCCTGTCGCATATCCGCCATATTGACAGGAAGTTAACTTTAACTTTATTATAAAAAGTGTCAAAACACTAACCTTTTACATATGAGAAAATCTGATTAACATAAAATTAACAACATTTAAAATACACGTAAATTTGCAACTACCAGTCGATTAGCAATGATCTCGAACCAGCGAACGTATTTGAATCAATCGCTTTCTTAAAGAATGTCATTGATCTCTACTTTTCTCTTGGAATAATAAGCTACATAGAAACCCTTGTAGTTGTTGGCCCCATCAGAATGAAAGACAACGGTAATGTCTGTGCCTGTACTGTCCATACTTCTATAATTCGCTACGCCACATAATGATGCTATTTGACGAGATGAAGTACTGGGACCTAGAGAGGACAAGAAAGTATGTTTTTAATTTTTCTTGTTATGTTTATTCTTTACATTATGAGGAAATATGATTATATATGTGATGACAAATTATGATCACATGTATGATAAAGAAAGAAAGAAAGCAAAAAAAAAAGAAATACAGAAATAAATAGGTAAATAAATAAAGAAAGAAAGAAAGAAAGAAAGATGGTATGCAATGAACAATAGAAAAGATTAATTTTTCAATGAAGAAAATAATGATTGTTTATGAGATGATGCAACAGTAGGAAAGAAGCGGGTTGAAGAAGTGGTTGGTTATTATGGTTTATGAGAGAGAAATGAAAGAGGTGACAAAATTATTGACTGGGAAAGAATACACAACATGATGATAGGAAACTCATGGTTTAAGCAACACGAAATGACGTCTGTGTACAAGGAAAAGCCAAGTAGACAACGCACGTAATCATATTGATTACATAATGATAAACAACATATTTATAAATAGTCTGGTATGTGTGAAATCTAGACTAGGAGCAGATTGCAATAGTGATCATGTACCAGTTGTGGGAAAGCTTAGAGTAAAATTAAAAACAACAAAACGAGCCTCAATTAACATCAAGTTAAATTTAGATTTACTCAAATCAGACAAGAAGTTCCAAGACAAATATAAAATCACAATTCAGAACCGGTACAATGCAATAGAGAAGATACAAAGCATTGATGAACAGTGGGAAATGCTTAAAGAATCAATGCAGTAAACATCAAAAGAGTTCATGCCGATAGTGAGGACAAATTCAAGAAAAAAATGGATGACAGATGACATTTTGCAGCTAATGGATACAAGAAGAAGAAATAAAGAAAATAAAGATGAGTATAAGAGATTAAATAAAGAAATTGTAATAAAATGCAATGAAGCAAAAGAAGCATGGCTAAAAGAGAGATACAAAGAAATTGATATGCAGCAGAACAGAGATGCCAAAGCTAAATACAAACAAACTGAAGAGTTAGCAGGAAGAAAAACGCAATAAAAAAATGGATGTTTAAGATCAGATGAAACAGAACTGTTGGTTGAACAAGAAAGCATAAGGGAAAGATGGACAGAATACATTAAAGATCTTTATGATGATGAACGAACAGATTAGATTTATTATTTCTATTGATTGGTGTATTATCTGACGGTCGGTTTGTTATCATCTGACGGTCGGTTTTTTATTATCTGATGGCCGGTTTGTTATCATCTGATGGCCGGTTTGTTATCATCTGATGGCCGGTTTGTTATCATCTGATGGCCGGTTTGTTATCATCTGATGGCCGGTTTGTTATCATCTGATGGCCGGTTTGTTATCATCTGATGGCCGGTTTGTTATCATCTGATGGCCGGTTTGTTATCATCTGATGGTCGGTTTGTTATCATCTGATGGCCGGTTTGTTATCATCTGATGGTCGGTTTGCTATCATCTGATGGCCGGTTTGTTATCCTCTGACGGTCGGTTTTTTATTATCTGATGGCCGGTTTGTTATCATCTGATGGCCGGTTTGTTATCATCTGATGGCCGGTTTGTTATCAACTGATGGCCGGTTTGTTATCATCTGATGGCCGGTTTGTTATCATCTGATGGTCGGTTTGTTATCATCTGATGGCCGGTTTGTTATCATCTGATGGCCGATTTGTTATTATCTGATGGCCGGTTTGTTATCATACAAGCGATAACAGCCGAATATTATTTGTAATATAATGACTGCTTTGTGTTCCTCCTTCTGTCTCTTTGGTAATAATCTCTCTGTTCTAGTTGTAACCATTATCATCCATCTGTTCTGGTCGGATTATCTAAGGCTTCTATACAATATGGTTGCCAGTTCCTCTCATCTTACTCAACAGAAATATTGTTTGAATATTTAACCCTGCCTCAAAGTGTCTAGCAATGTCCTACTACATAGGTAATACTTGAACATTACATATCTTTCATTATTTTCAAATTATATTTCATCATTATCTAACCCATACCCTCACACTTCAGTCCCTACTAATTATCAACAGTCTGGTGTTATTTGTCTTGGTCCAAGCGCCTACGTCACATTGAGATGAAGTTGTTTTCTCCCTTTAGCGCATTTGACATTTACGTGTCCACCCGAAACATCCAGCTTGTTGACATGTCTCATTCGCCATTTTGATTACGTGTATTCTTGGGACATGTGGACGGAAATACCAACATGTTAACCATCTGCTTTACCAGGGACTTTAGGCGTGTTAGACCTATCGATATCTAATATGAGAACCTATCATGTAAATGTTAACTTGGCAGCAAGCGTCCAATTTCTGCACATTGTCATACCCCGGTCTCTTCTGTCCCTAATGTCCACTGAAGTGACAAAGTGTCCCCGGTCCCTTCTGTCCCTAATGTCCACTGAAGTGACAAAGTGTCCCCGGTCCCTTCTGTCCCTAATGTCCACTGAAGTGACAAAGTGTCCCCGGTCTCTTCTGTCCCTAATGTCCACTGAAGTGACAAAGTGTCCCCGGTCCCTTCTGTCCCTAATGTCCACTGAAGTGACAAAGTGTCCCCGGTCTCTTCTGTCCCTAATGTCCACTGAAGTGACAAATGTCCCTAATGTCCACTGAAGTGACAAAGTGTCCCCGGTCTCTTCTGTCCCTAATGTCCACTGAAGTGACAAAGTGTCCCCGGTCTCTTCTGTCCCTAATGTCCACTGAAGTGACAAAGTGTCCCCGGTCTCTTCTGTCCCTAATGTCCACTGAAGTGACAAAGTGTCCCCGGTCTCTTCTGTCCCTAATGTCCACTGAAGTGACAAAGTGTCCCCGGTCTCTTCTGTCCCTAATGTCCACTGAAGTGACAAAGTGTCCCCGGTCTGTCCCTTCTGTCCCTAATGTCCACTGAAGTGACAAAGTGTCCCCGGTCTCTTCTGTCCCTAATGTCCACTGAAGTGACAAAGTGTCCCCGGTCTCTTCTGTCCCTAATGTCCACTGAAGTGACAAAGTGTCCCCGGTCTCTTCTGTTCCTAATGTCCACTGAAGTGACAAAGTGTCCCCGGTCTCTTCTGTCCCTAATGTCCACTGAAGTGACAAAGTGTCCCCGGTCCCTTCTGTCCCTAATGTCCACTGAAGTGACAAAGTGTCCCCGGTCTCTTCTGTCCCTAATGTCCACTGAAGTGACAAAGTGTCCCCGGTCTCTTCTGTCCCTAATGTCCACTGAAGTGACAAAGTGTCCCCGGTCCCTTCTGTCCCTAATGTCCACTGAAGTGACAAAGTGTCCCCGGTCTCTTCTGTCCCTAATGTCCACTGAAGTGACAAAGTGTCCCCGGTCCCTTCTGTCCCTAATGTCCACTGAAGTGACAAAGTGTCCCCGGTCTCTTCTGTCCCTAATGTCCACTGAAGTGACAAAGTGTCCCCGGTCTTCTGTCCCTAATGTCCACTGAAGTGACAAAGTGTCCCCGGTCTCTTCTGTCCCTAATGTCCACTGAAGTGACAAAGTGTCCCCGGTCCCTTCTGTCCCTAATGTCCACTGAAGTGACAAAGTGTCTCCGGTCCCTTCAGTCCCTAATGTCCACTGAAGTGACAAAGTGTCCCCGGTCCCTTCTGTCCCTAATGTCCACTGAAGTGACAAAGTGTCCCCGGTCCCTTCTGTCCCTAATGTCCACTGAAGTGACAAAGTGTCCCCGGTCTCTTCTGTCCCTAATGTCCACTGAAGTGACAAAGTGTCCCCGGTCTCTTCTGTCCCTAATGTCCACTGAAGTGACAAAGTGTCCCCGGTCTCTTCTGTCCCTAATGTCCACTGAAGTGACAAAGTTCTGTCTTTGGATAACCTTTTGCAGACGACACAAGGCCAAACCCGCTTCTCTGTTTTATATATATATGGAGCTTCGATTGCTGAATGGTTAGAGTGGTTAGTGTGCTCGCATCCTGACCAAAAGAGTCCTGGTTCAATCCCCAGCAGTGACGAATTTTGTTTCGGACTAACACGGCTCCAGCGTTCACTCATTCCCTAAAAATAAATAGCATAAATCTTTCTGGGAAGTAAAGGCGGGCTAGCGTGATACCAACTACATCACCCAAAAATGTGCCGTGGTCATTGAAAATATGGTCACTAACACCATATTCCCCATACGACTAGCAAGGTGGGGAGGGAAGTTTTACGTTACTTTTATATATATATATATGTCTTCCGGTTGTTTGTCTGTCTGCCCTTCTCTGTCTGTCTGTCCGTTCGCCTGTCTGTCTATCATCTGTACCAATCTATACCAAAAACTTTTTTTTTTTTTTAAAAACTATACTCTAACACTGCAACATGTTCGAAGTACATGTAAATAAAATATAATTAAAATATTTAGTTATTCATGTACCATCATATATCTTGACGTAGTCGTTGTTGCACTGGCCCATCACACCTTCCAGTTCAATTGTAATAAATTCAAGTGAAACCACATTTGAAGCTGATCCACTTGTTATCGCCCACTGGCAGTCTGTGTTGCTAAAATAAGTTGATTTAAGTTACAAATCTTGTTATTAAATAAAGTCATTGTTAATTAAGTCAGTGCTTTTATTCTAAATTGTAATCTTTTTAGTAATCTATCATGATCATCATAATCATAATCATCATCATCAGGTGCCATACCGGTTGGCCCTAGCGATCATATTTCTCCACATCGCTCGGTCCTTCACGCAAGTCATTATTTTAAAAAGTCATTCTACAATTTGGATAAGTTTTTCAATATTTTTTTACTTAGTTTTCCTATTCCCTTTTCTCCCTTCATTCTGGCCGTTCTTATAGTATTCTCGATGCCTTCTCTTCGCAAGATGTACCCAATTAATAAAATACTCAAAACCTACAAGTGGATATCAAAACTGAAGGAATAGACCTGAAGACAGTTCAGAGTTACAACTATCTTGGATATAACCAATGATGGAAAATGTAAAACTGAAATAAAGAAATGAATACGAATAGCATGACAAATATACTAACATCATAACAAATAACATCAGGGCTAAAACTAAGAATAGCAAGATGTTACATCTTCTCTAAATACCTATATGGTGATGAAACAAGGACAAGAAAAGAGAACATAGAATTGAAGCCTTTGAAATGTGGATATATAGAAGAATAGATATTATTGGATGGAAAGAAAGAAAAACAGATGAAGTCTTAAAAACAATTTTAAATGTACAGAGAACTACTAAACACAATTCATACAAGACACATGCGATTTTTGGGGCATGTTAAAAGAACAGCCTACTAAAAGTAATCTTTGGAAGGAAAATACAAGGTAAAAGAGGCAGAGGCAGATCTAGACTAACATGGACGAATAACATCAACAGATGGACAAGTCAGCCTATGACAACCTGCACCATCAAAACAAGAGACAGACCAGAATGGCGCTCCATAGTAGCCAACTACCGATTTGGAGACGGCACTTAATGATGATGAAGACCCAATAAATGTAGATGGTCTTTTCCTTATGGTTTTATAATATTTCTGGTTTCTCCAGCTCGTTTTAAACATTCTTCATTTGCAATTGTTTCGATCCATGGCATTCGTAGCATTCTTCTGATAAACCACATCTCAGCTGCTTATAATGTCCTCTGTGTTGTGTTACTTATCCTCCAATACTCACTTCAGTACAGTAGAACAGGCTCAATGTAGCACTTTAGGACACGTTTTCTAACATTAATTGACAATGATTTGTTATTTAAGATGTCTTTTATTTGATGGAATTCTGTCTTTTATTATCCCATTCTGCTTCTAATTTCTGCAATGCATCTCTATCTGTTGTTATTACTGGGTAATTTACGAGTTTAGAGTCCTAAATTATTTCTACTGTACGACTGATCTCCCCTGATTAACATCAAGTATTGAAATGTACCAATTGCGTCTAGTTTGTGTGCCTTTAATTAATTTTTTTTTTTTTCAACAAGATTTTGTGTTAGTGCCGGGGGCGGTTAGGTTTAGTATTAAGTTTAGGGTGTTCCTAACCCTAAACCAAATCAGGGGTCTTCTAATCATATTGCCAGATTAGAGAAAGACAGAATTGATTGCAAGGGGACGTTACTCCTAAAATAACTGATTTAAAACGCTAAACTCATAAATTACTTGTTATTGGTCCCAGGCATTTGAATCCATGTACTTGTGTCAGGAATGTTCCCATTCAATCTGTTATGTTTCTAAATAAGGCATTTTGATGTAATGTTTTGAAACATGACACAATCAGACTCGAGTTCTATATTATAACATACGAGTGTTCTATTTTATAACGTACGCGTGTTCTACATTGTAACATACGAATTTTTGACATTATAACGTACACGTGTTCTATATTATAACATACGTCTATTATTCAGTATAACATACGCGTATTCTACATTATAACATACGCGTGTTCTACATTATAACATACGTCAATTATTCAGTATAACATACGCGTATTCTACATTATAACATACGCGTATTCTACATTATAACATACACGTGTTCTACATTATAACATACGCGTATTCTACATTATAACGTACGTCAATTATTCAGTATAACATACGCGTATTCTGCATTATAACATACGTCAATTATTCAGTATAACATACGCGTGTTCTACATTATAAGGTACAAGAGTTCTACATTATAAGGTACAAGTGTTCTACATTATACCATAAGAATATTCTAAATTATAAAATATAAGTGTTCTACATTATAATAAACCAATATTCTATATTATAAAATACACGAGTTCTGCATTGTAAAATACAAGTTTCATCAAATAAAAAAAATAATAAAAACACCTTACGATATTTTTTCACTTGTATTCAAAATATATACACACATATATTGTAGACATAGTAGAAAAAAGTGGGGAAGGGGAAAAGGAGGAAGTAGTGGGGATGCATCTCTTGAATCTAATCATTGGCGCTGGAAGGCGTTTCTTGAATTTGTCTATCCCGTGAGAGCTCCAAATATGCAGGGGTTACAATCACTGGAGGCAAGTACGAGGGCTGTGACAGACACTCGTAATGAGCTTTCTGGGTGTTTGCAGCTCTTGTACGAGCATCATGTAACAAGCATTGTTATGTTGCAAAATAACAACTGTACCTAGAAATGTAAAAGATTTTTTATGATAACAGGTGAGAGAAGGATGCAGCAGAAGGAATGCACTAGTGACAGTATGACAGACTACTGAAATTAATATTGGAAGGGAAAATACAAGGTAAAAGAGGCAGACCAAGACTAACATGGACGAGTAACATCAAAAGATGGACAAGTCAATCTATGACAGCCTGCACCATCAAAGCAAGAGACAGAGTAGAATGGCGATCCACGGTAGCCAACCTTCGTTGCGGAGAGGGCACTCAATGATGATGATGATGACAGTATGCATCTAGGTGTGTTGTATTTATATATGATTTGTTCCGTTTGTCCACAAGGTGAATTAAAAACAGTATCTATTGGTGGTGTATGTTTCAGCTTTTAGGAGGAAAAGGGGAGCCACTTTTTGCTTGGACTTTTGGTGATTATAGGTGAAGCCACTATTTGCTAGATCTTTAAATGAGGATAGATGAAGCCACTATTTGCTAGATCTTTAAATGAGGATAGATGAAGCCACTATTTGCTAGATCTTTAAATGCGGATAGATGAAGCCACTATTTGCTAGATCTTTAAATGCGGATAGATGAAGCCACTATTTGCTAGATCTTTAAATGAGGATAGATGAAGCCACTATTTGCTAGATCTTTAAATGAGGATAGATGAAGCCACTATTTGCTAGATCTTTAAATGAGGATAGATGAAGCCACTATTTGGTAGATCTTTAAATGCGGATAGATGAAGCCACTATTTGCTAGATCTTTAAATGAGGATAGATGAAGCCACTATTTGCTAGATCTTTAAATGCGGATAGATGAAGCCACTATTTGCTAGATCTTTAAATGCGGATAGATGAAGCCACTATTTGCTAGATCTTTAAATGAGGATAGATGAAGCCACTATTTGCTAGATCTTTAAATGAGGATAGATGAAGCCACTATTTGCTAGATCTTTAAATGAGGATAGATGAAGCCACTATTTGCTAGATCTTTAAATGAGGGTAGATGAAGCCACTATTTGCTAGATCTTTAAATGAGGGTATATGAAGCCACTATTTGCTAGATCTTTAAATGAGGGTAGATGAAGCCACTATTTGCTAGATCTTTAAATGAGGGTAGATGAAGCCACTATTTGCTAGATCTTTAAATGAGGGTAGATGAAGCCACTATTTGCTAGATCTTTAAATGCGGATAGATGAAGCCACTATTTGCTAGATCTTTAAATGAGGGTAGATGAAGCCACTATTTGCTAGATCTTTAAATTAGGGTAGATGAAGCCACTATTTGCTAGATCTTTAAATCAGGGTAGATGAAGCCACTATTTGCTAGATCTTTAAATCAGGGTAGATGAAGCCACTACTAAATACATATTTTAATCAGGATAGATGAAGCCGCTATTTGCTATCTCATTTGATGAGGGTAGATGAAGCCACTACTTGCTGTATCTTTTATTGATGATAGATGAAGCCACTATTTGTTGCATCTTTTAAGGAGGATATATGAAGCCACTATTTGCTATATCTTTTATTGTGGATAGATGAAACCACTATTTGATAGATCCTTTGACGAGAAAGGACGAACCTTTCTTTGCTAGCTATTTTAGAATGTGGCTAGTTAGGAAACTCAGTTTTCTCACAAGTGATAATCTTGTTAAGAAGCCACCATTTCGTCCTCCAAAGAGCAGTAAACGTGACTTACAGAAGCAAGCTGATGTTTACTTCATGACGCCACATTCCTCTGGACAATTGTCCAGCACTAAGCATTCGGAAACCTCAGTATCCACTTTGGTGTATATTCTGTGTGTCTGACTCGGTGATGCATGGTCCTGTCCTGGCATGCAGTATTTGAATATCTTATATTTTTCGTTCACTTGTTGCAGAGATATCCGCACCAATCACCATCAAGGGCATTCTTCTCGAAAATACATGGTAAAAGACCAAGAGGAAGACACAGAAGAAGATGGATAGATGCAGTGACAGAGACATGTAACAACAAAGGAAAATCACTAATTCAGACAGTTCGAGCAGCTCAAGAACGACAAATGATATAAACCACGACACCTTTTAGGTATCAGTGAAAAGAGGAAAGAAGATGAAAAAGAAGAAGATTGCCAAGATACTAATTCGTCGATCAGATGTAAAACGTTTCACTCACTGACCACTGAGAATGCGGGTTTCCTCTGGAGTATTTCTTTCAAATAGGGATGACAACGCACTGACACTTCTACCAAGGTAACGTGTTGTCTTGTAGTGCTGTCACATACGTCCATTATTTTTGTTATTGATAATACCAGTGTTAATGTACGGCGCAACCTTTTGCACTGTTATCTTATCGTTACTTTTGTATGTTCTTGCGTCTCATCCTTACATATTACACGTATTGTTTGTAAAAGAAAGGCAGTAAAAACGTGATGATCATTAACAAATACTCTATCTCAGGTACCAACATTTATCACTAAGATATTATCGCTTCGTTTTGTTGAAAACTTTACAGTTGGGAATGCCATTGAATAATAATAAACAATATAATGGTAAAAAAATATGTTATTTTTTACCTTGGATACCTGTAGGGATAATTAGGTGAGGACAGGTAATTTCTATTGATATTGGCCAGTAGAGTGACACCTGTACATGGAGCTGCAACACAGTTAAGTTATACAATACATAAAAAAAATTTCACATGGATAAACTTTTTATTTGGAATAAACATTTTTAAACGTTTCCAACAATAGTAGAGTTTGGGATCTTGTACCTTCCTCCCTCTACTTTTAGAACCCTTCCTGTTATTGTATTTCACACCTGGGTCCGTTGTGTCAGTCCGCCATATCAATTTCAGTCCAGTCGACCCACCAAGCTCCGGACCACAGGAAAGTGACTTATTTTCGTTTTTTTGATAGTCTAGCATATTATTGCCGCGTAATTAGATTTCTGTGCATATCCTTCAATATTTTATGTTGTTGTTTTTTGTTCCAGCTGACGGTATTCATGGCCGAAACGTCTTTCTACTTTTGTTTTGTTTTTCACCAACGTAAAGCTGTTACCATACCATTTGTTCCTTTTTTTTCTCTTTAATTTTTCACAAGTTATACAATAGCTACTTGTGAAACAGCTAAAGCGTTCAACATTTGTCTATAAGCAAAATAGTGTCAATAGTTATAGAATTGATGACCAACAGCTGAACTATTAATGTTGTTGTTTTATTTTTATTGGACTAGTTAAATCACTGTGGGAAAAATGATGCCTTATAAACAAGTATCACATATGTCAGTGCCATTGTAACTGAGTCAGTGGTTAATAACACGGGACTAAACGTGAATTTTAACGTTTTCACAAAACGAACAGCAAAGCAAATAACATCAGAACTAAAACTATCTATCTATCTATTGACCTTTCGAGCCGTAGCCGGCCCATAGGGCGTAGACCAAGATACTCCTACTCCTTTCTGAATTTTTGTTCTAGCAGTTTTCAGTTCTTTTAAAGATATTTTATCAAATCTCGCCATTTGTCTTTGTTCTGTGCAAGCTGCTCTATCTCATTGAGGGAGCCGAATCCTGTTGCTCTTGCCTCTCTCATCAATGTTCTTTTCAGTGTCTCCCTGGGTTTTCCTCTTTTTCTCTTACCTGTTGTTTCCCACATGAGGGCTTGCTTTGCTATTCGGTTATTATCTCTTCTCATCACATGTCCAACGTATGACCATCGTCTTTTCTTTATTATTGAGGATATTAGTGGTTGATTGGCGATTTCTCTAATTTCCCCATTTGTTTTGAATTCGTTCCACGCTATACCAAGTATTTTCCTTAGACATTTATTTTCGAATGCGTTCAACTTTGTTTCTATATCTCTTGTTGTTTTCCAGCTTTCACACGCATACGTAAGCGTCCAGGTCTACGTTTCATTAACATCATCGTTTTTACGATAGCGGCTCTGATCAACGGTTCTATACCAAGCCGGAGAAAAATAATTCCTCCATTTTGGAAACAACCGGAAACGATATTATCTAAAACTACAAGCAATAAAATGATTTATTTACTTAATATTCCTGTATGGTACAGAAACATGGACATAAAATAAGAAAGCAGAGTAGAAAACTGAAGCTTTCGAAATGTGGAATCATTCAAAATGTGAAATCCTTCGAAAAATGGTAGCCTTTGAAATGTACAAGCCTTCGAAATGTACAAGTCTTCGAAATGTAGAAGTCTTCGAAATGTACAAGCCTTCGAAATGCGGAATCCTTCGAAATGTTCATGATCAGCGGGAAAATCAGAAGATGTGGGTGGAAGGAAAAGAAGAAAACAATACAGTTCTAAAACAGCTAAACATAAAAAAAAAGAACTACTTAAGACAATTCGAAAATGAGAATTGAACTGTTTCGGACATGTTTTGAGACATAATATTATTCTTGGAAGGAAAGTATAAGGTGGATTAAGCTGACAAAGACTAAGGTGAACTGGTAGTATCAAAAGCTGGACATGTGAACAATAACAACGTGTATCATCAAGACAAAAGGCAGAGTGCAATGGCGCTCCATGGTAGCCAACCTTCGATGCGGAGACAGCACCCATAGAATAAATGAAAGTAAGAACATTAAATGGCTACATTTTTTATAAAACGTCAATATTTCAAGAAGCTGGAAAAAACATCCATCTTCTGTGCTGAAGTCGGATGTGTCGGGCAGAAAGGCTCAATAAATACCATAGTTATACTGCAAACAACAACACAACACAGACACTCCCACTTAATGTCCTTTTAAGGAGTGAATCCAAACGAACGAACATTCATCTTCAAGTGACATGCCTGCTGGAGTGGGTGATCATGTCTCTCCACAACTTTCGATCATGACAGTTATTTATCATTTCTGTTGTTGACCATCTGCCAAGTCATTATTTTAAGCTGTCCTTCTCTTTGCTTCTCTCTATCTCTTCGTCTCTCAACTTTTACATTTGTCATAATATATTTCAGCTGTTCCTTTCTCATTACCTGCCAACAAAATGACGATTGTTTCTTCCTAATAT
The DNA here is from genome assembly GCA_032433765.1 of Megaustenia siamemsis. Taxonomy (NCBI): domain Eukaryota; kingdom Metazoa; phylum Mollusca; class Gastropoda; order Stylommatophora; family Ariophantidae; genus Megaustenia; species Megaustenia siamemsis. The sequence goes on from JAVIAB010000041.1 coordinate 76,561,050, forward strand.
TGGAAATTAGTTCTCTTTTTTTTTTGCCTTGCCCTATTTCAGAACGTTTTCATGACTCTTCTATGCCGCCCATGGTATTCTCAACATTGTTGTGTAAAATCACATGTCTACAGCCTCCAGTGATGTTCTTGTCTGTTGTCCTATTTTCCATGATTCACGTCTTTTTGTTAAGACTGGCACTACATAACATTTAAGCACTCTTTTTCTTGATTGTAATATCAAAAAATGTATTGTACTGTATCTTCTACATGGTTTGGAAAGCTGCATTTGCCTGAGCAATACCGGCAGTCTCGCGGGGTCAGACAAGTATCTTGGTTGTCATAGGCAGCCCGTTGCACGCCAAGTGGTTCTCCTCAAACATGATGGTTTATCTATTCATTCTTTAACAATTTTTTGCTAAAAAAATCACCCGCCCTCTAACCCCTCACAATAAACCACTAATTACATTTTCTCATGAAAACTTAAATTTCAAATAGAGTATTTCGTACCACGCTATATTCTAGAAGCAAATATGTTTTACATTTACAAGTGGAATTACCTGGTTTCTCGTGGGGTGCAATCTCAAATCTAAATCCTCTACCCACATTTCGGGAATCAGAATGGAACACAACAGTCATGGATGAGCCAGTGCTGGTGAACTGCGTAGATGAAACTTGGCCACACAACAAATCGATTCTGGGGGAGTATACACTGTAACCTACAATAGTATACATGAAATCACTGACGGTGCTTGAGTGAAGTATCCACAGTGTGTTTCATAGTTCTAGATAAACATATTCATCATTTTATTTCAGCAAATTTCTTTACGTGAGCCTGGTAAACATGATTTGTGGCTCCTCGCGAATTGAAGCACGTGATTAAGTAAAGGAGATGATAGACTTAACGATTAAATATATCGATGAGAAGAATGCAGACTGGACATGAAGAAATCTCGACAGCAACATTATATGCTCATGGCAGGAAGGCAACAAGCAATAACTTGGTGTCTTCCTTAACATCAAAAGAGGTGTAGGAAGACATAAAGATGAGGATGACAAATTCTTGTTTACAGATGTTACCTTTCTTAATCTAGATACCCTAAGTCGATTAGTGATGTTAGTATTGTTAGTGATGGTAATGATGTTACTGATGGTAGTAATGGTAGTGATAGTAGTGATGTTAGTTATGTTACTGATGGTAGTAATGGTAGTGATAGTAGTGATGTTAGTTATGTTACTGATGTTAGTGATAATAGTAATGGTAGTGATAGTAGTGATGTTAGTCATGTTAGTGATGTTAGTGATGGTAGTGATGTTAGTAATGGTAGCAATGGTAGTTAGTGATGTTAGTGATGTTAGTGATGGTAGTTAGTGGTGTTAGTGATGTTAGTGATGATAGTGGTGTTAGTGATGTTAGTGATGTTAGTGGTGTTAGTGATGTTAGTGATGTTCGTGATGTGTGTAATGTTTGTGATTTAAATGATGTTTGTGTTGTTTGTGATGTTAGTAATGGTTGTTAGTGATGTTAGTAATGTTAGAGATGTTAGTGTTGTTAGTAATGTTGTGATGTTACTGACATTTGTAATGTTAATGATGTTAGTAATGGTAGTTAGTGATGTTAGTGATGTTTGTGATGTTAGTGATCTCAGTGTTGTTAGTGATGTTAGTAATGGTAGTTATTGATGTTAGTGATGTTAGTGATGTTGTTATTGGTAGTTAGTGATGTTAGTGATGTCAGTAATGTTTGCGATGTTAGTGATGTTTGTGATTTTTGCGATGTTTGTAATGTTAGGGATGTTAATGATGTTCGTGATGTTAGTAATGGTAGTAAGTGATGTTAGTGATGTTAGTAATGTAGTGATGTTAGTGATGATAGTGATGTTCGTGATGTTTGCGATGTTTATGATATTAGTGATGTTAGTGATGTTAGTAATTGTAATTAGTGCTGCTAATGATGTTAGGGATGTTAGAAATGTTTGTGATGTTAGTAATGTTAGTGATGATTGTAATGTTTATGATGTTAGTAATGTTAGTGATGTTTCTAATTTTTGCGATGCTTGTGATGTTAGTGATGTTAGTAATGGTAGTTAGTGATATTAGTGATGTTAGTAATGTTTGTGATGTTACTGTTGTTTGTGATGTTTGTCATGTTAGTGATGTTAATGATCTTTGTCATGTTAGTGATGCTTGTCATGTTAGTGATGTTAATGATGTTTGTAATGTTTGTGGTGTTAGTGATGTTTGTGATGTTTGTGATTTTTGCAATGTTTGTGATGTTAGTAATGGTAGTTAGTGATGTTAGTAATGGTAGTTAGCGATGTTAGTGATGTTAGTGATGTTAGTGATGCTAGTAATGTTAGTGATGTTAGTAATGTTTGTGATGCTACTGATGCTTGTGATGTTAGTGATGTTAGTGATGATAACGATGTTTGTGATGTCAGGGATTTTTGTCATGCTAGTGATGTTAGTGATGGTATCATTTTAGTGATGTTAGTGATGGTGTCATTTTAGTGATTTTAGTGATGTTAGTGGTGTTAGTGATATTCGCGATGGTAGTGATGTTAGGGATGTTAATGATGTTTGTGATATTAGTGATGTTAGTGATGTAGCGATGTTAGTGATGTTAGTGATGTTTGTGATGTTAGGGGTATTCGCGATGGTAGTGATGTTAGTGATGTTAGCAATGTTAGTGATGTTAGCGATGTTAGTGATGTTTGTAATGTTAGTGATGTTAGTGATATTAGTGATGTTAGTGATGTTATTGATGTTAGTGATGTTAGTAATGTTAGTGATGTTAGCGATGTTAGTGATGTTAGCGATGTTAGTGATGTTAGTAACGTTAGTGATGTTAGCGATGTTAGTGATTTTAGTGATGTTAGCGATGTTAGTGGTATTAGTGATGTTAGTGATGTTAGTAATGTTAGTGATTTTAGTGATGTTAGTGATGTTAGTGATGTTAGTAATGTTAGTGATGTTAGTGATGTTAGTAACGTTAGTGATGTTAGCGATGTTAGTGATTTTAGTGATGTTAGTGATGTTAGCGATGTTAGTGATATTAGTGATGTTAGTGATGTTAGTAATGTTAGTGATTTTAGTGATGTTAGTGATGTTAGTGGTATTAGTGATGTTAGTGATGTTAGTAATGTTAGTGATTTTAGTGATGTTAGTGATGTTAGCGATGTTAGTGATATTAGTGATGTTAGTGATGTTAGTAATGTTAGTGATTTTAGTGATGTTAGTGATATTAGTGATGTTAGTGATGTTAGTAATGTTAGTGATTTTAGTGATGTTAGTGATGTTAGCGATGTTAGTGATATTAGTGATGTTAGTGATTTTAGTGATGTTAGTGATGTTAGTGATTTTAGTGATGTTAGTAATGTTAGTGATTTTAGTGATGTTAGTGATGTTAGCGATGTTAGTGATATTAGTGATGTTAGTGATTTTAGTGATGTTAGTGATGTTAGTGATTTTAGTGATGTTAGTGATGTTAGTGATTTTAGTGATGTTAGTGATGTTAGTGATTTTAGTGACGTTAGTGATGTTAGTGATTTTAGTGATGTTAGTGATGTTAGTAATGTTAGTGATTTTAGTGATGTTAGTGATGTTAGCGATGTTAGTGATATTAGTGATGTTAGTGATTTTAGTGATGTTAGTGATGTTAGTGATTTTAGTGATGTTAGTGATGTTAGTGATTTTAGTGATGTTAGTGATTTTAGTGATGTTAGTGATGTTAGCGATGTTAGTGATTTTAGTGATGTGGTGATGTTAGCGATGTTAGTGGTATTAGTGATGTTAGTGATGTTAGTAATGTTAGTGATTTTAGTGATGTTAGTGATGTTAGTGATGTTAGTAATGTTAGTGATGTTAGTGATGTTAGTAACGTTAGTGATGTTAGCGATGTTAGTGATTTTAGTGATGTTAGTGATGTTAGCGATGATAGTGATATTAGTGATGTTAGTGATGTTAGTAATGTTAGTGATTTTAGTGATGTTAGTGATGTTAGTGATGTTAGTGGTATTAGTGATGTTAGTGATGTTAGTAATGTTAGTGATTTTAGTGATGTTAGTGATGTTAGCGATGTTAGTGATATTAGTGATGTTAGTGATGTTAGTAATGTTAGTGATTTTAGTGATGTTAGTGATATTAGTGATGTTAGTGATGTTAGTAATGTTAGTGATTTTAGTGATGTTAGTGATGTTAGCGATGTTAGTGATATTAGTGATGTTAGTGATTTTAGTGATGTTAGTGATGTTAGTGATTTTAGTGATGTTAGTAATGTTAGTGATGTTAGCGATGTTAGTGATGTTAGCGATGTTAGTGATATTAGTGATGTTAGTGATTTTAGTGATGTTAGTGATGTTAGTGATTTTAGTGATGTTAGTGATGTTAGTGATTTTAGTGATGTTAGTGATGTTAGTGATTTTAGTGATGTTAGTGATGTTAGTGATTTTAGTGATGTTAGTGATGTTAGTAATGTTAGTGGTTTTAGTGATGTTAGTGATGTTAGCGATGTTAGTGATATTAGTGATGTTAGTGATTTTAGTGATGTTAGTGATGTTAGTGATTTTAGTGATGTTAGTGATGTTAGTGATTTTAGTGATGTTAGTGATTTTAGTGATGTTATTGATGTTAGCGATGTTAGTTATTTTAGTGATGTTAGTGATGTTAGTGATTTTAGTGATGTTAGTGATTTTAGTGATGTTAGTGATGTTAGTGATTTTAGTGATGTTAGTGATGTTAGTGATGTTAGTGGTATTAGTAATGTTAGTGATTTTAGTGATGCTAGTGATGTTAGTGATGTTAGTAGTGTTAGTGATGTTAGTGATGTTAGTAGTGTTAGTGATGTTAGTGATGTTAGTGATGTTAGTGATGTTAGTGATGTTAGTGATGTTAGTGATGTTAGTGATGTTAGTGATGTTAGTAATGTTATTAATGTTAGTGATGTTAGCGATGTTAGTGATATTAGTGATGTTAGTGATTTAGTGATTTTAGTGATGTTAGTGATGTTAGTAATGTTAGTGATGTTAGTAACGTTAGTGATGTTAGCGATGTTAGTGATTTTAGTGATGTTAGTGATGTTAGCGATGTTAGTGATATTAGTGATGTTAGTGATGTTAGTAATGTTAGTGATTTTAGTGATGTTAGTGATGTTAGTGATGTTAGTGGTATTAGTGATGTTAGTGATGTTAGTAATGTTAGTGATTTTAGTGATGTTAGTGATGTTAGCGATGTTAGTGATATTAGTGATGTTAGTGATGTTAGTAATGTTAGTGATTTTAGTGATGTTAGTGATATTAGTGATGTTAGTGATGTTAGTAATGTTAGTGATTTTAGTGATGTTAGTGATGTTAGCGATGTTAGTGATATTAGTGATGTTAGTGATTTTAGTGATGTTAGTGATGTTAGTGATTTTAGTGATGTTAGTAATGTTAGTGATTTTAGTGATGTTAGTGATGTTAGCGATGTTAGTGATATTAGTGATGTTAGTGATTTTAGTGATGTTAGTGATGTTAGTGATTTTAGTGATGTTAGTGATGTTAGTGATTTTAGTGATGTTAGTGATGTTAGTGATTTTAGTGATGTTAGTGATGTTAGTGATTTTAGTGATGTTAGTGATGTTAGTAATGTTAGTGATTTTAGTGATGTTAGTGATGTTAGTGATATTAGTGATGTTAGTGATTTTAGTGATGTTAGTGATGTTAGTGATTTTAGTGATGTTAGTGATGTTAGTGATTTTAGTGATGTTAGTGATTTTAGTGATGTTAGTGATGTTAGCGATGTTAGTTATTTTAGTGATGTTAGTGATGTTAGTGATTTTAGTGATGTTAGTGATTTTAGTGATGTTAGTGATGTTAGTGATTTTAGTGATGTTAGTGATGTTAGTGGTATTAGTAATGTTACTGATTTTAGTGATGTTAGTGATGTTAGTAGTGTTAGTGATGTTAGTGATGTTAATAGTGTTAGTGATGTTAGTGATTTTAGTGATGTTAGTGATGTTAGTGATGTTAGTGATGGTAGTAATGTTAGTGATGATAATGATGTTAGTAATGTTAGTGATGTTAGTGATGTTCGTAATGTTAGTGATGTTAGTGATGTTAGTGATGTTAGTGATGTTAGTGATGTTAGTGATGTTATTAATGTTAGTGATGTTAGTGATGTTAGTGATGTTAGTGATGTTAGTGATGTTAGTGATGTTAGTGATGTTAGTGATGTTAGTGATGTTAGTAATGTTATTAATGTTAGTGATGTTAGTAATGTTATTAATGTTAGTGATGTTAGTGATGTTATTGATGTTAGTGATGTTCGTGATGTTATTGATGGTAGTGCCTATTCATGGAACCAGTTTCATTGCAGCATCCCCATATCCCCTCCACTCCCGTCCCATCATTTCTCGAAGCGTATGCAAACTGATTGTTCCTTTAAGTTGTTGATTATAGATACATCTGCGTTTCCCACTAAACACTCCGGATCGACCAGTCCCTGTTCTACCTTGCGACTCCTCAGTCTCTCAAGATAACATTATGGTACAGCCCTTTTCTCCCTCTTCTCTCATGGAATTAAGAAGAAATTTACCTATGTCCTCTTTGTCCAGAGTAAGGCCACGCTCAGTGCCACAGCTGCAAGCGAGCCTGTCGGCTACTCCATTGCCATGTACATCTTGGACTGCACCCCAGGATAACGCGTTCACTTTCGAGCCATGCAAGACCTACATCAACTCTTGCCTCAAACAGTCTGTCAATCTTCTGTAGCAAACTTTGCGAGTCAGTAACCAAGACTTCGCGATCCACGTTCTGTGTAACCAGCCGTGTTATCGCCGCCGTTGCTGCTTCTATCTCCATTCTCATGCCGGACACCGTAATTCTACACTTGCCAGATTCTCTAACCACTTCTCTACCATGTTGGCATGCCACAAAACCCCAACCACAGGCTCTGTCCGCGGCATACAGAACCACCATGTAGATGATAGGATCCTGAGGTGATGACACTTTTTTCGATGGAATCCCTTATTACGATCTCGGTAGCTCCATAGGCACCGTTGCGACACTCTCTGCCGAGCTGAATGATTACTTTAGTTAACCTCTTTTTCTCCAATGTTACTCGTTCCAATCCTTGCCAACCCTAATGTCATTCAGATCACATACTCTTCTTTTGGATTCCCCTGCCTCAGCCATCCAGGCTTTTTTCCACACCTGAGTCACCTGCCCTTGGTCGCATCCAATTCTGAATGCAAGGGATGATTAATGTTCCTTCATCTTTACCATCAAGTACCGTGCCTGCTGGCGTATGTGATCAAGTCTCTCCACATCTTTCGATCTCGAAGTTATTTATCATTTCTGTTGGGGCGATCAGCACACTTAACCTGACAGCTGACTTTATGTGAGAGCCTGGAATCCTACTCTGATTGAGGCCTGATCGCACAGAGAGAGAGAGAGATTTCTGTTGTTGACCTTCTGCCAAGCCATTTTCTTAAGCTGTCTGGTGTTTTTTCTCTTTGCTTCCCTCAATCTCTTCGTCCCTCAATTTTCCCAGTTTTTCTTCTTCTTCTTCTTCTTCTTTTATCCTTCCTCTTCTGCCGTTGGTGTCGAGGGGAGATACAATCTGCGATTCTTTGCTCTTCTGTTGGCCTCTTCTGATGTTATTCCTCCTAGTGACTCTAGTATTCCCTTTATCCATCTCTTTCTCGGTCTTCCTCTTAATCTGGCGTTTACGTAGTGTATGTTTATGGTTCTTTGATTCATTGTTAGTTCTTTTTGTCTTGTTATATGGCCGAACCAATTTATCTGTTGTTTCTTTATGTATTCGATGGCTGGTTCAATTTCGAGTTTATTCCTCAGTGTTTCTTACTCTGTCCCTTAAGCTGTTTCCTGTCATTCTTCTGACACATTTCATTTTGGTGGTCGTTATCTATCTTATTGTTCTAGAGTCCAGCGTCCAATTCTGGCACTGATAGCACAGCGTTGGTAGAAAAATTGATTTGTATATTGCCCTTTTTGCTTCCGTAGTTAATGCTTTGTTTTTCAATAGTGTTGATACTTGGCCTATAACTTGGCTTGCTTTGTTAACAGTGCTCAGAGTCCATATAATGGAGAAACAATCGCGATCATACAGACATAATGTAAATTTTCCCAGTTGTTACAATATATTCCAGCTGTTCTCTTCTCATTACGTGGCCAAAAAATGATGATTATTTCTTCCTAATATTGGGCATTTCCTCTCTTTTCGCTTTGGCCTCTTTCATAATGTTTTCACTACTCATCTTAGCTGTCCATGGATTTCTCAACATTCTTCTTTAAAACCACATTTCTACAGACTCCAGTTATTTTCTTGTCTTTTGTCCAATTGTCAATGATTCACTATCCATATGTTAAGACTTTCTCTACAAAACATTTAAGAACTCTTTTTTCTGGTTTCTATTGTCAAAAATGGATGGATAGTATCTTCCTCAATTTTTGGAATTCTGCATATGACCGTAATGTTCCTTACCACGTTCAAATAAGACCCGGCCTGAGCAGACCTATGTGGCACTCTAATACTCGGTAGCTCAAGTAGGTGCCTCTAGTAGTTAACGCTAAATCATCGCTATTATCTGTCACTGTTCTTCCAGCACCAAATCACCGCTATTATCTTTTGCTACTAAGAATAGCAACATGTTATGTCTTCTCAACATTCCTATATGGTGCAGGAACATGCACCATATGTGTTATTTAGTTTTGGCCCTGGTGTTATTTGTTTTGATGTTAGTATGTTCTTCTTGACATTAAAATTACTTTTTACCATTCCTATTCTACTGTTTATTAACTAATTACTAAGAAAGAAAGACTTAAGAACTAATTACAACTTAGTATAACTAGCGAGCCAACCAAATCCAAGTGTCAACCTAACTAACTAGAAAGATAAATAACATAGTAAACAAGTAAGTGACTAAATAGGTAAGTAAATAAACATACCGTCATAAATAGCCACATAGTCATAAATGCACGATGACGAGGTATCCTCGATGTAAAACTCCAAAACTTTCAACATAACAGCCTTAGATGTCACAGAAGATGTGATTCGCCACAAGCAGTCTATATTACTGCAAATAGATATGATCGTAAACGTGTAGACAATGTTGTCACTATAAAGTAACGATTCCGTCCAGGCCTTGATAGGCGTATGGGGGATATGGTGTTAGTGACAATATTTTTCTGTGACCACGGCACATTTATGAGTGATGTGGTCGATATCACGCCAGGCCGCCTTTACTTCCCAGAACAATATACGGTACACATTTTTAGAGGCTGTGTGAACCCCGGAGCCTTGCCAGTCCGAAAAAAAATCCGACACTGCTGGGGAGCAGACCTGGACCCTTCTAGTCAGGAAGCGAACTCACTAACTACTCAGCCACCAAGGCTCCGTTGTCACTATAGCTACACATGTTTCTACATAAAGGGATGTATGAACCAACTGGAAATGATGACGCAAACAAGACATATGTCGGTTACTTAACTAATGTGTGATGATGATATGACGTGAAGAACAAAAGAGACAAAACATTTGGAAAACAATTGTAACTATTATCTAGTGTAGCCAGAGTAAAGTCCTATTTTACAATTTAAAAAAACAAACAAACCAGGAAATAGACAGGGTATTTTTTGCAGCCTGAACGTTCGTTCGTTCGCTTTCGTCAGCTTTGACCTCTGACGAAGTCCCACCCACTCAATTTTGTAGGACTGAATTTTGCGTGTAAAGTCTGTTTTATCCCATTACAGGATGCCCCTCGCCATGCAGGCAGATTTACTCCGACTTCAGAGGTACTCATTTTTAGGGAATTAGTAAAGCCCAGGTGTCCTCGCCAGGGTACGAACCCCGGCTGTTTCCGTGGTAAGCCAACCGCCTATCGATTGCGCTAACCGGACACACCCCTGAACTGTCTGATTCGTTCTATGATACTATTTCGAGACTTGAGCCGAAACTTGGCCTCACAACTAACAGTCTGCTACTAATTTCATTTAATGAGTGCTTTATTAATATACGAGAAGTGGATACAAGCAAAGATTTTAGAATCAGAATAGCTAAAGCAGCATTGTCTTTCAGAAGCCTTGAAAAGTTGTGGAAATCAAAACTCATCAGCACAAACACAAAACTTACACTATTCAAATCAAATGTACTATCAACCCTTACGTATGAATGTGAGAGCTGGAAAATAACAAAAGACATAGAAACAAAGTTGAACGTATTCGAAAATAAATGTCTAAGGAAAATATTTGGTATAGCGTAGAACGAATTCAAAACAAACGAGGAAATTGCAAATCAACCCCTAATATCGTCAGTAATAAAGAAAAGAAGATGGTCATATGTTGGACATGTGATGAGAAGAGATAATAACCGAATAGCAAAGCAAGTCCTCATGTGGGAAACAACAGGTAAGAGAAAAAGAGGAAGACCCAGGGAGACACTGAGAAGAACATTGATGAGAGAGGCACGAGCAGCAGGAATCGGCTCCGTCGATGAGATAGAGCTGCTTGCACAGAACAGAGACAAATGGCGAGATTTAATAAAATATCTTTAAAAGAATTGAAAACTGCTAGAACAAAAATTCAGATAAGAGAAGGAGTATCTTGGTCTACGCCCTATGGCCGGCTACGGCTCAAAAGGCCAATAGATAGATAGATGAATATAGAATATATTTATAGATCATGAAGGTGAAACACAGAAACAGATCTGAAGCATGATAGCAAAAACAACAGCGAATTGTAATAACCCGAACAAAATATGGAAATAAAAAATGCTAAACAGTAAAACTAACCTTAGAATAAAATAACCTTAAAAACTAACCTATGTTATTACATTTTACAACTTAGTTATAAAAGTAATTTTAATGTCAAGAAGAACATACTAACATCAAAACAAATAACACCAGGGCCAAAACTAAATAACACATATGGTGCATGTTCCTGCACCATATAGGAATGTTGAGAAGACATAACATGTTGCTATTCTTAGTAGCAAAAGATAATAGCGGTGATTTGGTGCTGGAAGAACAGTGACAGATAATAGCGATGATTTAGCGTTAACTACTAGAGGCACCTACTTGAGCTACCGAGTATTAGAGTGCCACATAGGTCTGCTCAGGCCGGGTCTTATTTGAACGTGGTAAGGAACATTACGGTCATATGCAGAAAAACTAACCTTAGAATAAAATGATGAGGTGACCAGGGACAAGTTGATGACATACCTCGGAGTTAAGTTTGATCGCAGCCTGTGTTTTCGGGACCACGTCGACCATGTGATAACAAAATCCCGCAAAGGATTAGCCGCCTTGAAGGTCATGGCAGCTGCCAACATCGAGCAGAGGCTACTTATTCTTCTGTTCCAGGGATTAGTCCTCGCACCAATCGAGTATGCCCTGGCCATTCTTACTGTCAGTACGACTCAAATTGATAGGCTGGAGAAAATACAAAATGAAGCCATGCGCATTATCCTGGGATGTACGAGGGACACTCCCTGTGTATCAATGAGGTATCTTCTTGACTTTCCAACCATGGATGACAGAATTAAGATCTGGAGAGCACGAGCATACCTGAAGATTAGTACAGATACAGAGCATCCATTGCACCACGTGCTCAACACAGAGAAAGGTACCAGGCTAAAAAGAGGCAAATCATGGGTGGGCCGGGCAGAAGATGTCATCAAACAGGTCTGTGGGCTTACCAATATCAGCGTTGGTGAGGAGTGGATACCGGTGCCTACGTCATTCAAGGGAACTTTCTTATGTATTGTCACACTCGACAGGAAAAGTAGGGAACAGAACCCGGTCGTGGTTAATGCTGAGGTCAACGGTCTCATCTGCGATAATACCGATGAGAAAGATGCAGTCATCTATACAGACGGATCTGTAAGACGACACGAAAGAAGTGCATGGGCATTTACAGCACGCTCAGCAGGCAGAATAGCCAAGGAAGACAGTGGTGCATACGCCATGACCACGAGTAGCATGACAATGGAGGTGATGGCAGTGACCAAGGCATTCAAATGGTTAGAGTCACAAGACTACATCCACGCATGTATACTGAGTGATTCGATGAGCATGATAAAAAAAAGTGGAGGCGGGCTATGTACGCATGCAATGGGTAGAGTCGTTGCAGAAATCCAAAATACGTAAGGTCACCTTTGTCTATGTCCCTGGACATGCGGGAGTACGGGGAAATGAGAGAGCGGACAGGATGGCTAGCTGCGCTGTCGTTGAGGACGGGCAACCGATGGATCGGGCGGACATCATCAATGCCCTTCGAGATGTTGGAAGAGCACAGGACTTCGACAAACACAGATCAACGTCGCTTCTTCGGATGATGGAAATGGGAGTTAAGATGGGCACAGCCAGAAATGAGAAACTTGGTGGCCGTGTAAGAAGACTTATCAACCAACATAGAACTGGAGTCGTCAGTCGCTGGACACTGAGGGAATTGCTGAGGAGGGGATCTGAGCACCTATGGACATGTTCGGAGTGCAATGATGATGACCCGCAAATAACTCAATAACTCAATAACTAACCTTAGAATATTGAACTCAAATTGTATTATCAACACTTACCTATGCACGTGCAAGCTGGAAATTAACACAGAAAATTGAGAGAAAACTAAACTCTTTAGAAGACAAAATGTGTAAGGAGAATATACTCTGTATAGAATGAATTCAAGACTAGGAGCCAGTGGTGGGGTGTGATAAACATGCCAGGTTATGATGACAGCGTTACAAGGAAGGAACACAACACAATACTGACGTTTTGGCCTATGGCCTTCTTCAGAATACAAGGACAGCAACAGCAAACGGTGAAGTACAATTATATATAACTACATGTCGGATGATCAGGTATAGGAAAAGGTGGACTGAGAGAGGAGAAGTCAGATGGTAAGATAAGAAAAGAGAGATATGTGTGTGCTACATGAGGGGAGGTAGGATGGGAGTAGAGATAAGTGTGTGCTACATGAGGGGAGGTAGGATGGGAGTAGAGATATGTGCTACATGAGGGGAGGTAGGATGGGAGTAGAGATATGTGCTACATGAGGGGAGGTAGGATGGGAGTAGAGATATGTGCTACATGACGGGAGGTAGGATGGGAGTAGAGATATGTGCTACATGAGGGGAGGTAGGATGGGAGTAGAGATATGTGCTACATGAGGGGAGGTAGGATGGGAGTAGAGATAAGTAAAATCATAAGATTAGAAAATGAGGAGCTCGAAACTAAAGAGTGAAACGTAAATAGAAAAACGTCAAATATATATATCATCATCAAGTACCGGGCCTGCTGGCGTAGGTGCTCATATCTCTCCACAACTTTCGATCTCGGCAGCTATTTATCATTTCTGTTGTTGACCTTCTGCCAAGCCATTCTCTTAAGCTGTCTGTTATTTTTTCTCTTTGCTTCCCGCTATCCAGTTGTTACAATATATTCAAGTTGTTCTCTTCTCATTACATGGCCAAAAAAAGATGATTGTTTCTTCCTAACATTGGAAATTAGCTCTCTTTTTGCTTTGACCTCTCTCAGAACCTCTTCATTACTCTTCTTAGTTGTCCATGGTATTCTCAACATTCTTCTGCAAAACCACATTTCTACAGACTATACATATATATATAAGTATAAAATGAAAATAAAGAGAAATAGAAATAGAATTCAAAACTAATTTTGTGATAAGAGAAATGGGAATACAACTAAAGATCTCATCTACAATTAGGATGAAAAGATAGACATCTGCAGAACATGTGTTGAGGAGAGACAACAAGAGAATTCCAAAACAGGCTTTTATATGGGAAACATCAGGATACAGAAAAAGAGGAAGAACTAGAGAGACACCAACAAGAATAATTACAAGAGAAGCAAAGTTGGCAGGCATCATTAGATAAGATCGAACATCTCGAAAAGAATAGAAATAGAAGTGAAAAACACAACGAGCCCTAGGTAACGTCTAACGGAGCTGGAAGTATCAGGTATCATGAATCAAATATAAATAAATTTATAAATCAATAAATATGAAGTCTATTGTAATCTATCTATCTATTGTCCTTTCGAGCCTAAGACGGCACATAGGGCAGAACCACAATCTCAAAAACAGAAACCGTGAGTGCCAAAATGGCACATATTGCAGAGATCACTGCTTCTACAAACTATGGTTCTGTTTCCATAACAATACTTTTTACAATGACAGCTTGTCAAGCCATCGACCATCTCCTTAGTCACCTCTTACAACATGCCTGGAAGGTCACTATTATTTACTTCCCGCATAATGAAGCCCCGGTAACACACGGGAGATTTGTCATCTAAGTGCGCTTGAAATTCTCAGGAGTAATGTGTTCTTCATATATCATACAGGAAATGAAAAGAATGGATTTACAATTAGTGGGACTTTGCGAAATGAGATACACTGGATCAGGGGAGATATATTCTGATAAACATAAAATAATCTATTCTGGAGGTACTGAACACCAAAGAGGAGTAGGTATCATCTTGGATGCAGAAAGTGCAAGAACAGTGAAAGGCTTTTACCCAATATCTGACAGAGTCCTTTTAGAGAAATTGAATGGAAAGCCAATAGACATAAATCTTATACAAGTTTATGCACCAACAGCAGACAGTCTATAGGAAACAATAGATAAAGTTTACAAAGAGTTAAATGAGGCACTTCATAAATGCAAACCACATGAAAACACCATAGCTCTAGGGGATTTTAACGCAAAAGTAGGAAAGGAAAGAGTTGAGGAAGTAGTTGGTCATTATGACTTAGGCAAGAGGAATGAAAGAGGTGAGAAACTTATTGATTGGGCAAGAACACACAACATGATGATAGGAAACACCTGGTTTAAGCAACATCCAAGACGTATGTGGACATGGAAAAGCCCAGGAGACAACGCACGTAATCAAATTGATCATATAATGATAAGCAATAGATTTAGAAACAGTCTGGTGTGTGTGAAAACTAGACCAGGGACAGATTGCAATAGTGATCATGTACCAGTTGTGGGAAAGCTTAGAGTAAAATTAAAAAGAACAAAACGAGCCTCAGTTAACATCAAGTTAAATTTAGATTTACTAAAATCAGACAAGAAGCTGCAAGACAAATATAAAATCACAATTCATAACCGGTACAATGCAATAGAGAAGATACAAAGCATTGATGAACAGTGGGAAATGCTAAAAGAGTCAATGCAACAAACATCAAAAGAGTTTATACCACCAGTGAGGACAAATTCAAGAAAGAAATGGATGACAGATGATATTTTGCAGCTAATGGATACAAAAAGAAGAAATAAAGAAAATAAAGATGAGTATAAGAGATTAAATAAAGAAATTGTAGTAAAATGCAATGAAGCAAAAGAAGCATGGCTAAAAAAGAGATGCAAAGAGATCGAATTGCAACAAAAAGGAGATGCCAAAGCTATATACAAACACATTGAGGAATTAACAGGAAGAAAAACGCAATCAAAAACTGGATGTTTAACATCAAAGAAAGGAGAACTGTTGATTGATCAAGAAAACATAAGGAACGATGGACAGAATACATTAAGGATCTTTATAATGATGAACAAACGGAAGTAAATATTAAGGATAATGGAGAAGGACCAGAAATACAAATATACCAAAAATATACCAGACGACATGCTCAAATCAATATTCATTACCCTACCAAAGAAATCGGGTGCGATTGAATGCGATGATCATCGCACAATAAGCCTTATGAGTCATATGACTAAGATATTACTAAGAATCATCATGCGAAGAGTGCGAAACAAAATCAGTCCAGAAATTAGCGATGAACAGTGTGGTTTTGTTTGAGATAAAGGAGCAAGCAATGCCATTTATATCATAAGATCTTTAGTAGAAAGGGCCATAGAGGTGAAAACAGATCTATACCTATGTTTCATAGATTTCACCTAACATATAGATGCGAGTCATGGACAATAGGACAAAAGAAAAGAAAATCACTGGAGTCTGTAGAAAAGTGGTTTTACATAAGAATGTTGAGAATACCATGGACAGCTAAGAAGAGTAATGAAGAGGTTCTGAGAGAGAAAGAAAAAAGAGAGCTAATTTCCAATATTAGGAAGAAACAATCATTACTTTTTGGCCATGTAATGAGAAGAGAGCAACTTGAATATATTGTAACAACTGGAAAAATTGAGGGACGAAGAGATAGAGGGAAGCAAAGAGAAAAAATAACAGACCGATTAAGAGAATGTCTTGGCAGAAAGTCAACAACAGAAATGATAAATAGCTGCCGAGATCGAAAGTTCTGGAGACACATGATCACCTACGCCATTAGGCACGGTACTTGATGATGATGATGAACGTCTAGTTTGACGAGACGGGGTGATAGAGTTCCGGTATAATGTAATTTGAAAAAGAAAGCACGGTATATCTTTATATATATAACGACTAAGGTGGTTGATCGATGGCTTGACAAGCTGCAAATGTAAACAATATTGTTATGGAAACAGAAGATTTTAAAAGCAGTGATCTCTGTAATGTGTCATTTTGGCACGGAAGATTTCTGTTTCTGAGATTGTGGTTCTGCCCTATGTGACATCTTCGGCTCGAAAAGACTCTCTCTCTCTCTCTCTCTCTCTCTATATATATATATATATATATATATATATATACATACACGCACATATTTATCGGAGTTGCCTACATTTTATATGTAAATTAGTTGTCTATCTTTCAATGCCTATAGTGACTATATGGCCACTAGCGTCTAGGGAAACTGTTGGCAATAAGCAGTAGTGAAGAAACGCCAATCGTGTGGTACCATATTTGTGGCTTATGCTATGATATTTTATTGAGCAGCTTATCGTGTTACTGAATCTACTAATTTTGGATAGACAGATCCGACAGAAGAAAGGTGTTTTTGTAGTGCCTAGTCACATACTTATTCTCTTTATCTTGTATTATTTTATGTATTTGACATGTACACTTCCTAGAATTGTTTTGTGCCTTTTGTTCTGTAGTTCATGTGCTACGATATGCAGCCAGATCCTCGCAGTTTATCTCGCTAAAAGAGAATTTACTAAAAGAAGCACTGCAAATATCCTTATATCTCAACACTGATGTGCCCTTTCCTTTCTGAAAGTTCGCCATACAATAATTGGTTCGATATGCGATTGATATCCATTCTTTTAACGTGAACAAGCCACCTTAGTTTCTGACACCTAGGTCTTGCCCTGACTGATTGAAGTTTGGCTATTTGTAAGACATTAGATTTGACTTTCCATCCTATCATTCTATCTCTATCTACTTTTTCGTGCTAACTTTCGTGACGTCAAATGTAGTTTATTAATAATATTACAGATTAACTAGATTTCAAGGACTCTGGCCTGGTAGTCCACCAAGAGACATGACCTTTCTATGTTGTGTTGGTTATGTTTTATGTTTATTGATTTTCAAAAGACCTTTTTGTGTCAGTGTGATTGGACATGTTTGATCGTATTGAGAGTTGATTGTGTTAGATGATGAAGTGGTGTTGTTACCTAGGATAGTTACTTGGGTACCCCGGTGAGGTAATGTCTATCACATAATTATCGACCCAGATGTTGCTATCTCCACACAGAGCTGCAATAAAGGGCATTAATTCATGTGTTAACACGCTGCACAAGCGCGTCAGGTGATGTGTTAAATATGCAACATTACGTTATGACATGTGTTAACATGCAACACAAGTACGTTATGAATGTGTTAACATGCAGCACAAGTACGTTATGACATGTGTTAACATGCAACACAAGTACGTTATGACATGTGTTAACATGCAACACAAGTACGTTATGACATGTGTTAACATGCAGCACAAGTACGTTATGACATGTGTTAACATGCAGCACAAGTACGTTATGACATGTGTTAACATGCAACACAAGTACGTTATGACATGTGTTAACATGCAGCACATGTACGTAGGGAGGTCAAAAAGTAATGCACACCAATTTTTTTCTCGGAAACTATTCGGGCAAAATGTGTGAAATTTTCACAGATTGTAGCTGAACATCCCCTTTACACTACCTATTTTTCAACATAATCTCCGTCCAAGCGTATTGCCTTACGCCAACGTGAAACTAGGTCATGAATGCCTCGTTTGTACCAAGTTTTGTCCTGCTCGCGTAGCCATTTTTTAACTGCACGGATCACATCCTCATCATTGTCAAAGTGTGTCCCACGCAGGAATTTTTTGAGTGGTCCAAACAGATGGAAATCTGAGGGAGCCAGATCAGGGCTGTAAGGAGGATGGGGCAGTACAGTCCAACCAAATTTGTTGATTGCTTCCCGTGTTACCAGACTTGTGTGAGGGCGTGCATTGTCATGTTGAAGCAACAAATCTGCAGATGGCTTATTAGGCCGAACTCTGTGGAACCGATTTTTGAGTTTTGTCAGTGTATTGATGTAAGCTGTCAAGTTGATTGTCTCACCTCTTGTCATTACATCAACAAGAATCACACCATCAATGTCCCAGAAGACAGTGCTCATCACCTTTCCGGCTGATGGAGATGTTTTGAATGTTTTTCTTTTTGGTGACTGCGGATGATGCCATTCCATTGACTGCATTTTTGTTTCAGGCTCATAATAATGTGCCCACGTTTCGTCACCGGTAACAATTTTTGACAAAAACATTTCTCCTTCAACACCGAAACGCTCCAACAATTCAGAACAGAATGTTTTCCTTTGAACTCTGTGATCATTTGTTAGGCACCGAGGAACCCATCGAGCGCAAATCTTTGAATATCCGAGAGTTTTAAAAATTGCGATTGCACTTCCCTTGCTGACTGTAAGCTGCAATGCCAATTGCTGACTAGTGATACGCCTATCCTTACGAATAATGGCATCAGCCCGGTTTAACATGTCTGTGCTGGTAGCCGAGGCAATACGTCCAGAACGCGGTAAATCATGCAGCTCCACTCGAACACTTTCTGCAGCTTTAATTCTCTGAACCCAGCGACTAACTGTGCTCATATCGACTGCAGAACATTTGTACACTGCACACAGTCGTTTATGAATGTTTGCCACAGTTTCTTTTTCCGCAACCAGAAATTCTATGACAATTCGCTGTTTGTAACGGACATTGTTGACAAGCTCCATTTTAACGGTTCATAGATTGCGTAATATTTATCAGAATGCTGTGCAATTTGGTGCACATAATTGGAACATGTCATATTCCAAGTGTGCAAATTTTCATATTCCTATCTTTATTATTAGCCGAGAAAAAAATTGGTGTGCATTTCTTTTGACCTCCCTTCAGTACGTTATGACATGTGTTAACATGCAACACAAGTACGTTATGACATGTGTTAACATGCAACACAAGTACGTTATGACATGTGTTAACATGCAACACAAGTACGTTATGACATGTGTTAACATGCAACACAAGTACGTTATGACATGTGTTAACATGCAGCACAAGTACGTTATGACATGTGTTAACATGCAACACAAGTACGTTATGACATGTGTTAACATGCAACACAAGTACGTTATGACATGTGTTAACATGCAACACAAGTACGTTATGACATGTGTTAACATGCAACACAAGTACGTTATGACATGTGTTGTGCAACACAAGTACGTTGTGACATGCAACACAAGCGCGTCTGGTGATGTTTTAAAATGCAACACAAGCACTGTATGTCATGTGTTAACATGCAACACAAGCACTGTATGCCACGTGTAAACATGCAATACTTTACTTATGAAACAAAGAAACAATTAAATAATGTAATAATGATTGAAATATTCAGTACATTAAACAAAATAATTCAAGTGTATCTATATTTTAAAAGCATAACAATGATATAACATACGATTTTTTTTCCATTAAAAAACAAATTATGTTGACTTAGCATTATAGAAGAAGTGGACACCGCTGAAGTTTAAAATATAAATAATAAAAGCAGACGAGATACAATATTTACAGAGAATATATACATTTTTCTCTTTGGCAATTTGGAAAAGGGCACAAGGATATACCCACTGGTACGGTCTAAGTCGTCTATAAGTAACATAATGAACAAGACTAGTCATTGGTTACATTGATCATTTCTTTAAAAATAGATGCAAATTGTTTAAAAAAAAATAAAATAAAATATTAGCTTGAGTAATGGAGATTACCTTTTAAAAGTGATTTCCATTAAATGAATGAAAATGAAAATACGTTTCTACAGGCTGGAACGAGAATCACAATGTTCCTTCATATTTGCTGTTTCTATATCTCTGTCAAGTGAGAAAGAGAGTTAAGCGGTGCTGTATTGAGCCAATTCTGACATATGGAGGAGAGTCATGGGAAATAGAAAAAAAACAAAAGAAATGAAAAGACGATTAGAGTTCACAGAGATGGGATTTCTCAGAGGAATGTTTAAAGTTCCCTGGACTGCTAACAAGACCAACGATGACATTCTCAAAGAGGTAAACACAAAAAGGGAGCTCCTATGAAACATCAGAAAGAAACAATCAACATTTTTTTCGTGCACATCATGAGAAGTGAAAAGTTGGAATCTTTTGTTTTAAAAAAAAAAAAAACTATCTTTATGACACATAATTTTGCTGGTGTATGTCGGGGGGGTTGGGGGGGGGGGCAACGATAGAACCAGAGGGATACGGGCCGCTTGGTCAAGCAGTCGCCACGACGTGTGCGAGTCTGAATTTTTATTTCACCCCCGATAGAAAAAGTCCTTTCTGTCTACCGCGTGCTTCGAACACCGTACGTGAACTTTTCAGCCAGCGGAACAGTGGTTTTAGCTGCACGGCCACGCGCTCAATGCAGGGAAAGAGAGATTGCGTGCGACAAAGAAAGAAGATACTAAATAGCTTGTCGTCCTGGAGTGGAAAAACGTCAACAACAGAATTGATACGATGCACTGTGGATAGAAAGTTTTTGAAGGTCATAATCGTCCACGCCATCCGGTATATATGACACATGGTGAAGATATCCCAGTCCCCAATCAATGCTCCTATATTATACAAGTTCTCTTTGGCAAATTTACTTTCTGATAATTGTTTAATTACCAAATACTGTGTCCTCGCCAGGGTTACTATCTCCCTATACAGCAGACCGAATCTTTGTTTGCTTCCTACAACTTGAAACCCTAACTTGGATTTGTTCATACGGCGATACTAAAAAAAATAAGAAGAAAAGTGGTATGGTGACAGCTTTACGTGGTAATGGACGAAACAAAAGTCGACGTTTCGGCCAAGTAGGCCTTCATCTGGACGAACAACAAACACAAAAATTATATATAACAATATATTACTATACTACTTGGCCGAAACGTCGACTTTTGTTTCGTCCATTACCACGTAAAGCTGTCACCATACCACTTTTCTTCTTCTTTTTTTTAGTGTCGCTATTATCATCAGCTTTACAGCAGCTTCGCATCTCTACGCATCTTGGTACATCTTGATGCCTTTACCTCTACTTGGATTTGTTCACCAGGCTCTTCGTTTAATTCTCTCTATTGGTGTCTACACAAACCTTGAAACTCGACAACAGCCGACAAGTGTCAACTTGTTTTTTTTTGTGTGTCTGTGACACTATCAGACATCGCTATCCGCGAGATGTACTATAGGAGTACTACAGCACACGTCAAAGTTGCTCGTTTATAGGTGATGTGGCTGCTGATGTTGATGATGTCGTTTACCGCTAGTCTTGAGATTGTTTGTAGAGAAAGTGACTATATACTTTCTTTCTTTAGTCACACACAGTCGGTGTTTCTTTCAGTGGCACCACTTAGGATTGGGGTAGGATGAATGGGGAGTGAATTGTTATATTTCCCAAGCGAGAATATGGTTATATGTTACCTGCAAAACTACATCACATACAAATAGTATATCATTGTAATCATGGCAGTTGTTTAAACGAAGGAATTATGTCACATCTTTAATTTTTTTCGAGTTCGTATTTGTCACCATTAACAATTTTATTTTCATTTTGTATAACCAGATAACACAGGTGTCGATCACATATTTACCTTGTTTCAATGAGGATGAACCTATGGAAGCGAATCATGGACATGAGACAAACAAACGAAAAGACAATTAGAGGCCACGGAGATGAGATTTCTCAGAAGAATGTTGAAAGTTCACAGAACAGCTAAAAAGACCAACGTGGAAATTCTCAAACAGGCCAACACAAAAAGGGAGCTCCTAAGAAACATTAGAAAGAAACAATCAACATTTGTGCAAGCACATCATGAGAAGTTGAAATTTGGAATACCTGGCTACAAATGGCAAAAATACAGGAAACTAGATATCGCGGACGGCAAAGAGAGAAGATGCTAAGTAGCTTGTTGTGACACGGAAAACTAACAACAGAATTGATAAGATGCACTATGGATAGAGGATTGTGGAAGGACATGATCGCATGAGCCGATCGGTATAGCACATGATGATGACAAGGAATGAGCATTTTTACAAAAAAATAAAAAAATTGCATTTGTTATGCACGATGGCTATGGGTATGGAAGACCCCGGTATCACTGCAAACGAATTAAAATCCATAATTGCTCAACCGCCCGTGCCAGTGGAATCATCATAATTACTATCTCATCTCCCAAGCAAAGAAAGATAGCTGTAGTTCCCATCACAACAGTGTCAGCACACCCCAAAAGACATAAGGCGACACCACACAGAAAGTGAACACAGCCATCTGTTCTCCATCATACGATATCATCATTCATCGTAAACAATCGGAATATCGAAACACGATCAAAACAGGTGAAACGCACAGCTCACGGTGTGTACAGAGCACTTAACTCAGTAGCTCATGAAACTAGCCCAACTAGGAATATGAGGAAACTGCAAAATTGAACACTTTTCAGACATATCTTTAATGGTTCCTGCTGCCTATCCACCATATTGACCAGAAGTTGACGTCCTCCTGAAAATGATGATCGTCATATTTTTTATTTAATGTATAGCGCTTGATGATGCTAGGACATCCCCTTGACTCCAAATGCGAACATATGAAACACTGTTAGTCATATGACTATCCCCGTCGTACATAACACAACAGACTGTAAGATCTCCCTGCAATGTGAATTTTTGAAATTATGAATCCTTCTTGACTAATTTGAACCCTAGGGAGTCACCGCGATGCTGCAGTCATATTCGAAACTCCATTCCGCCTTTCACTATTAGCGTACGGCCGGTTTAGGGATATACAATCAGCCATTGTAATGACGTAGCACACACAACAAAGGCTGCGCCCATAAAATCCCAATTACTCTAATAAATGCAGCCAACAACGCACGAAAAGATGATGCACAATCTCTAAAGTGAAAACTGCGATTGACTTGACAGAGCAGTCCATAGTAATGAGTTGTAACATGTAAATACTTGGCGCAAACAATTTCAACGATGGCCGTGGAACAGCACTCAATGTGTTGACGTAAACCGCATATCAACTCTAGAATGGGGAAGGTCGCATTCACAAACTTGGACTTGACAAAGAGGAGCATTGAGGTGTGTACGACTCAGCATCATCGGCGAAATTTGTTAAGTGGATCATCAGATTGACTTTAACGCAGAAAATTGCATTGTAGAAACGAAACTAATCAGACCAAAAATGCAATTTCTGCAGTGGTCCAGAGAACATAAACCACGTTCCACCATGTTGGAAACGGAAGTCATCTGCACGAGTTTTACAACATTCACTCAGAGTGTAATAGAGAAATCAGGATTCTAAAATAATCGATTTTAAAAACAAAAATGTAATAGATATGTCTATCTGAAACAAACAATTAAATAAGTCCAATTAAAATATTAAAATAGGAACTGGTAAAACCTTAATTTGTACTCCCCTTTCTGTTTTTCTTAGACCTCATTAAGACTGTTTATTGTTCTCTTCTTTAACAAGTATAACATTATTTCCATTTTTGAGTTTGAATGTATTTTTTGGATCTTTAAAAAGAACGGAGAAAACAAGTGAGTGAAAAAATTGTATTTTTGGGATCTTTAAAAAGAACGGAGAAAACAAGTGAGTGAAAAAATGGTATTTTTGGGATCTTTAAAAAGAACGGAGAAAACAAGTGAGTGAACAAATGGTATTTTTGGGATCTTTAAAAAGAACGGAGAAAACAAGTGAGTGAAAAAATGGTATTTTTGGGATCTTTAAAAAGAACGGAGAAAACAAGTGAGTGAACAAATGGTATTTTTGGGATCTTTAAAAAGAACGGAGAAAACAAGTGAGTGAACAAATGGTATTTTTGGGATCTTTAAAAAGAACGGAGAAAACAAGTGAGTGAACAAATGGTATTTTTGGGATCTTTAAAAAGAACGGAGAAAACAAGTGAGTGAAAAAATGGTATTTTTGGGATCTTTAAAAAGAACGGAGAAAACAAGTGAGTGAACAAATGGTATTTTTGGGATATTTAAAAAGAACGGAGAAAACAAGTGAGTGAACAAATGGTATTTTTGGGATCTTTAAAAAGAACGGAGAAAACAAGTGAGTGAACAAATGGTATTTTTGCCGCTTTACGTAAATTATGGACAACATACAGTCGATCGACGTGGCGACTCAATAAGCTCTCAGCAGGAACATGATGCAATCATTCATCACCGTCAGGACGGGGGTAGCATAACTTACATGAAGTTTTCTTCCAACTTGTTAATGTTGTATAGAGGCGTGCTCAGAACGAGAAAACACATCGTTGGAAATATAATTATGTAAAAAAAAAAAAATGTAAAGTACCTCCGTCACGCCAAGTGGCTTATAGGGAAATATGGTGTTAGTGACCCTATATTTTCCAGACCTTCAGCACATGATTTTTGAGGTAATGTAGCCTGTATCACGCCCGTGCTACTTTACTTTCCCAGAAAAAATCCGGTACCCATTTAAGGCTGGGTGAACCCGGAAGCCGTCGATTGGGATAGAACCCTACCTCTTGTCCTTTGTAGTCCAATTCCCTAACCACTGAGCTATCGCGGCTCCCTAATATAATTATGTATACAACATTATTGTTACCACTTTTCTCCAGGGCTGTGTACTCAATAAGGAAGCCTCTGTAGCTAGGACTGGGATCAGAATGAAAAGCAACAGTCACGGAGTTGCCAGAGCTTATGAAGGTTAAATTTGAAATCTGGCCACACAACAGTTGTGCACGTGGAGAGTAGATGTTGTTACCTAATGATAAATGAAACACAATTATTGTTTGATAATATTATGAAATCTTACTTTCCAATGTCATATCATTAACAACATCTACTATTATATCAATTCATATTGTATGTTCAGTTTATTGTACTAACTATGCATGTCTATATTTCCCAAGTTAGAATATGACTACATGTAACCTGAAAAACTCTCTATCTTTCTATTGACCTCTAGAGTCGCAGCCGGCCCATAGGGCATAGACTATATACTCTTTCTCTTATCTAAATTTTTGTTCTAGCAATTTTCAATCTTTGTAAAGATTTTTTTATAAAATCTCGCCATTTGTCCCTATTCTGTGCAAGCAACGCTATCTCATTGAGCTGATTCCTGCTGCTCTTGCCTCTGATCAATGTTCTTCTCAGTGTCTCTCTGGGTCGTCCTCTTTTTATCTTACCTGTTGTTTCCCACATGAGGGCTTGCTTTGTTATTCAGTTATTATCTCTCCTCATCACATGTCCAACATATGACCATCGACTTTTCTTGATAACTGAAGATATTAGTGGTTGATTGGCGATTTCTCTAATTTCCTCGTTTGTTTTGAATTCGTTACACGTTCCAAAGCTGCAGCACGTAAAAATAGAATATCATTTTAACCATGTCAATTGTTAGAACAAGAAAATGATTTCCCTGAACAAATGTCGTGAATATCTTTGGTATTTCGTGTTCGTATTTGTCACCACACACAGTTTGGTTTTCTTTTGGTATAGCCAGTTCCGTAACCAAGGAAGAAGACACATCGGCAGCCCCAAACTACGATATCAAGAAGTTTGTAATTCTATCTCTCAATGACTTCTCGATTCGTGAAAATGATTGCAAACATCTGGCAAGAGATCGCACATCATGGAGAGCCTGTATAAAAAATGGCATAACATCATTTGAGGCTGTACTATAGCAAAACATGGAAGAGAAAAGAATCATGACAAAGAGAAAGGATGCAAAAACCCCGTGGATCAGTGGGCCAGACTTCTTCATTATGTAAAAAAAAAAAAAGTAAAGTACCCCCGTCATGCGAAGTGGCGTATAGGGAATATGTTGTTAGTGACCATACATTTTACAGACCTTCAGCACGTGATTTTTGGGGTAATGTGGTCAGTATTACGCCCGTGCCGCTTCACTTTCCCAGAAAAAAATCCGGTACCCATTTAAGGCTGGGTGAACCCGGAAGCCGTCGGTTGGGATCGAACCCTACCCCTTGTCCTTTGTAGTCCAGTTCACTAACCACTGAGCTATTGCGGCTACCACTTTGCCAAATGCTTTGGTTTAATCTATGAAACAGGCATAGATCTATTTTCACCTCTTTGGCTCTTTCTACTAAAGATCCTTTGATGTATATGGCATTGCTTGTTCCTTTACCTCTAACAAAATCACACTGTTCATCACTAATTTCTTGACTGATTTTGTTTTGCCTTCTTCGCATCATGATTCTTAGTAATATCTTAGTCATGTTACCCATAATGCGTATTGTGCTATGATTATCGCATTCAATCGCACCCGATTTCTTTGGTACGGCTATGAATATTGATTTGAGCAGGTCGTCTGGTATATATCCGCTGTTGTAGATATCAATCAATATTTGTGTTGTTATTTCTATTCCAAAATCGCCCATGGCTTCAATCTCTTCTTTAGTCACATTATCTGGTCCAGGAGCTTTTCCTGCATTCATATTGCGCAAGACATCTTACAATTCTTATTTGAGTATTTCTGGTCATTCTCAATTATCCTTAATATTTACTTCTATTCGTTCGTCATTATAAAGATCTTTAATATATTCTGTCCATCGTTCCCTTATGCTTTCTTGTTCAATCAACAGTTCTCCTTCCTTTGATCTTAAACATCCAGTTTTTTATTGCGTTTTTTTTACTGTTAATTCTTCAATTTGTTTGTATATAGCTTTGGCATCTCCTTCTTGTTGCATTTCAATCTCTTTGCATATCTTATTTAGCTATGCTTCTTTGCTTTTTTGCATTTTATTTCAATTTCTTTACTTAATCTCTTATACTCATCCTTATTTTCTTTATTTCTTCTTCTTGTATCTATTAGTTGCAAAATGTCATGCCACCCATTTCTTTCTCGAATTTGTCCTCACTAATGTTATGAACTCTTTTGATGTTTGTTGCATTGATTCTTTAGCATTTCCCACTGTTCATCAATGCTTTGTATCTTCTCTATTGCATTGTACCGGTTCTGAATTGTGATGTTATATTTGTCTTGCAGCTTCTTGTCTGATTTGAGTAAATCTAAATTTAACTTGATGTTAACTGAGGCTCGTTTTGTTCTTTTTAATTTTACTCTAAGCTTTCCCACAACTGGTACATGATCACTATTGCAATCTGCCCCTGGTCTAGTTTTCACACACACCAGACTGTTTCTAAATCTATTGCTTATCATTACGTAATCAATTTGATTACATGCGTTGTCTCCTGGGCTTTTCCATGTCCACAGACGTCTTGGATGTTGCTTAAACCAGGTGTTTCCTATCATCATGTTGTGTGTTCTTGCCCAGTCAATAAGTTTCTCACCTCTTTCATTCCTCTCGCCTAAGCCATAATTACCAACAACTTCCTCAACTCTTTCCTTTCCTACTTTTGTGTTGAGATCCCCTAGAAATATGGTGTTTTCATGTGGTTTGCAGTCACGAAGTACTTTATTTAACTCGTCGCAAAATTTATCAACTGTTTTACTCTAGACTGTCTACTGTTGGTGCATATACTTGTAAAAAATATATATCTATTGGCTTTCCATTAAATTTAACTAAAAGGACTCTGTCAGACATTGGATAAAAGCCTTTCACTGTTCTTGCTATTTCTGCATCCATGATGATATTTACTCCTCTGTGGTGTTCATTACCTTCAGAATATATTATTTTATGTTCATCAGAATATATCTCCCCTGACACAGTGTATCTGTTTTCGCAAAGTCCCAATAAATGTAAACCCATTCTTGTCATCTCCTGTTTGATGTTTTCCAGTTTTCCCTTCTACCTGAGTGTTCTCACATTCAATTAAAAAAAACATGTTCATATTACCATCTGAAATGATTAGAAAGTCATTGTTGCACAATGTGTTGTTGTTATCCACGTAGAAATCCAGCAGCTTGAGGACAATGACGTTTGAGGCTGAAGAAGCTGCGATGTGCCACAGACAGTCCATAGTCCTGGAAACAGAAGAAGGTGTTTTATTAGAAAAGACATTCATGCTTATCTTCACCTTAAGGCATTCACCAACGTTGTGTTTGTAAACATTTCCTACAGTTCCAACTCCTGTCTCCTTCATAGATAATACAGTTTCGGTTTTTCTGATCTTCTCACCTCAGTCTTCTATAAACCTACAGATTCCCATTGTTTCCTCCGCTACGACTCACCTCAGTCTTCTATAAACCTACAGATTCCCATTGTTTCCTCCGCTACGACTCACCTCGGTCTTTATAAACCTACTGATTCCCATTGTTTCCTCCGCTACGACTCACCTCGGTCTTCTATAAACCTACCGATTCAAATTGTTTCCTCTGCTATGACTCACCTCGGTCTTTTATAAACCTACTGATTCCCATTGTTTCTTCCTCTACGACTCACCTCAGTCTTCTATAAACCTACAGATTCCCATTGTTTCCTCCGCTACGACTCACCTCAGTCTTCTATAAACCTACAGATTCCCATTGTTTCCTCCGCTACGACTCACCTCAGTCTTCTATAAACCTACAGATTCCCATTGTTTCCTCTGCTACGACTCACCTCAGTCCTCTATAAACCTACTGATTCCCATTGTTTCCTCCGCTACGACTCACCTCAGTCCTCTATAAACCTACTGATTCCCATTGTTTCCTCCGCTACGACTCACCTCAGTCTTCTATAAACCTACTGATTCCCATTGTTTCCTCCGCTACGACTCACCTCAGTCTTCTATAAACCTACTGATTCCCATTGTTTCCTCCGCTACGACTCACCTCAGTCTTCTATAAACCTACTGATTCCCATTGTTTCCTCCGCTACGACTCACCTCAGTCTTCTATAAACCTACTGATTCCCATTGTTTCCTCCGCTACGACTCACCTCAGTCTTCTATAAACCTACTGATTCCCATTGTTTCCTCCGCTACGACTCACCTCAGTCTTCTATAAACCTACTGATTCCCATTGTTTCCTCCGCTACGACTCATCTCAGTCTTCTATAAACCTACTGATTCCCATTGTGTCCCCCGCTATGACTCACCTCAGTCTTCTATAAACCTACTGATTCCCATTGTTTCCTCCGCTACGACTCACCTCAGTCTTCTATAAACCTACTGATTCCCATTGTTTCCTCCGCTACGACTCATCTCAGTCTTCTATAAACCTACTGATTCCCATTGTGTCCCCCGCTATGACTCACCTCAGTCTTCTATAAACCTACTGATTCCCATTGTTTCCTCCGCTACGACTCACCTCAGTCTTCTATAAACCTACTGATTCCCATTGTGTCCCCCGCTTGAAGTGTAGAAAAGACACATACAATTCGTCGACTAGACAAAATACCGCCAGTGTCACCTGACGAGAATATGATTCCTATGATTTTCGGCCACCAAATGTAGATGCAAGAAGATAATAACAGCAGCGTAGCTATGACGAATATGAAAAGTAAATACTGTTGTCACTACCGTACATACACTTCGACTGAAAGCACCGAGAATGTGTGAAATGTGTGGTTTTACAAACGTTATACAAGTAAATAGCTGTTAATAATTCACGAACACTGGTTCTGTCCCTTTGAGACGACGTCACCAGCAATCTTTAACATCATCGTTAGATGACGTCACACAATTAAGCCACTATCAACTTCAGTTGATTACACGCGATTATGAAGTGAACTTAACACAGACTGGCCATCCACTTGTCTCCTTTCTCCTTCTCCTTAGACTATGATCTCATCTAATTGGTGAGGAAAGAGAAAAATAAGCAATTGAAAGATGAAAGGGAAGAAGCATAAAAATGCAGAGCTCGTGTTTTTTTATGTTAAAAAAAATATTTATTTTGTAGAATTGTGTGGCTGCATTTGTTAAATGACGTCATGAGGTATAAGACTAGGTTAAATTACAAATTCTTGGAATATCCATATCTGAGAGATGTGCAAGAGTCTGGGCGAAGTAAGCATGTTGCTGACATTCTGTCTGGGCGAAGTAAGCATGTTGCTGACATTCTGTGTACCTTCAATAATGATGCCTTTCTAAGGTCAATGAATGAAAGCAATACAGATTTACAGTTAGAAAGAAAGAATGAGAGAGTGATTGGACATAAGAGAGATTGAGATGAAAAAGATGTAAACTTTTTTTGTTTTGATTTCAAATAAAAGCAAAAAGCTTATATTGGATTTAGAACGAAGTAATCGAATGATAGCAAATTGTATCGGTTATGCTATGAAACAATATTATCAAAAATATTAGATCATGACAAAAGGGACAGTTCTGAGCATTATTTTTGGCTGGGGTATTCCCATTATTGAACAATCTAATGCTAGTAACAAATCATTCTTACCTTGGATAGTAGGAGGGATAATTTTGAGATGTCAGATAATGAACATCTTCATTGGCCCAAAGCGTCACGCTATTACACTCATCTGTAACACAAGTAGTGACTTGAAAATGATCTACACTTTCTAAAATAGTAATTAATGTACATTTGTTTTATTTAATACGGATTTTGTAAAATTTTAATTTCAAGGAGTTGCTTCACTGCAGGCGGAGCACTGAGAAGAACATTGGTCAGAGAGGCAAAGGCAGCAGGAATCGGCTCCCTCAATGAGATCGAGATGCCTGCACAGAACAGGAACAATTGGCGAGATTTGATGAAAGATCTTTGCAGGGATTAAGATTGCTAGAAAGAAAATGTCGAAATAGGGAAGAGGACATGAGTCTATGCCCTATAGACCGACAATGGTTCGAAAGGCAGACAGGTAGGCAGACAGGTAGGCAAACAGGCAGGCAGACAGGCAGGCAGACAGGCAGGCAGACAGGTAGGCAGACAGGTAGGCAGACAGGTAGGCAAACAGGCAGGCAGACAGGCAGGCAGACAGGCAGGCAGACAGGTAGGCAAACAGGCAGGCAGACAGGTAGGCAAACAGGCAGGCAGACAGGTAGGCAAACAGGACACCTCCATATCCGCTCAACCCCCGTTCTAGCAACCAACAAAATGTCCATCCCGTTCGTTCATACTGTTCTATAGAGCCCGTTGCGTTCTGTGAAAATGGCGCGCTACTTCACGAGAAGAAAACTGTGGAATATTGAACGTTGAACTCTTTACAAATGGCGTCGAGCTCATAATGGGAACATCCGGGTCGCTTAACAGCCGTCACAGGCAGCACAATGTCCATGTGCCCGAGACACACTTATGGACTTAAGATTAGTGACCATCCCTCACCAATAATCGCTGTCGCAACAAATGACCTCCACTTTGGTGAGACACTCCATTCGACCACAGTCCAGCTGGTGGCAAATTTGTAGTAGAAAACAGACAGTTCATACATCCCGTTCTGGGACAAGGTCGATGCCTGGTACCGTTCCATTAAACTAAACAGTCAGTCGCGCACTGCAGACATTTCTTATCGCGAGGGCGCCAAAGCAAAGTGTTCAAAATACTAACAAGTTAAAATGAAAGTAACCTTCCAATGTGCAAGTCTGGTCTGCAAGTGACGCAACAATATTTGACTTCTCATTTGGTTCCCATTGCTAATTTCATGGCTTGGGTTATGTTTGGTGACCAAGTAGTTCCAGCATTTTTGCTAACAATTTATTAACTTAATTAAAACCATGATCACTGTGAGATATAAAAGAGAGCGGACACTCCCATAAACGCTTAAATAGATGACACAAGAACACGTGCCTCTATAGAGTAGAGGGAATAATTGTGACGGTCTTTATCCCATGTCAAGGTGTTTGCGGAATAGTTAATATGGCTGGATTATTAAGGTCACGTGACGTGTGCAGTCACCACAATCTGTTCATGACAGCTGTTTAATTCCTATTGAAAAACAAATCCTTTCTTACCCTATTGAGATTAAAATAGCATTCATTTTTTTTATTTAAGAAGGAAAGGCTTTAATCCACTGGGCCGCCATTTTTTGGAAAGAAATGAAAAGTGATAACATATGTTCCCATACAATAGGCTTGGGTTCAGTGAATGCGTGATTCTAAATACAACTGTCGCTGTGGAAGGCTTTGGACAGATGTCTTTGAAAAAAAAAGATAGGTTACTCTTTACATATTTCCAAGACCAAGACTTTCATGAGCTACTAGACTAATCTCAGAACATAGCGTCAAGCGAGAGTTACAAGCGTTTATGTCATAGAAAACCTGCAGCTAATGGGACAACGACACGAGGTCTAAGCACAATGTGTTGTTGGTAACATTTCTTTACTATCCCCTGTCCTTTGCAAGAAATCCACCTGTAAGACGTCACTTCCGCTGCAGATTTAATACAGTAAAACTGAAATCGTTGCAGGAGAACGTAATTGACTATAGTAAAATTTAAATGGTTACAGTTAAACCATAAATGTTTACAGTAAAACTGAAATGGTTACCTTAAACGTTAATTGGTTGCAGTTACAGCTTAATTGGTAAAACTTAATTCATTTGCTGTAAAACATAAATTGTTGCAGAAAAAAGGAGTACATTGCAGTACAACCTAATTGCTAAGTGGAACAATATTAAAGCAGGTAAATGAATTTAAATATTTGCGAACTTTCTTAAACTCAGACGGAAGATGTACAAAAGAGGTGAAATGCAGAATGGCTCAGGCAAAAGAAGCTTTCCAAAAAATGAGGAAGATACTGTGCAATTCATTTTTGACAATAGAAACAAGAAAAAGAGTTCTGAAATATTAAGTAGAGCCAGTCTTAACATATGGATGCGAATCATGTACAATAGGGCAACAGACAAGAAAATAACTGGAGTCTGTAGAAATGTGGTTTTACAGAAGAATATTGAGAGTACCATGGACAGCTAAGAAGAGTAATGAAAACGTTATGATAGAGGTCAAAGCAAAAAGAGAGCTAATTCACATTATTAGGAAGAAACAATCATCATTTTTTGGCCATGTCGTGAGAAGAGAACAACTGGAAAATATTGTAACAACTGGAAAAATTGAGTGACGAAGAGATAGAGGGTAGTAATGTAAAAAAATAACAGACAGCTTAACAGAATGGCTTGGCAGAAGGTGAACAACAGAAATGTTAAATAGCTGCCGAGATCAAAAGTTGAGGAGAGATATGATCACCTACGCCAGCAGGCCCGATACTTGATGATGATGATGACAACCTAATTGGTTGCACTTAAACGTAAATGGTTTAAGTAAAACTTAATTGGTTGGCACCCAATAAGACACAGAAAGAAAACACGTAGCAGAAAAACACATACACGATACCTACCCACAGGACTCTTGGTCCCACATATACACAGATGGCTCTGCTACAATTGCCACCAGAAATGGAGGGGGAGGTGTGTTCTTGACGCTGAATAATCAGGACGAGATCACCAAGTCAATAGCTACTGGAAAATTCTCAAACAACTTTAAATCAGAAACTGAGGCCATCAGAGATGCTGCAACACTGGCTACTCAACACAAAAATAGCATGCACAATAAATTGGTGATTCTGACTGATGCTCTGTCAGTACTATCAGCACTAAAAAGCCCCAAGAACAATGAACTAGATGACTTGAGAACAGCCCTGGACCAACTATGCAATAACTTCCAAAGAGTAGTCATTCAGTGGATACCATCACACTGTAATATACACGAGAACGAATGCGCAGACAAATTAGCTAAAGAGGGAGGGAGATTACCACAAGAGAACCATCCGCTCAGTTATGATGAAGCCAAATCCATCCTCAAAGGACAGTACCATGAAAAATGGAAACGAGAACACCCAAAGTATAACGAGAGTGACGGATACCACTAACTATCAAGGAGGGATCAAGTCATCATACTTCGCCTACGCACAGGCCACAATAGAATGCGGAATCACATGTCCACCAAATTCAAAATAGGTACAACCAGCCTATGGCACTGTACACTGGACAATATGACTACAAAACATGTTCTACAGGATAGCCCCCAGTACACAGACATGAGAAGAGCAATGTGGTCCACACCCACCTCCCTGGAAGAGAAACTATATGAGCAATCGAATCACTTAAACAGACAGCTGACTTCATGAGAGTCTGGAATCATACTCTGACTGAGTCTTGATCGCAGAGAGAGAGAGAGAGAGAGAGAGAGAGAGAGAGAGAGAGATAGAGAGAGAGAGAATTGGTTGCAGTAAAAGTTGACTGATTTGTTTAAAGATTTTAGACGACAGTCATGCATCATCGAAAAAATACTAACATCTGTTCATGAAATAACCGTACCTAATTTCTGATTGACAGTGTAGGACATTACGAAACCTTGGAATTCTTCATCTGAGTCAGAATGGAACACAACAGTCAAAGAGCTGCCAGAGCTTGTGTATGTTTCACTTGAAATGTTGCCACACAATAAATGTAATCTCGGAGAGTTTATACTGTTACCTAAAGATGAGAAAAAGCAACCTAATAATGATCATTGTGTAGTTTAATATATTTTAACTTGTAATTATAATTTTAAATGAAGAACTCTTTTTCTTAGCTAGTTAGCCATTTTTTTGCTATTTTCGAACCCGAAATTTAAGAACGTGTAAAGTTATAACTCGTGTGTTACCGGGGCCTCATTATGAGGGAAGTGTAAATCAGTAAAACAGTAAATAGTGACACTGTGAGCTTCCATGCATGTCGTAAGAGGCGACTGAGGAGGTTGATTAATGGCTTGACAAGCTGTCAATGTAAAAAGTATTGCTATGAAAACAGATATAAATTTAAGAAGCAGTGATCTCTGCAATATGTGGTCATTTTGGCACACAAGACTGACATAGTGGTTTCACCCTATGTGCCGTCATCGGCTCGAAAGGACAATAGAATACAGAGTTACAACAACATTTCTGTGCGGTTTCGCCTTATGTCTTTTGGCGTGTGCTGAGACTGCTATGATGGGGACATACAGCTACCTTTCTTTATTTGGGAGATGAGATAGTAATTTGTATGATTCCACTGGCATGGGCGGTTGAGCATTCTATCTATCTATTGTCCTTTCGAGCCGAAGACGGCACATAGGGCAGAACCACAATCTCAAAAATAAAAACAGGTTGAGCCTTATGGATTTTCAATTCGTTTGCAGTGATACCGGGGCCTTCCATAACCAAAGAACCAAAGAACAACAGTTAATGTTGTTCTCTATTTTCAAATCTTAGAAGAAACAAAATAATTCCACTACACAATATTTCCTTAACATCTTTCATGCTTGTTGTTCGTGGTGGCTGAGACAACCATTACGTTTATTTGATGACCGGTGTTCATCCATGCAGTCCTCTTGTGAGACATTCACAGCACCCATCAAGTAATGAATATTTTAAAAAATACATTCAATTAAATATGTTTTTTTTCACACTGGGAAAGCTAGCAGAAAGATGCGATCTTTTAAACATTTCTTCACATTAATATTCAACTTTCATTATCTGTACCAGTATTTGATATCCCGCAGATTGCTTGATGTTGGCAACTAGTTCTGTATGCAAAGAAAAAGAGAAAACCAGATTACTTTAAGTTGTGACGAAGTTGTATTAAAAAGAAACCCAGATTGCTTTACGTTGTGACGAAGTTGTATTAAAAAGAAACCCAGATCGCTTTAAGTTGTGACGAATTTGTATTAAAAAGAAACCCAGATCGCTTTAAGTTGTGACGAAGTTGTATTAAAAAGAAACCCGGATTAATTTAAGTTGTGACGAAGTTGTATTAAAAAGAAACCCGGATTAATTTAAGTTGTGACGAAGTTATATTAAAAAGAAACCCAGATCGCTTTAAGTTGTGACGAATTTTTATTAAAAAAAACCCAGATTGCTTTAAGTTGTGACGACGTTATATTAAAAAGAAACCCAGATCGCTTTAAGTTGTGACGAAGTTGTATTAAAAAGAAACCCGCATTGCTTTAAATTGTGACGAAGTTGTATTAAAAAGAAACCCAGATTGCTTTAAGTTGTGACGAAGTTGTATTAAAAAGAAACCCGGATTGTATTAAGTTGTGACGAAGTTGTATTAAAAAGAAACCCAGATTGCTTTAAGTTGTAACGAAGTTGTATTAAAATGAAACCGAGAATGCTTTAAGTTGTGACGACGTTGTATTAAAAAGAAACCCGGATTGCTTTAATTTGTGACGAAGTTGTATTAAAAAGAAACCCAGATTGCATTAAGTTGTGACGAAGTTGTATTAAAAAGAAACACAGATTGCATTAAGTTGTGTCGAAGTTGTATTAAAAAGAAACCCAGATTGCTTTAAATTGTGATTCATCATCATGTGCCATACCGGTTGGCGTAGGCAATCATGTCCTTCCACAATCTTCTATCTACAGTGTATCGTATCAGTTCTATTGTTGACTGCTTTCCAAGTCATGACACCAAGCCATCTAGTATTTTTTCTCTTTGTCGTTCGCGGTCTCTCTTTCTTTTTATTTTGCCAGTTGTAACCAAGTATTCCAACTCTCCTCTTCTCATGATGTGCCCGAAAAATGTTGATTGTTTCTTTCTGATGTTTTTAGGAACTCTTTCTTATGTTGGCCTCTTTGAGAACTTCCTCATTGGTCTTTTTAGCTGTCCAGGGAACTTTCAACATTCCTCTGAGAAATCCCATCTCTGTAATCTCTAATCGTCCTTCCATTTGTTTGTCTACTGTTCATGATTGGCTTCCATAGGTCAGAATTGGTTCTATATAGCACTGATGAACTCTTTCTCATTTATATTGACATAGATTTGTTGCATAAGATATTTTTCATTTTCTAAAATGCTATTTTGGCCTGAGCTGTTCTGCTTTTTATTTCTGAGGGGCATCTCTCATCTGATGTTATTATTGTGCCCAAGTATTTGAAACGTTGCACTTGTTTCAGATTTGTTATGTTTATTTTTATGCTGCATGATGGTGATGATTATTTTTTCGATATGACCATTACTTCTGTTTTCTTACTATTCAGACTGAGACCTTTCTTGTTGCTTTCTTTTACTATTATGTCTGTCATTTCTTTTAGTTCATTCTCTGTCTCTGCTATTAAGACTGTTTTATCCACATATCGCAACATATTTTTGTTGTGACCGTTGACTTCAATTCCTTTTTTGTCTACTATTTATCTCATAAAAGCTGTGACTAACTTGTATTAAAAAGAAACCAAGATTGCTTTAAGCCATGAAGAACTTGTATTAAAAAGAAACCAAGATTGCTTTAAGCCATGAAGAAGTTGTATTAAAAAAAAAAACTTAGACTGCTTAAGCTGGCAAGAATGTATACAATTATTCATTTAAACATCCGTTTTTTGGAAACAAATCTACATGTACATGTTCACATAAAAACAGACACTACCATCATAGATAGCCACATAATCTTTGCTACACAACGTCGAGTCTTCCTCCAAGGTTAAGTATTGCACATTCAGGACAATCACGCTTGAGGTATAGGAAGTTGTGATGTACCACTGGCAGTCCGCTTTGCTGGAAACAGAAGATATATAGCGTCATGAGTTCTTTGTTACTGGGGGTAGGGCATTATAACATGTTTTGAAATGTTTGGCTTATTTTATATTGTGTTTGTAAATTATGTATACTATTGGTGGGGAGGGGGGTCACATTAGAATACTAAACAGGATATATTTATATCACTGATTGTCTGCTCGAATTTATGTATTCATAGTTGTGTCAAATTAACATGCAGTTATTGAACTATGAGGGTAATCGTGCAATAAGATTTCTGAGCCATGAGAATAAAACATAAAGAAAATCATCGTGCTAAAAGTGATAAATAAAAATATAAAAAATAAATTGGGCAAGAAGAGTTAGCATTTGTTTGTTGTTAGATCATCGCTGCACATCGGACGAATCTATACTTGCTCCGATATCCCCCTCGAGAAAAACCGAGGAGAATACTGGCCCAAGTGCACGAACTCTGTAGCACGTCATGGGATCAAAGGTAAAGGTAGGTTTCTGCTAAAAAATTTGCCCGGGAAGCGACCATATGTATGGCCTACTCTATGGGATTTGAACTTTCAGATATTCTTTAGCGTGTGCGATTGCATACAAGAACTCCTATGTATTATCATTACCCACGAGATCTATGGAGTGTAACGTCTTATAGAAACCACGGAGTAAGTTGTTCCTATTTTTTAAAAAAGTACCAGAACCGCTTCTGGTGAGCTTTGAACCCCTGACCTTCCTGTCCTGATGCCGATGTGGTAGACTACAGAGCTACATGTGTGGATTTGTTGAGGGTGAAGATACAAGCTACACATTTAGATCAGGCTATTATTAGTAGAAAGAGCCAATTAAATGATTTTGAAAGAAAGAAATTGATATAGTGGTTTCTTTATGTATACTGATGCAGAGGTGATGCTTAACTTATCTTAGAGTTTCTCTGAATATTTAATCTCTCAACTAGTTGGCATTACACGACTGACACATTTAATTTCTAATTGGTGGGACGGAAACACAGTGAAGGTCAATTAGAAAGAGAGAGAGAGAGAGAGAGAGAGAGAGAGAGAGAGAGGCGAATGCATGGTAAATATTGTTATTTAAAGAAACATGTTTCGCATCCTCTCTAAAGTGTGCAACAACTAGTTGGAACAGCACAAACAATAACAGAAAGATAGAGAGAGAGAGAGAGAGAGAGAGAGAGAGAGAGAGAGAGAGAGAGAGAGAGAGAGAGAGAGAGAAAGAGACAGGCGAAATTTAGAGAAAAAGATAAGAAGTTTCAGATAACCTTAGTTGCATTTCCATATGATATAGTATTGAGAGTTGCCTCAACTGATGTAGAAACTGTGTCCGGATTACTTGAGGTGTCGTTGTTATCAAGCAGGAAAGTAGGTTCAGATTTTTGGCATATTTGTAAACAAAATCCAAGTACTGACACTGGGGTCCGAAATATTCGTGCTGACAACTGTCAATGTTTGGGCATGTCCCTGTAGTTTTGTCACAAATTGCAATCTTTGGCACTCCTGGTTTAGGATTTATGTAAATGACTTAACAGATAAGGACAGTTTCACGGTAAATCTGAATGGTTCTGCCTCATGTAACAATGTATCAAGGTTTGTAGTTAGTCCGCACGAGATTGATGTCTTTTGCTCTGGGGCTGGTCTGATCAACAAGTTACGGATTGAAGGGGCGATAGTTGCAAATATCTGCTCCATCTACATTGGCGGGGGTCGGAATGTGGCTCTCAAACAGATCACAAACCAGATAGACACATTTGATGCTTGTTATACAGGAGACGCATGTGGACCAGAGGCCGCAGTTAATGGCAAAACAAAGACCATTCTCTATGACACTGACTGCACAAACAAACAATGGAGAAATGGAACCAATTCTGTTTACTGGCATCTGAACTTTGCCACGCCCCAGAAGACTCACACCATTCGAATCTATCATCGAGCTAGCACTACGATTCGGGTAAAGAATGCCACTCTAAAGGCTTTCTCTGACAGTGGCGGTGTAGTGTTCCAGTATAATGATATATCATACCCTAATATTTCTGTGAACACTATTGTAGTCAACACACAAATGCCAATGGCACACATTAAGATTGAGTTTTCACCGACCATTTCGCCGGCCAACAGTGCACTGACGGTATGTGAGGTGCAAACATATACAGACACCTATTGTCTGGACGAGCATTCTGGGTCGTTTTATGCAATGTCTAGTGCGTGTAGTAAAGGCTGCAACGCCATCATCGGTATGTGTCACGGCAACTGTTCACATGGGATCTATGGACACGACTGTTCCGGGTCTTGTCTTAGTGTCTGTCCTTTATATGAGGAAAAATCCGGAAAATGCATGCAATGTAAACATCTTGGCTATACCTGTAATGACACTTGTCCCGATGGTAATTTTGGGATGCAGTGTGAACAGACGTGTTCTGATGGCTGTGACATCATATGTGACCCGGAAAGTGCAGACTGTACGTGCAAGGAAACGTAACGAGTCAGATTGCACTCTTAAATGTCCGGACAACAGTTTCAACGACACCTGTGAACAGTCAATCGGGAAATGTACATGCAAGAGAACGTTCTATGGGCCAGACCGCACTTTCAAATCTCCGGATAACTGTTTGAACGAAACCTGTGATTCCCACGTTCAGAAGAGTCTGCTGACTACAACAAGCCCAAGCATATGGACACTTTAATGTGTTTCTGTGCTAGACATGGTTCATTTCGTGGTGTTTTTCCGTGAAGCCATGGCTCATATCTTGATGTGTTTCTGTGCTAGCCATGGCTCATATCTTGGCTTGTGTGTGCTAACCATGGCTCATATCTTGGTGTGTGTCATGTTAGTCATATCTCATATCTTGGTGCGTCCGTGTTAATCATGTCTCATATCTTTATGTGTGTCTGTGTTTAGTCATATCTCATATCTTAGTGTGCACCAGTGTTAGCCATATGTCATATCTTTGTGTGTGCATGTCTGGGTTAGTGATATCTCATATCTTTGTGTGCATGTTTATGGTAGTCATATCTCATATCTTTGTGTGTGCATGTCTGTGTTTGTCACATCTCATATCCTTTTGTGTGCATGGCTATGCAAGTCCCATATCATGTCTTTGTGTGTGCATATCTATGTTAGTCATATCACTTATCTTTGTGTGCATGTCTATGTTAGTCATATCTCTTATCTGTGTGTGCATGTCTATGTTAGGCATGTGTTATATCTTTGTGTGTGCATGTCTATGTCAGTTATATCTCATATCTTTATGTGCATGTTTATGTTAGTCATGTGTCATATATCTTGATGTGTGTCAGTGTTAGTCATGCCTCGTATCACTGTGTGCATGTCTGTGTTAATCACATCTCATATCTTTGTGTGTGCATGTCTGTGTTAGTCACCTCTAGTGACTCGGGCAGATGGTGCTCGTAAACCTGGGAGGGCCGACCATCTAAGTGCAGAATCCCCCTACAGAAAAGACAACCTGCTGCCTTGCAGGAAGATTGGGGACAATCAAAGGCAAAAGAAAGCAAACCCGAATAAAATGCTGGCTGAAATCGGAAGCACTGGGCCATTGGCGCAGAACACAGTGCAACGTATTAACAGGTGTTCAATCAGAGTGGATCTGACAGACTCTAATTGTGATGTTCTGTCTGTGGGGGCGATCAACACACTTAGCCTGACAGCTGACTTCATGTGAGAGTCTGGAATCCTACTCTGATTGAGTCCTGATTGCAGAGAGAGAGAGAGATATTATATAGTATTACATACATTCATTACAACACATTGATTCCATACATTAAGTTATGACATTTCAGATAATACCGAATTACTGTTGTAGAGTCGACCTTATTCATTGATTTATTGCAGCAATATTGACTTTTTAAAAATTAAAAGTCTCACACTTTTTAATGTATCGTTCGAGTGTCTATTTTATTCGTTTTTGCGGTCAGATGTAATCAGACTGATTAATTATTTAAATTCACAAACTGACTGTTGTTTATTGTTATGATTATGTCCTAACTTTAAGTTGAGATATCTATAACTGTTGTCTTGTTGCAACACAGTTTCATGTCACACAGATCCGCTGTTATGTGAACACTTTCTGAGAATATCCCGATTGTCAACGCTTTGTTCTCCCAAGGATTCACTCTTGGTATCCCCTGTAGTGTGAACACTTTCTGAGAACTTCCCAGTTGTCAACGCTTTGTTCTCCCATAGATTCACTCTTGATATCCCATGTAGTGTGAACACTTCATGAGAACTTCCCAGTTGTCAACGCTTTGTTCTCCCATAGATCCACTCTTGGTATTCACTGTAATGTTAACAATTCCTGAGAACTTCCCAATTGTCAACGCTTTGTTCTCCCATGGATTCACTCTTGGTATCCCCTGTAATGTGAACACTTCCTGAGCATGTCTCTGTTGCCAACATTTTGTTCTCCCATAGATTCACTCTTGTTCTTTTGTAATAATAATTATCTCTTGTGTCGGTTAGTTTGTGATGCATGCCTGTGATTTACAGCAATTCGGGGATAGACTACACATGTCTTCTTGACTCCAGCCATAACTCTTTCAGTACATTTCGATTTTGTATCAATTAATCAGTAGAGATTTCAGGGACGCAAATTTGTCTTGTTTTTAAATATTCATCTACATGTTTATATTTATCTAACACTCAACATATTTTACATGAATTTTCAGATAAATAATCAAGGACATATATTTCACCAATACCAAGATGATACAAGACATGTAAAAGTAAAAAGAATATGGTTTGTTTGACAGTTTACACTAATCTAACTATAGCTTGTTTCATAACTCGTGCCCAACTTTTAAAATCGATAGCTTTTTAACCGATTGTTGTAAGTTGTTCAAAATTTGCATGTAAAGTTATAATGATTAGAACCCAACAGGGATTTAATTTCATAAAAAAAAACATTTGGTTATTATTGTTGCTTATTTGATTTATATAAATTTATAACGACC
Source organism: Megaustenia siamemsis (assembly GCA_032433765.1). Classification (NCBI taxonomy): domain Eukaryota; kingdom Metazoa; phylum Mollusca; class Gastropoda; order Stylommatophora; family Ariophantidae; genus Megaustenia; species Megaustenia siamemsis. The sequence continues at coordinate 76,603,730 of JAVIAB010000041.1, forward strand.
CATTGATGTAGTCAAAACTTAATGTTTACAATATTTTAAGATAAAAATAGCAAGTAAAAATCCATACAGGGTAAAATTGACGTGTTGCACGCTTTTACCGTGGTTTTTTGACACAATTAGACACTTGTAAAAAAACACGAGAAATTGTGTGTTTCATTTCCGTTCATTCATGGGTCGAGACGTGGAACGATAACATTTATCATGAGTCTTAAAATGAAATTCTGCAGTTTACAAAACATTGCAATAAAAATGTATGACTATTTTTGCAAAGAGGCTAAACGAGGAAGATTATTTCATTCTTTAGAAAACCCTGAGAATAGACAAGACACATTTTTGATTTATCTAAACGGTCATTTAATCGCTGGATTCAAGCACGTGACCGTCAATGTTCCAAATATACAAAATCACAAGGAAGAGCAAAAATGTTGGATAATTTCGACACTGAACTTATTAGAAGTGAAATTCGCAAAATGTTGGGTATGAATGAAACTGTTACAATAAGAAAATTAAAAGTATCGCTGAAAAAGAACAACAGTATTGAAATATCAAAGTCTACATTATGGAGGAATGTGAGAGCTGCAGGCTTTACATTCAGAAAGTATTCCAATGGACGAAACATCATCTGTGAGAAGCCACATATAGTAGTCATGAGAAGCAAGTACTTACGTGAAGTAAAAGAGGTGCGCAAGTAAGGTTATGATATTGTGTACTTGGGTGAAACATGGATCAATGCTCACCACACTAACCAAAGGGAATGGCAGTCATCAGATGGAAAGATTAAGAGATTAATACCTAGCAGCAAAGGACAGCGCTTGATAATTGCTCATGCAGGTAGTCGACAACATGGACTAATACAGAATGCAGAGCTCATTTTTCTTTCAAAATCCATAGACAATCGGGATTATCACTCTGAGATGAATGGTCACATATTTAGACATTGGATTGAAAATTATGTTCTCCCATCACTAGATCGACCATCTTGCCTAATAATGGACAATGCAGCGTACCACAACATTGTTGCACTTGAAGATAAAGTCCCGACGTCATCCAGTACAAAAGATGTTATTAAGATATGGCTCACAAAGGAGCACATACAATTTAATAACATGTACTTAAAACCTGAATTACTATCTCTAGTAAAGCAAAACAAAGGACAACGATTTTTCAAATAGATAAGATTATCCAAGAGCACGGTCATATAAGTTTGAGGCTGCCACCTTACCATGCTCATTTAAATCCAATAGAACTAATCTGGGCAAAATTAAAAGGACAAGTGGCAGATGAAAATACAACATTCAAAATATGCGATGTAAAGACTCTTGCTAATCTCGCTTTATTAAATATAGACAAAGATTATTGGGCTAAATGTGAAGACCACGTCTTAAAACAGGAAGAGGAATATTGGAAAAATGATGGTTTGTGGAATGTTCAACCCCAAACAGTTATTAATCTTTTAGACTCGTCTGATTCAGAATGAAAGTATATAGCCCCCTCAATGTTGGCCCCTATATTACCTTAAATTAGTTCAACAAACGGTCCTTTTCAAGACCACACAACTATGAAAATTGGACATACAGGTATACCTTGATATTATCGTCCGTCCTCGAACTGAGAAGACAATAATTCTCCTGGTGTTTTTCCTTATTCAGTTATTTCCCCATTACAGCCACGCCTTTACCTAGTGAAAATTAATCATAGACCAGCAACTACGGTAATTTCTATTATTTAGGGGTTCATAATTTACAATTTTGACAAACATCAAAGAAATTCGCCGCTTTAAGAAAACTGCAGCTGCAAGATATTTGTTAAATATACATTTAAAGGGTCTTTTGCATTCTAATGACATTTGGAAAATTTCAACAGTTTTTAACAAACGGTTACTGAGTATTAGCGTTGTGAAGTTGGGCACGTGATTTGAAACGAGCTATAGGAGTGACGCATTGTGCGGTTAAACGTACATAAATGAAATCGGCATGGTGCGTCGAAAAGCAGGGAAAGAGTTAACCCCGAATTGCTCTGTGTATTCAACTATATACAGTTTTCATTTCGCAGTTGCTTCTGTCGCACATACATTTGAATGTTAATTTGTTTTCGATTTACCTCGTATATTTTAGGTGCCTGTCATATTTATTCTTTATTTATATTGTCACTGCCGTTTCTTGATATGTGACGGTAACCTATAGATTTGTGTGTTCTCTGTTGCTTTCTTCGTAAGTTGTTTCATTGTGAATATTTCATCAGTGCATCACACTTGTAGCTTTTATCCAAGTCAAATTTACTATTGGTATATTGCAATTGTGAATTAGTGTACAAAAGTCGTACGCTCAGCTGTCCTATTTTTGCTGTGTGTACCATTGCTTCAGTGTACAATGAGGTAATCCGCTCACCTGTCATGTTTTTGTTGTGTGTACCATTACTTCAGTGTACAATGAGGTAATCCGCTCACCTGTCCTGTACTTGTTGTGTGTACCATTACTTCAGTGTACAATGAGGTAATCCGCTCACCTGTCCTGTACTTGTTGTGTGTACCATTACTTCAGTGTACGATGAGGTAATCCGTTCACCTGTCCTGTTCTTGCTGTGTGTACCATTCCTTCCGTGTACAAGAGCAGCAAAGAAAGCGCTCGCACAAGAAGGCGTGTGATTACAAACCTAGCAGAATTGTAAGATTCTCGACATGTGGAAACAACAGAGAAAAATATGAGCTCGGATGTTTCTCATTCACAATAAAGGGTTCGGAACTAGCTTTATGGACGCACAAAGAGAGAGAGAGAGAGAGAGAGAGAGAGAGAGAGAGAGAGAGAGAAAAGTAGAGAGAGACGAAGTTGAGAGAACGTATGTCAGATATTCCTAGTTCTAATTTCAAGCTTTAACATTTGTACTACAAAACATTTTGATTCAATGCATCGCATTATGGCAATAAGGATAATGTCAAAGATTACTGTTGGCTCTACCGTTTTGATGCTTTCATCACAAAAATGTTAACATAATAACTCGTTTACCTTGGATAGATTTTCGGGTAATAAGGTGAGGTCAGGTAATTATAATTTGAATTAGCCCATAAGGTGGCCTTTCTGCATTCTTCTGAAACAACAAGAAACATTAAACAAAATAAAATGTCTGATGTCGACAAGTAACAATTAACGTTTATGTAGCAAAATGGTCATTGCTTTGTGGGTTTTATTTTTAATACAAAGATATGAACTCCATAAATTGTTTGTCTTGAGAATGTCAATATGTGTCCAATAGATTCAGGTGGAAAATAATATTTTTTTTTTTAATCACCAAACACATGGAATATCTAAATACGTGCATTAAAAAAAAAACGAAGTACACCTATGAGAGTACACAAATGATGGATCATACGTGTGTTACCATGTACTAGTCCCCTGGTACGCTGGGTCTACCAGGGTTACCGGCTATATCCAGCATCTATTATAACACTATTTCTATTAAAATCAATTCAAACCAGATCCATAGCGACAGCTACGGAGTCTGCCTGATATTTTCCGAAGTTTAGATAAAGGAAGATACTGTCTGATATAGAGTGGAGGCTGCAAGAAAATGTCAAGGCCAGTTTAATGCTGGACTTGATGGAAACGTGTTTGTTTGTACATTTGATTAGGCAGCTTGAAGCAGTAGAGAAGGATGCAATCCTGCAGAAAATGAGCTTTAATAGTTTTGAAAGTATGTCCACCAGAGAAACATAACGTGTTGAAAATGTTAAATACTTAATTACCGAATATTTAAATGTTAAATACTTAATTACCGAATATTTAAATATTAAATACCGAATTGTCACTCCATCTTCGATACATTTTGAAGTCTAGAGTTAGCTAGTAAATAAAACAAAACCCATTAGAACGATCAGAGCGGCGATAGCTCAGTGGTTAGTAATCTGGGCTACAGTGGACAAGAGGTAGGGTTCTATTCCAGCCGACGGCTTCCGGGTTCACCCAGTCTTAAATAGGGTACTAGATTTTGTTATGGGAAAGTAAAGCGGCACGGGCTTAATACCGACCACATTAACCCCAAAATCATGCGCTGGAGGTGTGTACAAAATTATGGTTACTAAAACCATATTCCCTATACGCCACTTGGCGTGACGGGGTTCTTTACTTTACTATTACACAGATCTAGCAACACCTGTTTATAGCAAAGACTGTTTGCATTTTAAATGATTTAGTTATCACTTGTTAGCAGAGCTTTTACCTGCAAAACCATTGTCAGCTATTCCCGATCGTTTGCAGATTAATCAGGTTTCAAGAGAGTTACCAGACCCGAGCATTTGAGTCTCAGATTCGGCGCCTTCTCACACGCTTGGTGCAAATTATAATTGTCAAATACCAAATCTGTGGTTAAAGATCATGGGTTATTTTATAGCCCATGTCCCCAAAGCACAAGAATATGTTTTTATCATTGTTGTTAGACTCGTTTTCAAACTTGGGAGCCGCGATAGCTCAGTGGTAAGTGAACTGGACTTCAAAGGACAAGGGTAGGGTTCGATCCCAACCGACGGCTTCCGAGTTCACCCATCCTTAAATGAGTACCGGATTTTTTTCTGGGAAAGTAAACAGCACGGGCGTAATACCGACCACATTACCCCAAAAAATCATGTGCTGAAGGTCTGTAAAATTTAGGGTCACTAACACCATATTTCCCTATACGCCACTTGGTGTGACGGGGGTACATTACTTTTTTTTTTTTTTTTTACGTTTTCAAACTTGCCCTCAGAAAATGAATAATTTACACTGGTGCGCTACCTATTCTGCTGCTGGTATTTTGTTATTGGATGTTCTTCTGTCAATTTTTAATGTGACTTTCTTTTAATTTTATCTGAACACTAGTGATAAACATTTTTACCTGAACACCTCAGATAAACATTTTTACCTGAACACCTCAGATAAACATTTTTACCTGAACACCTCAGATAAACATTTTTACCTGAACACCTCAGATAAACATTTTTACCTGAACACCTCAGATAAACATTTTTACTTGAACACCTCAGATAAACATTTTTACATGAACACCTCAAATAAACATTTTTACCTGAACACCTCAGATAAAGGGTGTCCGGTTAGCGCAATCGATAGGCGGTTGGCTTACCACGGCAACAGCCGGGGTTCGTACCCTGGCGAGGACACCTGGGTTTTACTAATTCCCTAAAAATTAGTAGGAGCCGCGATAGCTCAGTGGTTAGTGAACTGGACTACTACGGACAAGGGGTAGGGTTCGATCCCAACCGACGGCTCCGGGTTCACCCAGCCTTAAATGGGTACCGGATTTTTTCTGGGAAAGTAAAAGCAGCACGGGCGTAATACCGACCACATTACCCCAAAAATCATGTGCTGAAGGTCTGTAAAATATAGGGTCACTAACACCATATTTCCCTATACGCCACTTGGCGTGACGGGGGGTACTTTACTTTACTTTACCTCAGATAAACATTTTTACATGAACACCTAAGATATATATTTTGTATCTGAACGCCTTAGATAACAAAACTAGTCAAATCATTAGACAACTATCACCACTATTGCCCAAAAAATAAATAACTCTAGAGGCAAAAAGGGGACACACTACAATACAATCTTCATCCCAACGTTGTGCTACCAATGCCAGTCCTTGACTCTAGATGCAAGAACAATAAGAAGAAAAATGACTACCGAGATGAAATTAGTTAGATGAATGGTAGGAAACAGCCTAAGCTAAGAGATCAGATACACAAATGAAGAACTGAGACAAAGGCTAGGAATAATCCCTGCATATAATATATAAAGAAACAATAGATACAATGGTTTGGTCACATGACAAGAGAGAGTGATAAAAACACAACACACGAGCTTTCAATAAACGTTAGGAGAACACCACACCCAAAGGCCGACTATGAAAAAGATAGATTGATGGAATATTATAAACACTAGGAAACGTAACATCAGCAGAGACAAGCAGAAGAGCAGACGACCGCAAATTATATCTCCTCAGGACACTGACAGGCAAATGAGGAAGGGACGAAGAAAACGTAGAAGAAAAGAAATGAAGATCAAGAATCAACGTACGAAATGAGAAATAAACATGAAGAATTAGACAACAAATTGTTAAGAAACTACTCTGATTGCAAAGGAGTTTACTCTAGGCTAGCGCTGGACTACGAGATATGACTATGAAGCAACAGTTTCACTGATAATCAAAAAGAAAAACTGTACATATGGTGGTCATTTGATCGGAAATAATGTTATAATTGCAGAACAAAATTCACACATTCAAAACAAAAACAGCACAAAAAGGTCTTATAAAGCCACTAAAAAAAAGTTTAAAACATCAGGAATGTTGAAGCTTATAAAGTTGCATAAAATGTGAACTTATGACAAATACACAGCGTGCTGTTTGTAGCACTGGGGGGAGGATTAGCTGGTAGATATATGTATGTATACATATACTTACCTAATGGATCTTGTGCAGTGTACTCAAATTTAAAACCTCTGTAGTTATTTTGGCCGTCAGAATGAAAGACAATAGTTATGGTGCTACCTGAGCTTATGAATGTGTTATTTAGTCGATTGCCACACAAGAAGTGTCTTCTCTCGGAGAGTGTGGTGTTGCCTAAACATGATATAAATAAGCATGTAAATCGTGTGGTGTTAGCTAAACATGATACAAATGAGCATGTAAATCGTATGGTGTTAGCTAAACATGATATAAATGAGCATGAAAATTGTGTGGTGTTAGCTAAACATGATATAAATGAGCATGTAAATTGTGTAGTGTTAGCTAAACATGATATAAATGAGCATGTAAATTGTGTAGTGTTAGCTAAACATGATATAAATGAGCATGTAAATCGCGTGGTGTGAGCTAAACATGATATAAATGAGCATGAAAATGGTGTGGTGTTAGCTAAACATGATATAAATGAGCATGAAAATTGTGTGGTGTTAGCTAAACATGATATAAATGAGCATGTAAATTGTGTGGTGTTAGCTAAACATGATATAAATGAGCATGAAAAGTGTGTGGTGTTAGCTAAACGTGACATAAATGAGCATGAAAATAATTGTGTGGTGTTACCTAAACATGATATAAATGAGCATGAAAATAATTGTGTGGTGTTACCTAAACATGATATAAATGAGCATATAAATTGTGTGGTGTCGCCTAAACATGATATGAATGAGCACGTAATTTGTGTGGTGTTACCTAAACATGTTATAAATGAGCACGTAAGTTGTGTGGTGTTACGTAAACATGATATAAATGAGTATATCAATTGTGTTCACTATCAAATTTAACTTTCCAAGTAGTACTGAAAATGAATATCATTTATTTTCTAATCTTGGAGCAGTGCACTATTACAGCGTACACAACTTCAGACCGGCTGGTGTGCATTCTCCTGGTTGAAGTGAGATATGTGGATTCCTCTTTTCGATGGTTGATAGTATGTTTACTGCTGAATCAACAAGCACCTATATCTGATAGTATCACTTTGTTATCGTATGTTAAGGTATGTTATGTTATGTCAGAATCATCATAATTTCACTCCGGACACATCCATACGTGCTCCGATCATGTCATATAATTGTTCGTCAGCATTCCACGTCCATCTGTGCCATTTTGAATTGTTTGTCTTTTCATTTCATTCGACCAGGGCATCGTTCTGTCCTGGAATTGCATATCTTCGCCCCTAGTTTAGACAAGCTAGATAGTGTTTGTTTAAATTAATCATATTTTTCCAGTTTCTTGCCTTGTGCCACCGGAGGGCTGACAGCATCAGAAGTAAACCCGGATAAAATGTCCAGATTCTAATGTAGCTGATGATGCTTTCTTCCCCTTTTCACATATCGTGCAAATAAGGAATGGTTCCGAACTTAAGGGCACCGTCATTCCTATGAAAGTTTCTAAGAGAAGCTGAGCGTGAGGATATCGCGACTTTTTGATAACAAACAAATGGAAGTGTCAGTTCCATTCTTATTTGAACACAGGAAATATACAATCACAACTCGCATAATTTTATAGAGAACGTTTAGGTTACTTGATATAGGTTATTCAATACTAAACTTACAAATGTGGAAACTATTTGTAAAACAGTTGTTATTGATATTGTGTAGCAAAACAACAGGGGTTGATATGCAACCCTTCAGGTAACCAGACCTGAAGACTTTAGTTCTACCATGGTGTAAAGTGAAACACTAACAAAAAGTGCACACTATGGTGTAAAGTGAAACACTAACAAAAAGTGCACACTATGGTGTAAAGCGAAGCACTATCAAAAAGTGCAAACTATGGTGTAAAGTGAAGCACTATCAAAAAGTGCACACTATGGTGTAAAGTGAAGCACTATCAAAAAGTGCACACTATGGTGTAAAGTGAAACATTATCAAAAAGTGCACACTATGGTGTAAAGTGAAACATTATCAAAAAGTGCACACTATGGTGTAAAGTGAAACACTAACAAAAAGTGCACACTATGGTGTAAAGTGAAACACTAACAAAAAGTTCACACTATGGTGTAAAGTGAAACACTAACAAAAAGTGCACACTATGGTGTAAAGTGAAACACTAACAAAAAGTGCACACTATGGTGTAAAGTGAAACACTAACAAAAAGTGCACACTATGGTGTAAAGTGAAACACTATCAAAAAGTGCACACTATGGTGTAAAGTGAAACACTATCAAAAAGTGCACACTATGGTGTAAAGTGAAACACTATCAAAAAGTGCACACTATGGTGTAAAGTGAAACACTATCAAAAAGTGCACACTATGTAAAGTGAAACACTATCAAAAAGTGCACACTATGTAAAGTGAAACACTATCAAAAAGTGCACACTATGGTGTAAAGTGAAACACTATCAAAAAGTGCACACTATGTAAAGTGAAACACTATCAAAAAGTGCACACTATGGTGTAAAGTGAAACACTATCAAAAAGTGCACACTATGGTGTAAAGTGAAACACTATCAAAAAGTGCACACTATGGTGTAAAGTGAAACACTATCAAAATGTGCACACTATGTAGAGTGAAACACTATCACAAAGTGCACACTATGTAAAGTGAAACACTATCAAAAAGTGCACACTATGTAGAGTGAAACACTATTAAAAAGTGCACACTATGTAAAGTGAAACACTATCAAAAAGTGCACTCTATGTAGAGTGAAACACTATCACAAAGTGCACACTATGTAGAGTGAAACACTATCAAAAAGTGCACACTATGTAGAGTGAAACACTATCAAAAAGTGCACACTATGTAGAGTGAAACACTATCAAAAAGTGCACACTATGTAGAGTGAAACACTATCAAAAAGTGCACACTATGTAGAGTGAAACACTATCAAAAAGTGCACACTATGTAGAGTGAAACACTATCAAAAAGTGCACACTATGTAGAGTGAAACAATCAAAAAGTGCACACTATGTTGAGTGAAACACTATCACAAAGTGCACACTATGTAGAGTGAAACACTGTAAAAAAGTGCACACTATGTAGAGTGAAACACTATCAAAAAGTGCACACTATGTAAAGTGAAACACTATTAAAAAGTGCACACTATGGTGTAAAGTGAAACACTATCAAAAAGTGCACACTATGTAAAGTGAAACACTATCAAAAAGTGCACACTATGGTGTAAAGTGAAACACTATCAAAATGTGCACACTATGTAGAGTGAAACACTATCACAAAGTGCACACTATGTAAAGTGAAACACTATCAAAAAGTACACACTGTGTAGAGTGAAACACTATAAAAAAGTGCACACTATGTAAAGTGAAACACTATAAAAAAAGTTCACACTATGTAAAGTGAAACATTATCAAAAAGTGCACACTATGTAGAGTGAAACACTATCAAAAAGTGCACACTATGCAAAGTGAAACACTAACCAAACATGTAGATTTTGGTTCAACCATGGAGTTGTGGCAGTGACAGACCACATATATTCATCTATCAGCAAACACGTCTTCACAGGAAGAGACTGCCATAACTGACCAGCATCTCCCGTACCTCAGACTGGTTCACCTCGGCAGGTTCGTCGACAGACACGAGACAGACACACCTTCAATCTTTCAGGACAGCAAGTACATGGTCAAATCAGGAACATGAAGCTGACAAGCACGAGACAGACACACCTTCAATCTTTCAGGGCAGCAAGTACATGGTCAAATCAGGAACATGAAGCTGACAGGCACGAGACAGACACACCTTCAATCTTTCAGGGCAGCAAGTACATGGTCAAATCAGGAACATGAAGCTGACAGGCACGAGACAGACACACCTTCAATCTTTCAGGGCAGCAAGTACATGGTCAAATCAGGAACATGAAGCTGACAGGCACGAGACAGACACACCTTCAATCTTTCAGGACAGCAAGTATTTGGTCAAATCAGGAACATGATGCTGACAGGCACGAGACAGACACACCTTCAAATCTTTCAGGACAGCAAGCACATGGTCAAATCAGGAACATGAAGCTTACAGGACAGTGATAATATTCATGCCAACCACGTGGGCAAAGTAGAACAAAAATTTCTCGTTGTCGAATAAATCAGCTTTATTATGAATTGCTCAGTCTGGTCAAGTAACTGTCTATTAATTCCTTTCTAAACTAGTGATCTGGACGACAGCTTGATGGATGACCACGACCAGGTTATATTTTATACTGTGAGTCTGGCTAGTGTTTAAGGATCTCGTCGTACATGTTCACTTGTCAGGTCGACTGCTCGTCCTAGAATGTCTCTAATCTATCTTCCACCTTTCCAAAATTCTCCCCACTCCGGGACAATTTAACTCCTATTTTCCGATTGATAGCCGCTCAGCTGAACGTGACACTGATTGGTCAGTTCCAGCTACTTTCTATAAATTCCCGCGGACTAACCTTCTGGCTATAAGACCTAGAAAGGGCAAACAATTGCCGCGCTTCAATGCTTCCTAATGGGGCTGCATGGGTTTTTGTTCTCGTCCGACCACGTGTGGACACAACTTCTGTGTCTTTATGGGCAGCGGACATACTACCCTACTACAGAGTAAAATGAAACACTAACTAAACGCGTAGATTATGGTTCTACCATGGAGTAAAATGAAACACTAACTAAACATGTAGATTATGGTTCTACCATGGAGTAAAATGAAACACTAACTAAACGTGTAGATTATGGTTCTACCATGGAGTAAAGTGAAGCACTAACTAAACGTGTAGATTATGGTTCTACCATGGAGTAAAGTGAAGCACTAAATTGTAACCCGTTTGAATCATTGCTAAAAGCTCATCTACCTCGTCCCTAATGTCAGAACCGTTATATTAAATGAATAAGAAATAAATACGTGAAACACACACTCTCATTTCACAAACTTAAGCAGGAATGGACCAACATAAAACTAACAGTCTGTACACTATTAATTTATCAAAGATGTATGACTTGTACATTTATATATTGCTATCAGGCTTGTGTTGCGTTGTGAACCCCGCTAAGCTCCATCCATTATGGGCAATACGAGTCGTAGGTTAAGGTAGCTGGGTCATGAATAAATAACAATCATAACAACAATAATAACACCAATTATAACAACAATCATACCAACAATAATAACACCAATTATAACAACAATCATGACAACAACTATAACAACAGTCATATTCCAAAAATTACTGTCGTGACCGATGGGACAGGAAGAGAGATATAAGGACGTTTGTAGGGTTTGCATGACGTCAATTTCCTGGCCTCGAAAGGATTTAGGAAAATTAGGAGAGAGATTATAGGACAAAATGAAAGACATTTCACCAAAAATATATGAATCATATACGTTGGCTACAAGCCGAACTATGAAGATGTACCAATAATATCTCAAATACAATGATTACGCAACAGATGTCACATTAAAATGATTACAGTTAATCAAAACTGCATACAATACCATCATAAATTGCCACGTAGTCATTTGTGCATTCTGGCGAGTACTCCAGGGATAGATTCTCCCACTTCAGGGCAATGACGTTTGAGGCCAAGGATGTTGTGATGCGCCACACGCAGTCTTTGTTGCTGTAGCGAGAGGTTTGTGTAATTGAATTAGTGTCTTACTTCACAAGAAAGGGGATAACATTCAATATGTTTTAGAGCACCGTGGTCCATCCTATGGCCCGTGGGCCAGTTGTGGCCCGCGATTTGACGGTTTTCATTGATGGAATGTAAACCACAACCTGATTTCCGGTCAATATGGCAGACAGGCTTCAGGGAACGGTTGAGGCACTGCCTGAAAAGTGTTCTTCGTTGCAATTTCCTCATGTTCCCAGTCAGGCTTGCCGCCAGTGCTACTGCGTAGTGCCAAGTGCACGCCGTGAGCTGTGTGTTTCATCTGGATGGTGTTTCTATATTTAGATTGCTTACGATGAATGATGATATCGTATGACGAAGGACAGTTTAGATGCGTTCACTGTCGGTGCTATAATACGCCTTATGTCTTTTGACGTGTGCTGTGTTTGCTACGATAGGGACTTCTACTGCCTATCTTTGTTTGGATATTCGATGAAATGTTAATTCGGATGATTCCACTGGCACGGGCTGTTGAGCAATTATGGATTTTAATTCGTCTGCAGTGATACCGGGGCCTTCGACTAAACATAACCGAACTACAAACATCGTTAAGTTCAAAATTGTAGATTTCTTTTTTTCTGCAGGTTCTAGTTTCCTTGGTAAAAATCACTCTGTATTCGAGTGAGAATGTAAACTCTACTTCATGAAGTGTAACCGGTGAGAATACTTTCGTCTACACTAGACATTCCAGCGGCTTTTACGAGATCTCACCAGGAAAATCTTTCCGTGGATTCGACCAGAAACACCATTTTCGTCGAGTGTGTAAACGTGGGTTTCGGTCGCCGGGGCGAGCCGTAGTAGCTCTACGTCTACAGGCTAATCTAATGCATACTTTAGATGGAGCGGACATACAAATAAGTCCAACTCTTATTAAGAGCTGAATAACAATAATCAAATAGAACCGTACTTAATAGGGCAGTTAGTTATATTTACCATTGATCAAATACAATTGTACTTGCCCATTACTTCACCATGGCTGCTATAGTCCGTTCAGAAATTCATAATCACACCTGAATTAATTTGCGTGATAACCGTTTGTTATTTTACTTTCAAATTTTGCATGCAATCTTAGAATATTGATGACGTTATAGAAGTATTTTTTGCTCTGAGAAAAATTTGATCTAGTTTAAAAGTTTTCTTCTTTAGGCTATATTAAATTCACCCTGTTCGAATTTGACACCATTTTAGGATATATACATTAATTTGATGCGGTAGTTCACGTAAAATTGTTTGGCTATTGCAGAAACACTAACTTCAGGAAAATCCCGTGCTCAAAACTGAATTGTTATTGAACGACATGACGCACCACGGCATTGGCATTAATTACCAAAGAGAAGGCGTATCTTTATTAATTTTGTGAAGACTCAGTAGACAATTTGTTGACTTTAAATACCAACATTTAAATCTAAATTACAATGAATTTGAAATGCAAATTTATAACTATGCAAAAGGTTACTGTTTTACTATATCAGCACTTCCTTAGGGACTCCAAGATGGGGCATTTATATTGTGATATTCAGGACCCAGAGAGACGAACGCAACTCACGCTTGGTCTTAATAAATCGTCATTTTATCGTTGGATTAAACAAGACTCAGAGTGCACTCATGTCAATCAAAAGGAAAAGGAAAGTCGACAGCTTTGACACGGATGTCATAAAACGTGAGATATTGAAAATGTTTGCTAATAATGTACTTGTTACTCTCAGGAATTTGAAATTAAAATTGCATGCAGACTGCAATATTGACATTTCTAAAAGTACTCTATGGAAGATTGTGCGAGGAGCCGGCTGCACTTTCAGAAAAACTGTTGGGGGCAAGAATATTATTTGTGAAAAACCACACTTGGTCATTGCTCGAAACAAATTCCTGAGACAGATCCGTGAGCGGCGGAGTGAAAGGGTATGATATTGTATATTTGGACGAATCATGGGTCAACGCACACCACACCTATGCTAAAGAATGGCAGTCAGTAAATGGCAAACTCAAAAGAACAATTCCGAGCAGCAAAGGCCAGCGCATTATATTAACGCATGCTGGAAGCACTGAAAACGGCCTTGTCCATGATGTGGGACTTATTTTCGAATCAAAAAGTAAGAAAGGTAAGGACTATCACACTGAAATGAATGGAAACATTTTCAGGCACTGGTTGGAGAACGATCTTTTACCATTCCTGAAGAGACCTTCATGCATAGTCATGGATAATGCATCATACCACAATGTCATTTCAGAGGAAGACAAAGTGCCTACTGCATCAAATACAAAAGAGCAAATTAGGACATGGCTTGCGAATGAAAATGTCAAATTTGACGACACATATTTAAAACCCGAATTGTTACAACTTGTGAAGATTACGAATAAGAAAAAGGTGTACTATGTTGTCAAAATCATTGAGAAATATGGCCACACCTTTCTTCGACTCCCTGCATATCATGCGCACCTTAATCCAATCGAACTTGTCTGGGCTCACGTCAAAGGACAAGTTGCAGAACAGAACAGGAGGTTTAAAATGTGTGATGTTGAAGTTCTGACACGCGGGTCTCTCTCAAAAATAGACATTCCGTTCTGGAAGAAGTGTGTTGAACATGTGCTGCGGGTGGAAGATAAGTACTGGAAACGAGATGGATTACTATTTGTCCAGCCAGTAATGATTATCAACCTCTTGGAATCGTCAGATTCGGAATGATTGAAATTAAGATGAATTCAATTCCAGCTGCAGTTAGGATGTCCTGGGATCTAATGGTGACCGAAGGACAAGACTAATTGTAACCAATTAAATTCATGTTTGCAAATACACATAACGAACAACACCCACAATTAAGCACTATGTAGATACGCCTCTGACAAGAATTGCAGTAAACTGGAAAATTTAACACGATTACTGTAAACTCTACAATTTGAATCAACTTGTGTGATATCGTCATAAAAGATCAAAGGAATTCGCTGATGTGCAAAATCTGTTGTGTTTGTGGAATAAAAAAAATACCAAAATCTTCGCGTCATCAATATTCTAAGATTGCATGCAAAATTTGAAACCAAAATAACAAGCGGTTATCACGAAAAACTAATTCAGGTGTGATTATGAATTTCTGAACGGACTATAGATTAATATTTAAGTGAATCATGAGTATCGTATCTATCATGAGTATCTTGTGTATCATGAATATTATATTTATCACGAGTGTTTTGTGTATTATGAGTATCTTGTTATATCTTGTGTATTATATTTATCATGCGTATCTTGTGCATAATGGGTATCTTGTGTATCATGAATATCATGCTTATCATGAGTATTATGTGTATCATGAGTATAAGTTTATAATGAGTATCTTGTATATACATGATATCATGTTTATCATGAATATCATGTTTATCATGAGTTTCTTGTGTATCGTGAGTATCTTGTGTATCGTAAGTATCATGCTAGGAAATAAAACTGTACGTAAAAGATGGACGGAAAAGCACCTACAGTTTGCAGATCATCGAGAGATGCTAAAGACAGTGTGTGATCGATTGAGTTGATGACGTTTCATGTTATGGGAAAATACCAAAGAATGAGAGAAAGAGAAGCAGTAAAAGAAAGAGAGACAGTGAGAAAAAGAGAGACAGTGAGAGAAAGAGAGACAGTTAAAAAAGAGAGACAAAACGAGAAAGAAAGACAATGAGAGAACGAGAGACTATGCGAGAAAGAGAGACGTGAGATAAAGAGAGACAGTGAAAAAAGAGAGACAGTACGAGAAAGAAAGACAATGAGAGAACGAGAGACTATGCGAGAAAGAGAGACAGTGAGATAAAGAGAGACAGTGAAAAAAGAGAGACAGTACGAGAAAGAAAGACAGTGAGAGAACGAGAGACTATGAGAGAAAGAGAGACACTGAGAATAAGAGAGACACTGAGAGAAAGAGAAAAAGTGAGATACGAGAGACAGTGAGAGAAAGAGAGACAGTGAGAAAAAAAGAGACAGTGAAAGAAAGGGAGAGAGTAAGAAAAAGAGAGACAGTGAGAGAAAGAGAGAATGTGAGAGAATGAGAGACACTGAGAGACAGAGAAACAGTGAGAGAAAGAGAAACAGTGAGAGAAAAGGAAATAGTGAGATAACGAGAGACAGTGAGAGAAAGAGAGACAGCGAGAAAAAGAAAGACGATGAGAGAAAGAGTGGCAATGAGGGAAACAAGTGATGGAAAGAGAAACAGTGAGAGAATGAGAGATAGAGAGACAGTGAGAAAAAAAGAGACGGTGAGAGAAAGAGAGACAGTAAGAGAAACAGAGACAGTGAAAGAAAGCGAGACAGTATGAGAAAAAGAGACATTGAGAAAAAAAAATGACAATAAGAGAAAGAGAGACACTGAGAGAAAGAGAAACAGTGAGAGAAAGAGAAATAGTGAGATAACGAGAGACAGTGAGAGAAAAAGAGACAGTGATAAAAAGAGGCTGTGAGAGAAACAGAGACAATGGAAGAAAGAGAGACAGTGAAAAAAAGAGAGACAGTACGAGAAATAGAGATAATGAGAGAAAGAGAGACTGTGAGAGTTAGACAAACAGAGAGAGAAAGAGAAACAGTGAGAGAAAGTGAAACAGTGAGATAACGAGAGACAGCGATAGAAAGAGAGACAATGAGAAAAAGAGAGACGATGAGAGAAAGAGAGACAGTGAGAGAATCTGAGAGATTGTGAAAAAGAGAGACAGTGAGAGAAAGATAGACAGTGAGAGAAATATATACAGTGAGAGAAAGAGTAAGTCAGTAAGAAAAAGAGAGACAGTGAGAGAAAGAGAGCCAGTAAGAGAAAGAGAGACAGTGAGAGAAAGATATACAGTGAGAGAAAGATATACAGTGACAGAAAGAGTGAGACAGTAAGAGAAAGAGAGACAGTAAGAGAAAGAGAGACAGTGAGACAAAGAGAGACGGTGAGTGAAAGAGAGACGATGAGATAAAGAGAGACGGTGAGATAAAGAGAGACAGTGAGAGAAAGGGAGACAGTGAGAAAAAGAGAGACGGTGAGAGAAAGAAAGACAGTGAGAGAAACAGAGACAGTGAGAGAAAGAGAGACAGTGAGAGAAAGAGAGAGACTGTACGAGAAAGAGAGACGGTGAGAGAAAGAGAGATATTTCGGAAAAGAGAGACAATGAGAGAAACAGAGACATTACAGGAAAGAGAGACGGTGAGAAAAAGAGTAACAGTGATAGAATGAGAGACGGTGAGAGAAAGAGAGACGATGAGAGAAAGAGACACGATGAGAGAAAGAGAGACTTTACGTGAAAGAGAGACAGTGAGAGAAAGAGAGACAGTGAGAGAAAGAGAGAAGGTGAGAGAAACAGAGACAGTGACAGAAAGAGAAAGTAAAGGTAAAGTACGAGACTTGAACCGGCGTCTTAGCACGCGAGTTTCCACCCATATGTGCTCGGCCGCCTATCTAGAAATGTTCGGAAAATTTGAATAGTGTCGCCTCAAGCATCGAAACTCAGATGCGAGGCAACATTCCTCACCTTCCCAGGGTAATACCCTGGTACCCATTTCTGCCAACGGCTGGGTCGTCCGTGGGTTTTTTTTTTTTTTTCCAACCACGAGTACAACTCACACTTCTCCCAGCGGGAATCGAACACGGGTTGTCCGAACGTCGGTAGTCCAGTCGGGTGGTTTTCCCAACTCGGCTACTGAGGTCCCCGACAGAAAGAGAAACTGAGAGTTCAAGGAAAAGAACAGAAATAATGAAGATGTGATGTTTATTTAAATTCCTAAATCTTACATATTTATGTTTCATGTTTCTAAATAATAAATTATAACAAATTGTAAATATGTGTGGGGCACCACCTGTGTCTGTATTAAAATATGACAAAGTAGATAATGTTTGAATAATAATATTGGCTTCGACCTATCAATATCTCACCTCTTAGTGTTCACCTGTTAAATGGAAGCTTTGTGTCGCCAGTTAAGGACAGGAGCCGAGATATTTGCGTCTTTCGGCCCGAACTTCGCTATGAATGGGTAGATTTACTTAACAATTTTTCCCCGGACAGCGACCAATTTAACCTTCTCTTTTCGACTCTGTTAATGTTCATTAACGTGCGCGAGTGCACACGACACTTCCTGTTTTTCGCTGATTTGTAAGAGGGCTAGGCATAGGATCTCACTGCCTAGAGACCCAGTAGAGTACAGTCATAAAGAAACTACGGATTCCATTTTTAAAAAGGCATACAGTCAGTGGTGGGAATCAAACCCAGGACCTTGCTGTCCAGAGTTCGTTGTGCTGCCTCTAGACCACCCAGTCCACATGACCTATCCTTTATTTTAACAAATCAATGTTGATAACATATAACGCTTACCTTGGATAATTGTTGGGATAATTTGGTGATATCAGATAGTTGGCAATTTCGTTAGCCCAAAACGTGCCACTGTTGCATATATCTGTAAAACCAAGAGTCATGTAAAGCAATTTAAATGTACTGCACACACGATAATGTTAACCAATATGTGTATTAAGTATTATCATTATCATCATCAAGTACCGGGCATACTGGCGGAGGTGATCATGTCTCTCCACAGCTTTCGATCTCGACAGTTCTTTATCTTTTCTGTTGTTGACCTTCTGCCAAGCCATTCTCTTAAACTGTCTTGTATTTTCTCACTTTGCTTCCCTCTATCTCTTCGTCCCTCAATTTTTCCAGTTGTTAGAATATATTCCAGTTGTTCTCTTCTCATTACATGTCCAAAAAAAATAATGATTGGTTCTTCCTAATATTGGAAATTAGCTCTCTTTTTGCTTTGACCTCTTTCAGAACCTTTTCAGACTCCAGTGATTTTCTTGTCTGTTGTCCTATTGCCCATAGTGATTTACACCGTCTCTCTTTCTCTCACTGTGTATTATAATTAAGTATTATACCTGAATGTTATGGTCCGAAATGATAACAAATAAATAAGACCAAAAAAAGAGCTAATTTGCAATATTAGGAAGAAACAATTATCATTCTTCGGCCATCTAATTAAACGGGAACAGTTGGGATATATGGTGACAACTGGGAAAATTGAGTGACAAAAGATAGAGGTAAATATCGAGAAAAAGATACCAGATTGCTTAAGAGAATGGCTTGGCAGAAGATCAACAACAACAATTATAAATAACTATCGAGATGGAAAGTTTTGGAGAGACATGTTAACACCAGCAGGCATGGTACTTGATGATGATGAAATGATAACGCTTGTATCATCATCATCATGTGCTATACCGGTTAGTGGGCGATCATGTCTTTCCACAACCTTCTATCCAGCGAGCATTGCATCAATTCTGTTCTTGACTGTTTTTCGAGTTATGACACCATGCTATCTTGTATTTTCTCTATATGTCGTCCGCGATCTCTCTTTCCCTGTATTTTGTCAGTTTTAACCAATTATTCTGACTTTCCTTTTCTCATGATGTGCCCTTAACATGTTGATTGTTCCATTCTGATGTTTCTCTAGGAGCTCCCTATTTGTGTTGGCCTCTTTGAGAATGTCCTTCATTGGTATTCTTAGCTGTCCAGGAAACTTTCAAAATTCTTATGAGAAATCTCATCTCTGTGGCTTCTAATCATCTTTTTATTAGTTCATCTACTGTCCATGATTCGCTTCCATAGGCCAGAATTGGCTCTATATAGCACCGATGAATTCTCTTTTTTCATTTCTATTGACATAGATTTGTTGCATAAGATGTTTTTATTTTCTGAAATGCTATTTTGACCTGAGCTATTCTGCTTTTTACTTCTGTGGTACATCTTCCATCTGATGTTATTATTGTGCCCAAGTGTTTGAGGCGTTGCACTTGTTTCAGATTTGTCTTGTTTATTTTTATGCTGCATGATGGTGATGATTGTTTCTTCCATATGACCATTACTTCTGTTTTCTCACTATAAATACTTATACCTTTCTTTTTTGGTTTCTTTTGCTATCGTGTCTATCATTTCGTGTATATTATGCTTTGTCTTTGCTATTAAGACTGTTTCTACCGCATATCAAAAAAAATGTTTACGTTCTGACCGTTGACTTCAATTACTCTTATATCTACAATTGATCGCAAAATGTTTTCGCTGTAAAGTGAAAACAAAACCGTCGCTTTCATACGTGAACAAAATGATGTGCTTTCACATATCATCTGTCAACATGATGGCACGAAGTGCTCAGCAGTTACATGAAAACATACTTGCAAAATGAATTAATCGTGAGAAGCATATCACAGATAGCCAGAAACACTAGCGATCAGAATAGAAAATTAAGTCATTAGATATTAGTTGTTTCTGAAGAATAATAAACTACGCCGCTTAGTTGTTTCTGTAGAACAATAAACTACGCCGATTTGTTATTAGTTGTTTCTGTAGAACAATAAACTACGCCGATTTTTTATTAGTTGTTTCTGTAGAACAATAAACGACGCCGATTTGTTATTAGTTTTTTCTGTAGAACAATAAACTACAATGTTTAGTTATTAGGTGTTTCTGTAGAACAATAAACTACGCCGATTTGTTATTAGTTGTTACTGTAGAACAATAAACTACGCCGATTAGTTATTAGTTGTTTCTGTAGAACAATAAACTACAATGATTAGTTATTAGTTGTTTCTGTAGAACAATAAACTACAATGATTAGTTATTAGTTGTTTCTGTAGAACAATAAACGACGCCGATTAGTTATTAGTTGTTTCTGTAGAACAATAAACTACAATGATTTATTATTAGTTGTTTCTGTAGAACAATAAACTACAATGTTTAGTTATTAGTTGTTTCTGTAGAACAATAAACTACGCCGATTAGTTATTAGTTGTTTCTGTAGAACAATAAACTACAATGATTTATTATTAGTTGTTTCTGTAGAACAATAAACTACAATGTTTAGTTATTAGTTGTTTCTGTAGAACAATAAACTACGCCGATTAGTTATTAGTTGTTTCTGTAGAACAATAAACTACAATGATTTATTATTAGTTGTTTCTGTAGAACAATAAACTACAATGTTTAGTTATTAGTTGTTTCTGTAGAACAATAAGTTACAATGATTAGTTATTAGTTGTTTCTGTAGAACAATAAACTACAATGATTTATTATTAGTTGTTTCTGTAGAACAATAAACTACAATGTTTAGTTATTAGTTGTTTCTGTAGAACAATAAACTACGCCGATTTGTTATTAGTTGTTTCTGTAGAACAATAAACTACAATGATTAGTTATTAGTTGTTTCTGTAGAACAATAAACTACAATGTTTAGTTATTAGTTGTTTCTGTAGAACAATAAACTACAATGATTAGTTATTAGTTGTTTCTGTAGAACAATAAGTTACAATGATTAGTTATTAGTTGTTTCTGTAGAACAATAAACTATGCCGATTAGTTATTAGTTGTTTCTGTAGAACAATAAACTACGCCGATTAGTTATTAGTTGTTTCTGTAGAACAATAAACTACAATGATTAGTTATTAGTTGTTTCTGTAGAACAATAAACTACAATGATTAGTTATTAGTTGTTTCTGTAGAACATTAAACTATAATGATTAGCTATTGTTAACTAGAACAACAAACTACAATGTTTAGCTTTAACTCCTGAAATCTAATGGAGAGGTTTTACAACAAATGAAGCTACCAGAGAAGAAACCAACGACAATACGACAAGGATGTAAGGAGAAGATGCTGAAAGTCGCCTTGTGCTCAGAAATGACGAAAGAAAGCTCCTATGCCACGTTTTCACATAAACATGTGGTTGAGTTGGAGTAAAGAAAATAACCACTATCAAACATCACGTGATCATCGGGTGGCAAAAGAAAATAAATAAGACCACAAGACATGGGCTCGTTTTTTTTATTTTTGTTTTTTTCTTCTTCGATGTAGGGTGTTTAAACATTGTAGCTGTCACAGCTTTCATTTTTTTTTTTTCACATTAAACAAAAGAAGCTGCAAAGGTTGTTAAATAATTTTTTCAACGTGAAGTAGAAGAAGCTGCAAAGGTTGTTAAATACTTTTTTCAACGTGAAATAGAAGAAGCTTCAAAGTTTGTTAAATAATTTTTTTGCTACTTGAAATAGAAGAAGCTGCAAAGGTTGTTAAATCTTATTTCAACGCGAAATATTTAACAGGGAAACCATCATTATAGTCATTTCGTTGTTGAAGTAGAATATTAAGTACTGAAGGTATAATCTTACAAAACCATTATGGGACGTGAAAAAGTAAAAAGTGAACCAATATAAATAGTAAACATTATTTGACTTGGAATTGTTAAAAATGAACCATAAAGATTATTTTAAAAAAAACATTATTTGACGCAGAAAAGTCGATGGTAAAAAACCAGTAATGGTTGTAACAACATTCTTTGACGTGGAAAAGTTGAAAGTAAAAACCAGTAATGGTTGTAACAACATTCTTTGACGTGGAAAAGTTGAAAGTAAAAACCAGTAATGGTTGTAACAACATTCTTTGACGTGGAAAAGTTGAAAGTAAAAACCAGTAATGGTTGTAACAACATTCTTTGATGTGGAAAAGTTGAAAGTAAAAACCAGTAATGGTTGTAACAACATTCTTTGACGTGGAAAACTTGATAGTAAAAACCAGTAATGGTTGTAACAACATTCTTTGACGTGGAAAAGTTGAAAGTAAAAACCAGTAATGGTTGTAACAACATTCTTTGACGTGAAATAATTAACCGTCAAAGTGTAACATCACTCTTAGCATGCACCCAACATCGAGGAAGATTGACATCTATCATGTACAATATAATTTACCAAATTTCTCCTGGGCACTATATGCAAATTGAAAACCTGTGTAGCTAATGCTGGAATCAGAGTGAAACTCAACAAACATAGAACTGTCAGAGCTTGTGATTGTTCCATATGAAATTTGGTCGCACAAAAGTTGTATTCTAGGGGAACTTGTGCTGTTACCTAAAGATGTAAGAAAGACATTAAATGAGTAATGGCGTTAAAGTGAATCATTATATTGCACTTTCTAAATATAGCAACGAGAAACATGTTTCACATATTCATTTCATTAATGGTAAAACTATGGGTAATTTCTTAACTAATTTCGTATATCTCAAACTTCAATGAAAAAAAATATTCACAAAATATAATTACATTAACACGAAAATTGTATAATTTTCCAACATAGAAGTATTTGGACCATAGGCAAATATTTGAACTTCCGGGGAAAAGGAGACATTCATCGCCGCAAATCATTGGCGACTGCTTCCCTTATACCCCGTTTTGGTTGTCTTTGGTTCTTTAAAATATATTTTCTTTTTGAGTACACAGTAGCAGGACTCAACTACAGTCGATGCTCACTCGTCAGTCATGTTTGAAATTATGAGGCCAAATTTGGCTTGAACGAGTTTGACTTTTTTAGCATAATTAACCATCTGTCGCCGTGTTTTTGCAGAGATTAGCGTATTCGCTTAGATCATTCCGATGCTTGTTTTTAATCCTGCTGCTCCTAGACCATTGTTCTGCTTGTTTTTAATCCTGCTAGCTCCTAGACCATTGTGTTGCTTGTTTTTAATCCTGCTGGCTCCTAGACCATTGTGTTGCTTGTTTTTAATCCTGCTGGCTCCTAGACCATTGCTCTGCTTGTTTTTAATCCTGCTAGCTCCTAGAACATTGTGTTGCTTGTTTTTAATCCTGCTGCTCCTAGACCATTGCTCTGCTTGTTTTTAATCCTGCTAGCTCCTAGACCATTGCTCTGCTTGTTTTTAATCCTGCTGCTCCTAGACCATTGTGTTGCTTGTTTTTAATCCTGCTGCTCCTAGACCATTGTGTTGCTTGTTTTTAATCCTGCTAGCTCCTAGACCATTGCTCTGCTTGTTTTTAATCCTGCTGCTCCTAGACCATTGTGTTGCTTGTTTTTAATCCTGCTGCTCCTAGACCATTGTGTTGCTTGTTTTTAATGTCCTTTTCCATGAAGCTTGAGTGAGTGAGGAAGAGCCTGTGTACCCTATTTTCGATTGATTGCAGTCATTAGAATTGTCGCCAGTTCAGCCGAATAGGCTATTCATGGAGGTCAACCTTGTCAATATAATGGTCGAAAGGTATCAATGCGTTTTGGCGGGATGCTATGCCATGAGCTTGAGATGACAGGAAGAATGTCCGACTATAATGAAAGTGATTCCGCGGATAATGGACCAGACAAGAAAATTATTTGACCACAAACTGTTGTTATTTTCTCTGTATGACTGTCAACAGGTATAAGAAACACATTTTTCTTCATGTTTGTCAAGAGGTGTATGAAACACATTTTTGTTCATGTCTGTCAACAGGTGTAAAAAAACACATTTTTGTTCATGTTTGTCAACTAGTGTAAGAAACACATTTTTGTTCATGTCTGTCAACTAGTGTAAGAAACACATTTTTGTTCATGTCTGTCAACAGATGTGAGAAAACCATTTATATTAGGGCACAGTTATACGATCACTGTCGTGGGTTTGGCTACTCCTAGAAATGGCATAAAGTAGTTTACTTGAATCATCAAAACGACACAAGAAGGTAACACTCGATATAAACATTTCAGGTAGTATAATTTTATCTATTTAACAAAATAACTATTAAAATATCAATTCGCCCTCTCTACTGGCAGTTTCTTCTTTTCTTTTAAGAATTTATTGCAACGGTTTAATGTTTAACATGTAACAAATAATGTTTCTATACTTAATATCCTATGTCTAGCATTTCATAAATGCTTCTATGTTTAATCATCATCATCATCGGGTGCCATCTCCGCAACGAAGGCTGGCTCCCATGGAGCGCCATTCTGCTCTGTCTCTTGCTTTGAATGTGCAGGTTGTCATAGGCTGGTTTGTCCATCTTTTGATGTTATCCATCATTTGTTGTCCATGTTATCTTGGTCTGCCTGTGCCTCTTTTACCTTGTATTTTCCCCTCCAAGATTACGTTTAGTAGGCTGTTGTGTCTTTTAACATGGCCAAGAAATCGCATTTATCTTGTTTAAATTGTGTTTAGTAGTTATCTTTTCATTTTTAGTTTTTTTACAACTTCATCATTTGTTTTCTTTTCAGTCCGTCCAATTCTACCTATTCTTCTATATATCTACATTTCAAAGGCTTAAATTCTCTGTTCTGTTTTCGTGTCTAACGTGCATGTTTCTGCACCATATAGGAATGTTGAGAAGATGTAACATTTTGCTATTCTTAGTTTTAGCCTTGGTGTTATTTGTTTTGATGTTAGTATATTTTTCATGACATTACAATTACTTTTTGCCATTCCTATTCTTTTGTTTATTTCAGTTGTACATTTTCCATCACTGGTTATAGTATGTCCAAGATAGTTGTAGTTCTGAACTGTCTCCAGGTCTATTCCTTCAATTTTGATATCCACTTGTAGGTTTTGAGTATTTTTTTTTGTTTATGATCATAGTTTTAGTACGTTTGATATTCATATCTAGTCCATATGTGTTGCTTGTCATGTTTATATCATTAAGTAATTGTTGTAGATCTTTAGGATATTCTAATGTTTAATATGAGATTATTATAAACATGTATATTTGGACATTGACTATTTTCTCAGTTTCAATTAACCAACGAGTATTTTATTTGTGAACAACATACAATAAATGTTTGTAATTGAAGTTGTAGTAGTTATTTCTTCAATGAGCACACCACTCTATGTATCTAATATGTGTAATCTTCACAGAAAGCTAAAAACAGGCAGATGTCGGTCTTCAGTAATTATTGTTTCCTGATAAGTTTCTCTCATGACTGATTTTGTCAACATTAGAATCAGGTGTATTTCCTGCAGACGCCAGCCGACCTCTGCGCTGGACACTAACCATGAAACAACATATAAAACCTACGGGAATACTGAGGTAGACTAAACTACTATGTCACCATATACAACACGAGTATTACCACATACAGCATGATAATTACTACATACAACATGAAATTTAACTTAAAAAAACGAATTTACATTTGGAATTTAAACAAAAATGAAGTAGAAGAGAACATCAATGTAACGATAGACAGAAGATAATGAAAATAAGTGGAGGAATTCAAATAAAATCTATTGAAATACGACCAAACACAAACAACAGACAAATTATAAAGATAGTTTGTGGAGACAAACGGGGAATCTACAATACAATCGTCAATCAAACATTGTGCTACCAGTGTCAGACCTGGACTTCAGACTCACAACAATAACTGAAATAGCAATCATCAAAAGTGAATGTATTAGACCATTGCCAGGAAAAAGAGTGAGAGATAAGATCAATAATGAAGAGCTTATAAACAATGCCGGTTTTTGAATACTGTAAGAAACAAAGAAGCGACAGATACTATAGTTTGGTCACTTGTTGAAATAAAGCGATGGAATTGCGACACTAAAACATCAACAAACACTATGAGGGAGCAACATTTATAAACAACACATGTATCTTGATTGATGATATATTTGAGCGAATAAGAAACATGATAGCAGGAAGCGTCGACAAAGGAGTAAAATAACTCAAATTCATATTTCCTTGTTTTTAACATAGCAAAATGTTACATCTTCTCAATATTCCTGTATGGTGCAGAAACACGGACATTAGACAAGAAAACAGAACAGAAAATTTGGAGCATTAGAAATTTGGATTTACAGAAGAATAGGTAGAATTGGGGAGAAAGAAAAGAAAACAAACGATGAAGTTTTAAAACAACTAAAAATAAAAACAGACTACTAAATACAATTCAAACAAGACTAATGAAATTTTTGGGGCACGTTAACAGACACAACAACCTACTAAAAGTAATACATTACACCATACATTACAGAACATATTACACCAGGTACCGGTAAGATGCACACTTTTCTGAAGCTGTTTTCGAGCTGTTGAGTAAAATAGCCATCTTGCATTTGTTTAAATTGTATTGTCTGTGTGATTTTCTCACTAAAATAGTAAGCTTTATTCGTTTCAATTTTGTTAGTGTCTGTGTGATTTTCTCACACAAAATGGCAGATTGCTTTAAGTAAGCAAGACATTAAATCAAACAAACTTTTTGGGTAACACTGTTTCATATTTGTATAACTACATTTAGCAACAAAACAATTGTGCACATACCATCGTAAATAGCCACATAGTCGTAACTACATTTAGCAACAAAACAATTGTGCACATACCATCGTAAATAGCCACATAGTCGTAACTACATTTAGCAACAAAACAATTGTGCACATACCATCGTAAATAGCCACATAGTCGTAACTACAAGTCGGCGAGTTGCCCTCCAGGAAGAAATACAACAAGTTCAGGACAACCACACTTGTGTTTGAAATGGTTGTGATTTCAAGCTGGCAGTTCCTGTCACTGTATGGGGGAAGTGACGTAACTAAATGACATTGTTAGTTCATGAAACAGGGACAACCTGTTTTAGTAAAGTAAAGGTTTCCTCCCCTGGAGGAAGAAATTAAATAAATATATATATAAAGACGTCGTATCGTTGAAGCTTTACGTAATTTATGCTCACATTTGAACGGCGTTTTGGTTCAATAGGCTTTCAGCAGGAACAACAAACAACACACACTCAGATATGTAAGTAATAGAGTAAACACGTAGGACGATATACAAACATGGAGTAGCAGTGGTATCATACCAGTAAGTGGTCAAGGCAAAGAAATGCATAAAAATGCGAAGCTGCAGTAAAGCTGATTATAATAGTAGCTAGTATAATAACTAGTACTGTACCGCTGCTACTCCATGTTTGTATGTCGTCCTAGGTGTTTACTCTAGTGTTTATATGTCTGTGTGTGTGTGTTGTTTGTTATTCCTGCTGAAGACATATTGAGCCGAAAGGTCTTTAAAAATTGTGCTGCAATTTAATGACGTAAAGCTTTAACCATACCATTTGTTCGATTGTTGTTATTTCTCCCTTACAATCAGTTTTCCTCCCTTGCTAGCGTATGGAGTCAATGATGTTTGTGACTAGATTTTGTCAACGACCGTAGCACATTTTTGACTGATATGATCAGTATCACACCAGGCTGTGTTTACTTCCAATAACCATTTGTGGTACTCATTTAAAAGGCTGGGTTAACCTCGGAGCCTTTGTCGGCGCGAAAAAAAATCCGCACCTAACGGAGACCGAACCCAGATCCTTATGATGAGGACGCGAGCACACTAACCACTCAGTCACCGATAGCCCTCAAATGTTGCAGGTTGTGGCTGATTTTATAAATTGTGATTGTAGATCAAGATATAATGTGAGATACTATATGGAGTTCATATTACAATTATAAAATCAATCAACTACCTGATCCGTATGAAATCATTTCTATATCAAAGTGGAGAAAATATAAAACCACATAATAGATAATGGTGACAGTGACGAGAACACATGTCCTGACGATGTATACAATTTAAAATAAAAAAAACCGAATTTGAAAATGAACTGCTGATGACAGCATGGAAATAATTAAACAGGATATGACTAACAATCCCTGGCAATAGATAAGATTACATGTAAAACCAATAAAAGAATACATTTTAAATACTTTTATTTAGTGACATCAGAGAGAGGTAAGTACTGGTAACAGTTGTTTATAAAGTACAATAGAAGTAACACGAGCACATCAGCTACAACTTTCAGCTCGATATCTCACTGATAAGGTATTGTCCTATGTATATCTGTGTGTGTATCATTGCGAAATACATATCTTTGTGTGTATCATTGCGAAATGTATAGCTTTGCGTGTATCATTACGAAATGTATATCTTCACATTAGTTATAGAAAAGAAACATACAACAACTTATGAGCAGAGGTACCAGAGGAAAAGATTATGAAAAAAATTTTTAAAACACACGTGTACCTCGTGCATAAATCAAGATATCAACAGCAGAATTCACGGAGCTATTTCTTCATTGGTCCTAACGTGTTTGTCTTCCAGCGATGGTGGAACGAGATAGTTTGTGGTCTTAGAAATGTGTGTTCTTGACGTCATTTGATGACCACTTCTACTGTCGCGTTTCACAAAAAAATTATAATACTCCATCATTCCATTTTCTTACAGGTGATCCTCCATCTTAATTTTTTTTCCAATCGTTTGTTGATTGTTGAGTGGACGTGTTCAGTTTTCTCTGTCATGTCGCGTGTCCACCCATTTATAATGTTGTTTACTTATAACTGTTGTCATTGTATAACTGTCATCAATGACTCAGTAAGATGCTCAACAAAATCACAAATGGCTGAGCTCCCAAGGCAGTGGTTAGAGTCTCTGGAAAGATCTTTTATAAAGATGTGTCTACTTCATTTTCGTGCCAGGACACGCTAATGTAAGAGGTGCTGACAGACTTGGTCAGTTTGGCTGCTGTTGAGTGCGGACGGGCATGGACCGTTTGGATATTCTATATGCCCTCACTGTTACTGGATGAAAAAACGATTCCAAAAAATGACGCAGAATACACAGTCACAACACTGGTGTTGTTAGTCGAACCCTGTTGATGGATATATGCCCAGAATACACAGTCACAACACCGGTGTTTTTAGTCGAACCCTGTTGATGGATATACTTTAGATGAGATCTGATCATCTATGGACTTGTTCGATATGCATTGAAGATGATTTGTCGACTAAAGTGAATTTAAATGTCTTCAATGTTTTTCTTTTCCTATTTTGTCTGAGCTGCTTTCTTCTATAAAAAAATAACACTTAATGTCGGGTATATTGTTCTTACTGATTGGTCTAGTATCAAACGGTACCCATGTTTGTCAGTGATAGCTCATTGTTGAGTGGAGTGAACAATGAGTTAAAGAACACTGCTCCTTGCCTTCCCTTGTCATTTATTTCTTGGCCAATCTTTTCATTTATCTCGTTGCTGGTGCCTTTAAGCGTCGCAGAGAAAGGGGGTTGCTGCCGGTATACTAAGGTGTTTCTAGATATTTGCTTGCTTGTTGTTTCATTCTCTCTTTTCATAAATGGAAAGTCTCTCTTTGGCATATCTGATTGCTGTTAAAAAGGAAATAGTTTTGGTATTTGCATACGTCTCTTATTCCAATTACACATCCTTTCCTTGGTCTTCCCCTTATCATCTGTTTTGGTGTTTTTAGACAGCATGCTCTTCATGACATTAGGCCATTGATTTGACTGACAATCTCCCAAGCTTTACTGCCTCGTGGTTGTATTTTACTTCCGTCGCGTATTTGAGTCAAAGGTCGCAACACTGCCTGGGTATTCGAGTTCATTTACTGGTTTTAGTTGTTTTATCTTTTCATTTTTGATCAATCGGAGAACATGATCATCTTTAGACTATCGTGAATGCGCGAAAATCGAAATGCTTCACCACCGGTCTAGATCATCTGCCCTGGCAAAGACCATTCTGGAAGGAACTACGAATCGAGGGAGAAGTACAGATAGACAAAGAAATAGATGGAGAGATCACATATAAAATGGATATAGAGTTCTAAAAAAATGACTGAAATAGAGATTCATGAAGTTGGTTGAATAAGTCTGATAGCAATTCTCAACCTAGCGTTTCTGATAAAAGAAATAGAATTACATTATGTTGCACTTACCCGGGATAGTTTCTGGGATAATATGGTGAGATCAGGAAATTAGGATATTCGTTGGCCCATAGCGTGACGTCACTACATACATCTGTAATACCAAGGCATATCTTTAAAAATAACATATGTACGTTCCATTGGATTTCTAGAAATAACATTTAAATTATGTTAGCAATAGTTTTATACCATAACATTGTAGTCATAGAAGTCATGAAGTGATTATTGGTTCTGTCGTGGTGCAGTTATTGGTTCTGTCGTGGTGCAGTTATTGGTTCTGTCGTGGTGCAGTTATGGGTTCTGCCGTGGTGCAGTTATTGGTTCTGTCGTGGTGCAGTTATTGGTTCTGCCATAGTGCAGTTATTGGTTCTGTCGTGGTGCAGTTATTGGTTCTGTCGTGGTGCAATTATTGGTTCTGTCGAGGTGCAGTTATTGGTTCTGTCGTGGTGCAGTTATTGGTTCTGTCGTCGTGCAATTATTGGTTCTGTCGTGGTGCAGTTATTGGTTCTGTCGTGGTGCAATTATTGGTTCTGTCGAGGTGCAGTTATTGGTTCTGTCGTGGTGCAATTATTGGTTCTTTCGTGGTGCAATTATTGGTTCTTTCGTGGTGCAATTATTGGTTCTGTCGTGGTGCAATTATTGGTTCTGTCGTGGTGCAGTTATTGTTTCTGTTGTAATACAATTATTTGTCGAGCAGGTTCAGTTGATCATGCAGAAAATATGTATTTCTTTGATTCTCAAACGCAGAAAAGGCGCGACAAATGGATGTAAGATAACACAGAAAGGATCGGAATCCATCTGTTTACCCTCGCCTATTACACGGCATGACCTGTCTATCAGTGTAACCGAGTTGGTTCATCATATAAGTGTAACACTTAGTAATGCCAAACCAGAATCGTCGAAAGGAATGCAAAAGTCATCAACATCATCATGTGACACATTGGTTTGCGTATTCGATGATGACCTTCCACAATATTCTATCTACAGTACATATCAATTCAAACCAAATAATCTAATTTTCTTGTTTTCATAATGTGCCGGCAAAATGTGGATTGTTTCCTTCTGATTTTTTTTATGCGCTTCTTCATTGGTCTTTTTAGCTGTTCAGGATATTGTCATCATTCTTCTAAAAAATCCCATATCTGTGGCATTCAATCGTATTTTCATGTGTTTTATTGCTGTCCATGATTCGCTTTCATAGGTCTGAATTGGTTCTATAAAGCACCGATGTCTCTCTTTCCCACTTCTATTGCCATACATTTATTGCATGAGACGTTTCTTCATTTTCTAAAATGCTATTGTAGTGTGAGCTATTCTGCTTTTTATTACTGCGGTGCATGTTCTAAGATGATAGACTGACTACCAGGATAGAACAGAACTGGCATTGAACAATATATAGGATCCACATCTACTGAGCAAGTGGAGCTGAAATTATGAGTCTAATAAGTGTAGTCAATACATGGGATCCTTGTTGGCTGAGTGGTTGGTACGCTCAATTCCTCATCATAACGGCCCAGATTCAAATCTCACGGTTGGCGAATATTGTTCGGAATGTAATGTTCAACCAACTTGTAAATATTAGGCCCATATATATATATATATATATATATATATATATATATATATTTTTTTTTTTTTTTGGTGGTGGGGTGGGAATTAAAGGCGGATAGAGTGATAGAGCCCCAAATATGCAATCATGTTGCAAACTGTTTTGTCAGGTAAAGTGGCATTGTTGGATGATTAGTTTACCTGACCAAGTTTGTGACTACCAACATTCATGTATATATCAACCGCAATTCATTTGACCATAAATAATGTGATCATTGAGAACAGGTTGAAGTTTGGGTGGCACGCTGCAATAATTATAGAACGGGACCAAAAATGAGCACAATTATACAACTACACTTGAGGAGAATCCATCTGTCAGGAGGTAATGAATTCTTAGCCTTCAGTGCAGGCTCGCACGTGCATAGATCAAATCTTTCACGTTATCACTTGTCATTTAACAACAAATTGTGTCCAATATAATGGGGACTGTTCCTTGACTTCTTCGACTGTCAGTTGTACTCTTCCAATCCTATTTCTGAAGATGGCCTTCATTTGCCTTCTTAGACTGAGATTTTTACTCTCCCAGTCTCTCTCTGAATATTGACAGGATGTAATAGTTAGACGTGTTATTCACACCTCATCAAGGTAATGATCAGTGTTGTGAAGTGCTCTCGCTGTACGAGCAGCGTGTTTCCATTAACATCATGTGCCATACCGGGTGGCGGAGGCGCTCATGTCCTTCCACAAGTTTCTATTCACAGCGGATCGTATTTATTCTGTTGTTGATTGTTTTCTATACCATGACACCAAGCTATTAAGTATCTTCTCTTTTTGTCATCCACGATCTCTCTTTCCCTTAATTTTGCCAGTTTTAATCAAGTACCCCAGCTTTAATCTTCACATGATGTACTCAAAAAATTTCCATTACTTCTTTCTGATGTTTTTTAGGGACCGCCCGATTTGTGTTGGCCTCTCGGATAATGTCCTCGTTGGTCTTTTTTCCTGGAAACTCGACATTTTTCTCAGAAAAGCAACATCAGGATTAAAAAAAAACCAACACGAATAGAGAACCAAGCAGGCTTCAGAAGGAAAAGACGATCATCAATATTTGATTCGCTAGAAAGTAAGAAAGAAAGAGCAAATCATCTATGTCGAAGCCAAATTTAGACTTTCAGGAGACTGAGTGGCGCGAAAACGTACTAACCTATTCATTTAAAATTATACTGAGGAGTTTACATTAGTGCACGCCAGGCAAACATGTAGGTGCTTCTTCTGAAAGATGGCTATCATCTTCTTCTTCTTCTTTCCTTCCTCATCTGCCTTTTAGCGTCGAGGGGAGATATAATTTGCGGTCTTTTGTTCTTCTGTTCGCCTCTGCTGCTGTTATATTTCCTAGTGCTTCTAATATACCATCGAATCAACTTTTTCGTGGTCGACCCTTGGGTCTGGTGTTCTCGCATCGTTTGTTGAAGGCTCGTTGTGTTGTGTTTTGTTCTTTCTGCCTTGTCACGTGGCCAAACCATTTTATCTGTTGTTTCCTTATATATTTTATGGCGGGGGCTATTCCTAGCTTTTTTCTCAGTTCTTCATTTCTGATCTTATCTCAGACTGTATCCTGTCATTCGTCTAACACATTTCATCTTTGTAGAGGTTATTTTTCTTATTGTTCTTGCATCTAGGGTCCAGGTCTGGCATTGATAGCATCATGACTATCATGGTGTATTGAAATGAAGATAAATTTTCCTTCTGTCACTTTCTAAGGGAACGGGAAATATTATATTAGCGAACACATTTTTCTATCATCAACTGCACATTTGTCGATGACGTTCTCGTTATCACGCAACTTTGCCTTTACTTTTACGAAAATCATCCTATATAAATTTTAGAGTCTGGGTGAACCACAAAGCCATTTTTAATCCGAACAAAAAAATGTACCAAATTTGAGCCTTGAATCCAGACCTATCTGATCAGAGCACGTAGGCCTCCACACTTAGCCAACGAATCCTCATTATATTGACAGTGCAACGTGATTAAAATATACGCAGTCCATGTTTTTCACTCGACTCTTTTTGAAAAATTAAACCCCCTCTTATTAAGTAATATATAATTATAATAGTAATCGGTAATGACGACCATTTCATACGTTCTTCACTGAAGTCAAAGCTAATTTGATTCCTGTCGACATGGATTTAAATAACTTAGTTCTTTGTTTATGGTTGCTATTTTATTGATTATGGTTGCTATTTTATTGTTTATGGTTGCTATTTTATTGTTTATGGTTGCTAGAAAGCAATAAGTACAGAATCAAAACTGGCAATTTACAAATCAAATTTTCTACCAACTCTGTGCTAACAGTGCCAGAATTGGACGCTGGACTCTCGATCAATAAGAAAGATAACTACCACCGAAATGTGTCAGTAGAATGACAGGAAACAGCTTAAATGACAAAGTAAGAAACACTCACCTGAGGAAGAAACTCGCCATCGAATACATAAAGAAACAACAGATAAAATGGTTCGGTCACATAACAAGACAAAAAGAACTAAAAATAACTCAAAGAGCCATAGACAATCGCTACGAAAACGCCAGAGTAAGAGGAAGACCGAGAAAGAGATGGATAAAGGGAATACTAGAGTCACTAGGAGGGATAACAACAGAAGAGGCCAACAGAAGAGCAAAGAATCGCAGACTGCATCTCTCTTCGACGCCAACGGCATCGGAGGAAGGATAGACGAAGAATAGTTCTTTGTTTGTTTGTGTGCGTTTGCCAGCTGTATTTATTTAGCGAAGTCACAATAGACTGGACTTTGCATGAATGTCACCTATTTCTAGTTTTTAATGATGATAATTAAAAAAAAATTAAAGGAAAACTATGGTAAAGTAACAGCTTTGTGTAAGTGAGAAACAGAGTTCAGTTCCTATACTTTTACACTGGCAGACGTGTTCTGAGGTGTCCCACGCCATACAGGCAAATATTCACCGCCTTCAGATGTACCCTCATATTTTTATCGTTATGAGTTTTAACGTTTTTTGAGATAATTTTTTCCGATTAATGTTTGCCCGGGCAGCGGCCATTTCTTGCCTACTCTTTTCGATTTCCAACTGCCAGGTTTTTTTTTTAAGATACGCAGAATGCACACAGGGCATCCTGTATTTCGCCTCTTTCCGAGAGGGTTACACACTAGGGTCTCTCTACCCAGAGTCCCTCATGAGGTAAAGCCGCAAATTCAATTTTATTTATTTATTTTTATTTTCCATCATCTGTGCTGAGAATTGAACCTGTAACCTTCTTGTCTAGAGGCGAACGTCCTAATTTGAAACTACCCAGCAACATAGTTGCTTAACTTGAGACCACCCAGCAACATAAGTACTTAACTTGAGACCACCAATGTATGCACACACACACATACATATATAATACATACATATATATGTGTGTATATATATATATATGTATATACATATATATATATATATTCATTTTAACAACAATGCTAGATCCACAGAGCGTCACGGAAACACCAAGTTAGCACTTCAACGAACGAAGATTCCTTATCATGCTTGAATCACTGCCAAATCACTCACTGCTATCATAGGAACGGAGACAAATAATAATAAATGAATATTATTATAGAGGGAAACTTCCGAGGCGATAATCAGCGAATCAATTCAGAGGAAGAGGTATGTTTACAGCACTCGGAAAAAATGACAAATAATCAACAATGGAAAAAAAATAATATGGACCAAAGCAGGATCAAACCCGTACTCAGTGGCACAGCGCCTTGCCACGAAAAGCCAAACGCTAGGGAACACTGCCAATCAGCTACCTAATAAATTAGCTATCGTGGACAATGTCTTTTCGCGAAGGTGTTCTCAAGACTATAGGATAAGGCTGCGATCACAGCTCGTACATATTTTTCCTGTTAAGACAAGTATCTCCCCGATAGAGTAGTGCTGGATACTTGCGTTGCAGACAAACATTTAGGACTGAGGACGGGTTCGATCCTGCTTTGGTCTATATTATTTTTTTCTGTTGCTGATTATTTGTCATTTTTTTCCGAGTGCTGTAAACAGCTCTTCCTTTGAATTGATTTACCATATGAACGCCCCATTCAGCTGAGCGCACAGTTCTCCAAAACTCATAGTGAAGACCGTATATCTTGGGGCTGGGGAACTCATGTTAAAAGTATTATTTCTCTTATTGAAATGAACAAACATGTTTCCTTATGACTCTCTTGTATTTAATTTTAACTCTAAGGGCTTCACAACTAGTCTGGAGTATACGTAAAAAAATGCATGATATATATATATATATATATATATATATATATATATATATATACATATATGTGCGTGTGTGAGTTTGTGTGAAAATGTAATATATGCATATATATATATTTATAAACAATGTCATTTTACACATTCTTCTTTCCTTCCTCATTTGCCTTTCAGCGTTCAGGGGAGATATAATTTGCGGTCTTTTGCTCTTCTGCTCGCTTCAGCTGCTGTGAAGTTTCCTTAAGCCTCTAGTATTTCGCCAATCCACCTTTCTCGTGGTCAGCCCTTTGGTCTGGTGTTTTCGCAACGTTAATTGAAGACTCGTTGTGTTGTGTTTTGATCTTTCTATCTTGTCAAGCGGCCAACCCATTTTATATGTTGTTTCTTCATATATTCTATGTTTGTGGTTATTCCCAGCTTTTTTCTCAGTTCTTCAATTCTGATCTTATCTCTCAGGCTGATTGATGTCATTCGTCTAACACATTTCATCTTTCTTGTAGTAATTTTCTTATTGTTCTTGCATCTACAGTCCAGGTCTGGCATTGATGGCAGGACGTTGAGGTTAAGATTGTATTTTACATGTTGACAGATTTATTACAAACAATTATTACCTGATTTATTGAGGCTGATGTACTCGATTTTAAAACCTGTGTAGCCATTGCTGGAGGGGTCAGAGTGAAACACAACAGTGATGGAGTTATCAGTACTTGTGTATGTTGTAGATGAAGTTTGGCCACACAGCTTTTCAATTATCGGAGAGTCGATACTGTTCCCTGAAGGTGATAAAGAAATGTTGATTTTTTTTATTCACAGTATCATATTTGTTTCCCCTTTCAACCCAAGTGCAGTTGGCTTTCTATTTTAGTAAATTAATGGAATATCTAATGATAAAATGTAGTAGTAGTATATTACATCCCACAGTTGGCTTTCTATTTTAGTAAATTAATCGACTATCTAATGAAAAAATGTAGTAGTAGTATATTACATCCCACAGTTGGCTTTCTATTTTAGTAAATTAATGGAATATCTAATGATAAAATGTAGTAGTAGTATATTACATCCCACAGTTGGCTTTCTATTTTAGTAAATTAATGGAATATCTAATGATAAAATGTAGTAGTAGTATATTACATCCCACAGTTGGCTTTCTATTTTAGTAAATTAATGGAATATCTAATGATAAAATGTAGTAGTAGTATATTACATCCCACAGTTGGCTTTTCTATTTATGAAAGCTATATAATTCTATTTGAATGGTGAAACTAAACTTATGTTTAAATACAAGATAAAATCAGTCCAGATGAAAAACACCACCACTTTTTTTTATTTTTACTGGTATTTTTGTCGCTTAAACATCGTAGGTGCTGATCATAATCATCGAGTGCCGTCTCCGCATCGAAGGTTGGCTACCTTTGAGCGCCATTCCGCTCTGTCTCTTGCTTTGATAATGCAGGTTGTCATAGGATGACCTAACCATCTTTTGATGTTACTCGCCCATGATAGTCTTGATCTGCCTCCTCTGCTTCTTTTACATTGTATTTTTCCTTTCAAGATTATTTTTTTTTGTAAACTGCTGTGTCTTTTGACAGTCTCAACAATTTCATTTGTCTTGTTTGAATTGTGTTTAGTCGTTCTCGTATCATTTTTAGTTCTTTGAATACACCATAATTTGTTTAACGTACAATCCATTTCTACATAAAAAAAATTGCGTGTATTGTTCTGTAGCCATTTAAAACGTTCAAATTATTACATTGACTGTGCTTCTCTTATATTATTTCGATCACGCTATCTGTGGTATCCGCTACTCTACTTTGTATACATTGGAGTCATGTACCTACATTACATATTTTCCTGGCAGTCTCGTCTGTGTGTGTTGCATATCCAACTCCAGCTCTCGGCATTATCATCTGTGATCATTTCTTCTTAGCCACACTTTTGACTATATCGTCGATAAATATTTCCATTGACCACGACCTTATCGTGTTTGGTAAAGTCCTAGTTTAGGCAGATAAATTATTTTTGCAAAACGTTTGATCTCCCCTTATTTGGTGTCGCAACACAACTACAGTAATTATCAAGTAAGAACAATTATTTTAGGGTTTCAGGTTCGGGTTAGGTTGATGGCTTAACCACCGTGTTGCTTCTCTTTTCTCTAACATTATTGGTCCAAATAAGGTGTAGTGTAACGCAAAGGGACGTTAATCTTTTTCAAACTTTAATATATCGGACTAAACAAGAACTTTACCATCATATTAATGATTTTCCTTAAATTTGTCGCAAAAAAGTGGTATCAGGCTTAATGTTTTATTTTTGCTCTTCATTCCAAACTTTCAGACATCACAAAGGCATTCGTCTTATACAGGTTTCATATGCATTTGTTTTGTTGCAACTCATAGAATCTCAACGATAAAAGGCAAATGGACGGAAAAAGAATACCGATTCATATTCAGTAAATAGATTAAAGTGATTCTGAGAAATGATTTGAAATACATGAAACCGAGCTGTAGTATAACTATCATAGTCAGCGTGTTTTGTTTTAAAATATGTTGTTTCTCTCTTATAATTTTTAA
Organism: Megaustenia siamemsis; assembly: GCA_032433765.1. NCBI lineage: Eukaryota > Metazoa > Mollusca > Gastropoda > Stylommatophora > Ariophantidae > Megaustenia > Megaustenia siamemsis. Next base: position 76,642,708 of record JAVIAB010000041.1, read on the forward strand.
GTTCTTCGAGAATTTTTTTCTCTCTGGGACGCTCTTATGTTCTTCGAATCAGTTTTTGTCTCAGACACTTTCTTATGTTCTTCGAATCAGTTTTTGTCTCAGACACTTTCTTATGTTCTTCGAATCAGTTTTTGTCTCAGATACTTTCTTATGTTCTTCGAAACAGTTTTTGTCTCAGATACTTTCTTATGTTCTTCGAATCAGTTTTTGTCTCAGATACTTTCTTATGTTCTTCGAATCAGTTTTTGTCTCAGATAATTTCTTATGTTCTTCGAATCAGTTTTTGTCTCAGATACTTTCTTATGTTCTTCGAATCAGTTTTTGTCTCAGATAATTTCTTATGTTCTTCGAATCAGTTTTTGTCTCAGATACTTTCTTATGTTCTTCGAAACAGTTTTTGTCTCAGATACTTTCTTATGTTCTTCGAAACAGTTTTTGTCTCAGATAATTTCTTATGTTCTTCGAATCAGTTTTTGTCTCAGATACTTTCTTATGTTCTTCGAATCAGTTTTTGTCTCAATGATGCACTCAATAATGATGATGACAATGATACATTATACCAAGGAAAAAATATTACCATCGTAAATAGCCAAGTAGTCAAGGCTGCATTGTGGCGAATTCGCTAAGGACAAGTCCAACAACTTCAGCATGATCACGTTTGAGACCTCAGATGTTGTGATGTGCCACTGGCAGTCCATATTACTGTAATGAAACAGTCAGCAGTGCAGTTTATGTAAAAAAAAAAAAAAAGTAAAGAGCCCCCGTCACGCCAAGTACCGTATAGGGAATATGGTGTTAGTGACCATACATTTTACAGACCTTCAACCCTACCTCTTGTCCTTTGTAGTCCAGTACACTAACCATTGAGCTATTGCGGCTCCACGTTTATGTAATAATAGTAAATTACTGGACAAGAATGGGATTAATTAAAATATGAACGTCGGAGGAAACGTATTGACAACCTGACTCACCCAAGATCATTGTCATGGGAATCTATAATCCTCGGATAGACGTTGTTGATACTGATGTTGAAATGGTCTATGAACAACAAAACAATGTTTCTACTAAGTTAATTATAGTTGTAGTAGCAGTAGTCTCCGTCTTTCAGAGTTGACTATGGATTTTGCAGAGTCCTCAGACATGCTATTTTATTCATTTCTTTCGCCGTGCATTCTTTTTCTATGAATCTTCCTGCTTCTTGCTTGAGTTGGAGCTTCAGGATGTGTTTTCAAAGATTAAGGTCTTCAACTATTTCTAAGAAGATGATTCCATTAACTCTTTCCGTACGGAAGCTTTCTATCAACGCAACTGAATAGACACAACATTTTTCATGGTTTTAAGAATCAATCTACATATTTATATTTATCTAACATATAACATATTATATATGCAATTTTAGATAATTGAACAGCCATTAGATTTCATTATTAGATTTCACCAATACCAAAATGATACAAAACATGTAAAAAAATATATGGTTTGATGGCGGTTCACACTAATCAAATTCAGAGTGCGCACTATGCGGAGAAACTCACGGAAAGAGTTAAGCTACGGACCAAGGAAAAAAGATGAATTCATTTTCTTCAAGAAGGTCAAAAGGTAAAGATAATGAAATAGGAAAGAGCAAACCAAAATAAAGTGAATAAGTGTGAACACACATATACTAGAGTGTAGAAACATTCTTCTACATACCTGACATCATGAGTCTATCGGCGATGATATCCTAAAGCCATTCAATACATGACTCATGTGCATACCCAAGATATTGAAGTGTAGGAATGATATCAATATCCTCAATGGTTAATGTTCTTAATGGTTAATCTTCTCAATGATTAATGTTCTCAATGGTTAATGTTCTTTAATGGTTAATTTTCTCAATGATTATTGCTCGCAATGGTTAATGGTATCAAAGATTAATGTTCTCAATGGTGAGTGTTTTCAATTTCAAACTCTTCAGTGAAGTTGAAGGTCTGATATACACCAGCGGTTAATAAGTGCTAGTCGACGAAGAGCTTGGTCGTTCACTGCCCGGTGACTGGACGATCAAATGACGATGATGATTCGCAAATTGGTTGTGCTTGCACAGTTGAATCAAAGGCGTTGCTATAACGATATTAATCGTGGCTAGGGCTTTTGACTGATTGCACTCCAAAACTATATTCGTAGGTGAGAAGCAAAACATAAAAAGAACGACGTGTCTGCCAAGTAGGCTTTCAGCTGGACAATAAACAACAACTCAGAAATATAAAAGGATGTACACTGAAAACTAACTACCTGGCGGTTTTATGATAGGCTATGAAAATGAGTCCCTTCCCTGTGGTCCAGAGCTTGGTCATACGCCGACTGGACTGTTATTGATCGGGCATGTAGACACAGGCGGGAAATAAAGTAATTGGGAAGGGTTCCAAAGATATGTGGAGGTGGGTACAAGATCCCAAACTCTACTGTAACTGGAAACGTTTGATTCACAATAAGCGTATCAACATGGACACATTGACATTGTTTCATGTAACTCCAGGAATCGTAGCCGGTTCACCATGAAGAAACGTCTCATAGTCCAGTTTTGTTCAATGACCCACGAGGCATGAGCATATCACTCTCAAACACACAGGACACATGCTGCACATTTCTTACTCACTTATGTTTCTTTTCTCCACACGACCGAGCCCATGCAACATGTTTCTTCTCTCCACACAGCCGAGCTCATGCAACATGTTTCTTCTCTCCACGCAGCTGAACTCATGCAACATGTTTCTTCTCAACACACAACCGAGCTCATGGAACACATTTCTTCTCTCCACACAGCCGAGCTCATGCAACATGTTTCTTCTCTCCACGCAGCTGAACTCATGCAACATGTTTCTTCTCTCCACACAGCCGAGCTCATGCAACATGTTTCTTCTCAACACACAACCGAGCTCATGGAACACATTTCTTCTCTCCACACGGCGAACCTATGCAACATGTTTCTTCTCTCCACACAGCCGAGACTATGTAATATGTTTCTTCTCTCCACACAACCGAGGTCATGGAACACATTTCTTCTCTCCACACAACCGAGCTCATGGAACACATTTCTTCTCTCCACACGGCGAGCCTATGCAACATGTTTCTTCTCTCCACACAGCCGAGACTATGCAACATGTTTCTTCTCTCCACACAGCCGAGACTATGTAATATGTTTCTTCTCTCCACACAACCGAGGTCATGGAACACATTTCTTCTCTCCACACAACCGAGGTCATGGAACACATTTCTTCTCTCCACACAACCGAGCTCATGGAACATGTTTCTTCTCTCCACACAACTGAGCTCATGGAACACATTTCTTCTCTCCACACAACTGAGCTCATGGAACACATTTCTTCTCTCCACACAACTGAGCTCATGGAACATGTTTCTTCTCTCCACACAACTGAGCTCATGGAACACATTTCTTCTCTCCACACAACCGAGCTCATGGAACATGTTTCTTCTCAACACACAACCGAGCTCATGGAACACATTTCTTCTCTCCACACAACCGAGCTCATGGAACATGTTTCTTCTCTCCACACAACCGAGCCCATGGAACACATTTCTTCTCTCCACACAACCGAGCTCATGGAACACATTTCTTCTCTCCACACAACCGAGCTCATGGAACACATTTCTTCTCTCCACACAACCGAGCTCATGGAACACATTTCTTCTCTCCACACAACCGAGCTCATGGAACACATTTCTTCTCTCCACACAGCCGAGCTCATGCAACATGTTTCTTCTCTCCACACAACCGAGCTCATGGAACATGTTTCTTCTCATTTATAATTTAAAAAAAAGAGAGAAATGTGGTATGGTAACAGTTTTACGTAGGTGAGAAACAAAACAAAAACTGAACAACGTTTCGGCCAGTAGGCCTTCAGCTGGATCAATAAAGAACTGTTTCTTCTCTCCACGCAGACAAGAGATCTAAAAATCTAGCAGGGCAAGAACAGTTTGGTGCCAACTGCGTCGCAGGAGTTGCCAGGACAATGTTGAAACCAACACTGAACTGCATTAGGGACTCCATCTCCGGATTTTTTCCACAGGATTTACTCCCGAAGTCTATTCTGTGAACGGGTACCCGCTAGACAGCGATTTTGTTTTCTTTTTAACTGGAGTCGGCCTTTTCCTAGGTGGGTTGCCATTTTTATGATAACGTGTCGCCTCTACCTGGGGAGTAGTTATAGCGTCTCCGACTCGCCGATGTCAACAGCGTACGGAATGTGGATTATTTTATAGAACTAGCTACACCACGCACATATTGAACCCCGCTTCTGTAATCAACACTTGACTTCGTTTTGCGGGACGCTTGTAGCTTTTCTATAATCGCAGTACACCTCTTTACCTAGAGAATGACCCCTGTACTACTAGTGACCGTGTTTAAAAGTTGGCCAAGCCGCCTATCCCTGTGTGCGGAGTGGTAGGTGAATAGTGCCCAAGCACACTAAGATCCCATTGTTTACATCATCGAAGATGGGTCAACTTACATTCAGTCTGCAATGAATAAAAAAAAAATATCTAATCCCTCTCAATTAAATTACGTAAACATCATCGAAAACATTAAAACAATCACAGGTATCATGCAGGAGAACTGCTATCGGCGTACGGTACCCTTGCTGTCCTTGTTAATCGAAATACACACGGACATAGCGATAAACATGTCTAGCTAGGGCGCCATCTTAACCTCAATATTTCCCTTCACTAAACAAAGTTATGGCGGGTAACATTCAAAACTTACCTTGGGTAGCTGTTGGGATAATTTGGTGATGCCAGATCATTCGTTCTATCATTGGCCCAACGCGTGCCATTGTCACAATGAACTGTAACACCAAGTGTCAGTTAAATAAGTGCACTGATCTCTCATAGATAACAAATAAAATGTAAGAACAACACATCGATATTCTATTGTTTTGATACAAAAACAAGAAAGTCATTACACTGTAAATTATATACGTCAACTATAGTTAAGGGGCTTTCAGATGAAAACGAATGCATGTAACGCATACTATTATGTATTTATAGTGTTTTAGTATCTGATGTTACAAAGTAGGAATCGTTGACTGCACCAACAGGTCACAACAAAATAAACACACATTTGGAACGTGCAAATGGAAAGACAAATATCACTTTTGGACCAAATTATAAGAAGGTAACTGTTGAAATATATGACAACATCTTGTAAGGTAAGGGGAAGTAGAAACGGAGCGAGATATAGAGAAACAGGGAAAGAGTTACGGCAGTCCATTCACAAAATCTATGCAGAAACTCAGGAACCAATTTCCTCAGAATCTACTTGGTATAAAGTCGTAATATTTTGCATGCTGCCTTACATTGTCCTAGACATTAAGAATTTGTAAATATTAAGCCCAAAGGTAATGGGACTTCCCGGTGTCATGGCGGCAACGTGTAGGCGTTTTTATAATTCGGCTCTTGTCGATATATTTCATTGATTTACGGTACAGTCTAGTTGTGAAATTATGTGTTGCTATTCCCCGTTTGGTGTATGTTTTACTTCTGACGTGTGGATGAACTGTGATTACCGATATTTAAGTGGAATATGATTTATTCTTCATTGTGTCGTGTGTTCGCGGTTCGATAGGCAAGCACATGGTTCGACAAAAATGGCGTCGCCGGGTATGTTTAACCCGAATGTAAAAAGTCTGTGACGGTGGATGGGGCGGATGAAACAGAAATGATCAAAAAAGCGAAAACAACAAAGTATGTAGTACACATGAGGCATATTCAAAACACGAAAGACGAATATAACAGACCACCGTGAAAGAGATTGGAGCCTCATCACGTAACATTCCAAAGAAAGCCATGGATTGTTATTGGCTATTGGCTATGGAAGGCCTCGGTCTCACAGCAAACGAATTAAAATCCATAATTGCTCAACCGCCCGTGCCAGTGGAATCATCCGAATTACTAACTCATCTCCCAAACAAAGAAAGGTAACTGTAGTCCCCATCGTAGCAGTCTCAGCACACGCCAAAAGACATAAGGCGAAACTGCGCAGAAAGTGAACACAGCCAACTGTTCCCCGTCATACGATATCATCATTCATCGTAAACAAGCGGGATATCGAAGCAGGATCAAAACGGATGAGACACACAGCTCACGGTGTGCACAGAGCACTTAACTCAGTAGCTCCTGCAACAAGCCGGAAATAAATTCTAACTATTGTTTTAACCAAAATAATATTGGAAGGGAAAATATAAGGTAAAGGAGGCAGAGGCAGACCAAGACTAACATGGATGAGTAACATCAAAAGATGGACAAGTCAATCTATGCCAGCCTGCACTATCAAAGCAAGAAACAGAGTAGAATGGTGATCAATGGTTGCCAACCTTCGGAGAAGGCACTCAATGATGATGATGATGATGATGATGAGGTAATGTGAATTTGGCAAATTTGAGTATTTCACATAAGTAAAAGGTGTACAAAAAAAATGAGTGTGCAAGAAACGTTATATTTTACAGATTGGCAGATTCAGCCACGAGAGAAGCTGTTCAGTAAAACAACATCCACCAAAAGGCATTGACGTTTCACCAAACTATCAATTGATGAATCCTTGCTACCAACGGTCAGTCAAGACGCCAAAAGCCTTACACACCACACATTACCAGTGGCTACTCGTGAATTAAATTTGTGGGGCTGCTGCTACAGAACATTTATAGGCATTATTTTACTATTGTACAAGAAGAAATACACACAACTCTTAATCCCAACATTAATGAAGAAGTGCATCCACTCTTTAGAACCACCTCTCCAAAATTAATGAGAAAGTGCATCCGCTTTTCAGATCCACTAACTAAAAAATTAATGAGAAAGTTGATCCAGTCTTTAGATCCACTAACTCCAAAATTAATGAGGAAATGCATCCACTCTTTAGAACCATTAATCCCTATATTAATGAGGAAATGAATCCACTCTTTAGAACCATTAATCCCTATATTAATGAGGAAATGAATCCACTCTTTAGAACCATTAATCCCTATATTAATGAGGAAATACGTGAATGGGGATGCAAGGCCACACCAATTCCCCAAATCCGGTGGTCTCTAAAAATCTCAGTAACTTCCAACTCGTTATTAGCAATTATCAGATGTCCGAGTTTTTGTTTAAATATTGTCTCCTCAATGAGCAATGAATGATACTTACTTAATGTATCTTGTGAGATATACTCGAATTTGAAACCTGTGTAGCTATTTTCCAAATTAGAATGAAACACAACAGTCATGGTGCTGCCAGAGCTTGTAAATGTTTTATCATTTAAAATGTAACACAGGACCTGCATTAGTGACGAATCTGTACTGTTACCTACAGATGATAAACACATAAACAATCATGTTATTTGAGAACATAATCACATTTTTATTTCCTTTCAAAACTCAAATGCAAATGAACTAATTTCAATTCATAAAATAGTTATTGATTAAAAAGTACATTATTACATCACAAAGTAGATTACGTATATTAATATATATATATATATATAATTATTGATACATATTATATATATATACATATATATATTAGATCCACTCTGACTGAGTACAGTCCTAGCCTGTATGAGCCATGATCGCAGAAGAAGAAGGATATATATATATATATATATATATATATATATATATATATATATATATATATGTGTGTGTGTAATACTCACTTCTACTTCTTTTATTCCTCATTTACTGTTCATAATCGAGAGGAGATATAATTTTTGGCCTTTTGCTCTTCTTTTGGCCTCTAATGTTCTTATACTTTCTCTTTTTTGTTCTAATATTCCATCGATTCTTCTCTTTCGTTGTCGGATCTTGAGTCTGATGTTCTCGCCACGTTTATTAATGGCGCGCTGATTTGTGATTTAGTCTAATCAACTTATCACATGCTCAAAACATTAAACTGTTGTTTATCTGTGTATTCTGCGGCGACAGAAACGGTGGTAGAACTAATATTAATGTTTGCAGCTATGCCTGGGCAAATGAATATGGAGATAGTGTTTTATAAACATCAGATGGCAGGACACAGTTAACAACTAAAATGTATTACAACGAGTGAAACACCTAGAAGTTGGGGACTAAGGTGGCTGTGTGATTGTTCAGAAGAATGGAAAACAATCGTGTTCCCAAACAAATATTGTATAGCGAACGCAGGGACGAAAAGAAACCAAAGGACAAACCAGTTCTGAGATATAAGGATGTTTTAGAGCTTACTAAAGTGAATTTTCTATCAGTGAAAGAAACTGGAGAAATCTGGCTGCAGATCATAGCACATGGAGAATAACAATTTAAAAAAAAAAGGTACAGCAACATTCGAAGCAGCACAGACATCAAATTCAGAAGACAAAATACGCAGTAGAAATGAGACGAGACCAGACACCACGAATAAATTGTGTTCGCTTTGCGGTCGCATAAGCTATCCAACATTGAAGAGTCATCCACGAGAGAAGCTGCTTAAAAAAAAAAATCGAGCAAAAGACATTAATATTTTACCAAAATACGACTAATCATGATTACACGCTATAATATTCTGTCAAGACTTCAAAGGCCATATATATATATATATATATATATATATATATATATATATATATATACAGGGTGTTTTTAAAGTCGCAGTGCAGTGAATATTTCTAATATTCAGTAAATGACGTAATCATCATCTACGTACCACAATTTTGTAAACCACATTTATGAACAAACCGCTGCTTCCTTTAAGGTTTTATTTACGTAAAGGACGGGCACTACGCTACTTTCACTGTCTCATTGCTTGAAGGAAATGGTGTTGACGATTGAAAACAGGGTATTTCTGGTTGAGCATGTCTTTCGTAATGTCGGTAAATATACGGATGAGGTCATTAGACAATTCGTGAGGAAATTTCCAGACTCACAAGTCCCTCACCGAAATTCTGTTACAAAATTGATCAAAAAGTTTCGTGAAACCGGTAGTGTGGTAGATGCATACCGATCTGGAAAACCTTCAATTTCACAAGACCAAATTATGGAACTCCAAGACAGAATTACAATGAGTCCAAATGCATCTTTAAACCACTTGTCTCAACAGGTGCAAATATCTAAGAGTTATGTTCACAAGGTTTTAAGAAGTGAACTACACTATCGTCCATACAAATTAACTGAAGTGTCTCAACTCCAAGAAAGAGATTATGAATCCCGTTTAAACTACTGCATGTGGTTTCAGAATTTTATTTATGAACATGGCGCTGCCATCCTTGACGTCACTTTTTTCACTGATGAGGCCTGGTTTCATTTATCCGGTTATGTGAACAGTCAGAACAATCGGCTGTGGAGCAGTGAAAACCCCCATGAATTTCATCAAGTGCCGCTTTACGATCAAAAAGTCGGAGTGTGGTGCGCTATAAGTCGTATGCGGATAATAGGACCTATATTTTTTAATGAAACAATAAATGCAGAACGTTACGGTACTTTAATTCTGGAACCGTTCATAGCACACCTTACAGAACGGGAAATTATGGAATCCTGGTTTCAGCAGGATGGAGCAACAGCACACACAGCCACAACAACACTCAATTATTTAGAAAGCATATTTGCAAATCGCATTATTTCACGTGGAATCTGGCCTGCTCGTTCACCAGATCTAACACCCCCAGATTATTATCTGTGGGGGGGGGGGCATAGAAGGGGAAAGTTTATGAAAATAATCCGCAGACAATTAATGACCTAAAGACTGAAATAGTAGACAAGATTAAACAAATATCACCAGACATTATTCTGAAGGTTTTCGCAAATATGGAAAGACGAATCACGACATGTCTTGAGGCCCGTGGTGGACATTTTCAACATATGCTTTAGGCACAACTTTATTGTGTTAATACCAACATTACCCATTATAAGCTCGCCGATAGCAGTCAAGCATATTTGAATAATACCATTTATTTTACAATTTGTGTGACGCATTAGTTAACCGCATTTCTGGTGACGTTTTTTCTTCCGAGAGTAGAAATTCACTGCACTGCAACTTTAAAAACACCCTGTATATATATATATATATATATATATATATATATATATATATATATATATATATATATCATCATCATCATCATCATCATCATCAAGTACCGGGCCTACTGGCGTAGGTGATCATGTCTCTCCACAACTTTCGATCTCGACAGTTGTGTTTTCTCTATATACAATCAGAGAACATATCACAGAATATCTATCTATTGACCTTTCGAGCCGTAACCGGCCCATAGGGCGTAGACCAAGATACACCTTCTCCTATATGAATTTTTGTTCTAGCAGTTTTCTTTTAAAGATATTTTATCAAATCTCGCCATCTGTCTCTGTTCTGTGCAAGCAGTTCTATCTCATTGAGGGAGCCGATTCCTGCTGCTCTTGCCTCTCTCATCAATGTTCTTCTCAGTGTCTCCCTGGGTCTTCCTCTTTTTCTTTTACCTGTTGTTTCCCATATGAGGGCTTGCTTTGCTATTCGATTATTATCTCTTCTCATCACATGTCCAACGTATGACCATCGTCTTTTCTTTATTACTGAAGATATTAGTGGTTGATTGGCGATTTCTCTAATTTCCTCGTTTGTTTTGAATTCGTTCCATTCTATACCAAGTATTTTCCTTAGACATTTATTTTCGAATGCGTTCAACTTTGTTTCTATATCTCTTGTTGTTTTCCAGCTTTCACACGCATACGTAAGGGTTGATAGTACATTTGATTTGAATAGCCTAAGTTTTGTGTTTGTGCTAATGAGTTTTGATTTCCACAACTTTTCAAGGCTTCTGAAAGACATTGCTGCTTTAGCCAGTCTGATTCTAATTTCTTTGCTCGTATCCCCTTCTCGATCAATGTGACTTCCAAGATAGATGAAGTGATCGATCTCTTCTACTGGTTTGTTTTCCATGTATATTTTGTCACTTGTTGGAGTTAAACTTTTCATGACTTTAGTCTTTTCATGATTGACCTCAAGCCCAATTTTGCTGGCTATTGATGATAGTTCATTTGTGTTTTCCTGCATCGTTTTTATCTGATTGCTGATGAGAACTATGTCATCAGCAAAGTCCAGGTCCTCCAAATGGTCTCCTTGTATCCATTCGATGCCTTTATTACCAGTGCAGCATTTCTTCATTATGAAGTCCATAACAATTCCAAATAACAAGGGCGATAAAATACATCCTTGTTTAACCCCAGTTTCTATTGGGAAACATTCGCTCAGTCCTTCCTCTGTTCGAACTGCACATGTGTAACCATCATACATGTCTTTGATAATATTTATGATTTTTGATGGTAAGCCATATTGCTTCAGAATTTTCCACAAAGAATCTCTATGAATACTATCAAATGCTTTTTTGAAGTCGATGAAGTTAAGTACAAAAGGTTTTTGCTTTTCAATGTGTTCCTCCAATATAAGTCGTAGAGTGAAAATGTGGTCAAGACAGCTTCTCCCTTTTCTAAACCCAGCCTGTTCTTCACGCATTACTGTATCTATTGAATCCTTTATTCTATTTAGGATGATTTTACAGAATAATTTTGAGGCAACTGACAAAAGTGTCACGCCTCTCCAATTGTTACAATCTCTAAGATTGCCCTTTTTTGGGATCTTAACAATGATTCCTTTTTTCCATTTATGAGGCGTCTTCTCTGTTTTCCAAATGATGTTGAACATTTTTTGGAGATGTATTAAATTATGGCTATCAATTGCCTTGAGGATCTCAGCTGTTAACTTATCCTCTCCAGCAGCCTTGTTATTGGTCATTAGCTTTAAGGTGGTTTCTATTTCACTCAAGGTGAAGTCATCTAAATTTACATCTAATTCTGCTGCTGGTGTTTCAGCTTCAAAATCTATTAAACTGTGAGGTAGTGGACGGTTAAGAATTTCTTTGAAGTGTTCCGCCCAACGGGCTTTTATGTCTGCGCTTGTTGTTAGCATTAATCCAGATTTGTCTAGAATTGGTGTTCCACTGGATGTATAGGTGTTTGTCAGCATCTTTTGTACAGTATAAAGAGTTCTGCTGTCTCCTGTAATTGCAGCTGTCTCTGCTTTCTCTGCCAAGTTGTCTATATAAGCTCTTGTATCTCTTCTTGCCGAACTTTTCACTTTGTTGTCTAATTCTTTGTATGTTGCTTTTGCCAGAACCTTTCCAAGATCTGTCTTTACGTTAGTCATGGCTCTCTTCGCTTCTCTTCTTTCTTTGATGTATTTCCATGTGGTGTCTGAGATCCAAGCTCGTTTTTCCATTTTCTTCAGGAAACTCCGTTTCCGGTTGTTTCCAAAATGGAGGAATTATTTTTCTCCGGCTTGGTATAGAACCGTTGATCAGAGGTTTAACAAGCCGCTATCGTAAAAACGATGTTGTTAATGAAATGAAATGTGGGACTCACAGAGCAAAATACTAATGACAGCAGCAGAAGCAAGTGCTGGACTGAAGAAAATGGAAATCACAGAATATATCTTTATCATTTCTGTTGTTGACCTTCTGCCAAGCCATTCTCTTAAACTGTCTGTTATTTTCTCTCTTTGCTTCCCTCTATCTCATCGTCCCTCAATTTGTCCAGTTGTTACAATATAGTCCAGTTATTCTCTTCTCATTACATGGCCAAAAAATGATGATTGTTTCTTCCTAATATTGGAAATTAGCTCTCTTTTTGCTTTGGCCTCTTTCATAACGTTTTCATTACTTTTTTTAGCTGTCCATGGTATTCTCAACATTATTCTGTAAAACCACATTTATACCTACATACTAGTTATTAATTATCTTGTCTGTTGTCCTATTGTCCATGATTCACATCCATATGTTAAATCCTGCTCTACATAACATTCAAGAACTCTTTTTCTTGTTTCTTTTTGTCCATTCTGCATCTCACCTCTTTTGTACATCTTCAGTCTGATGTTAACAAATTTCCCAAATATTTAAATTCATTTACCAGTATTTAATATTGTTCACCTGTCTTTATTTTGCACTGAGGTGATGTCTTTTTCTTTGGTGTTACCATAACCTCTATCCTTTTGCTATTAAGGCTGAGTCCTTTATTTTTGCTGTCTTTCACTATAATGTTCAACATTTCTTGTAATTCATTTTCACTCTTAGCGATTAAGACTGTATCATCAGCATACCTTAGATTATTTTTATTATGACCTCCAATTGTTATTCCAGGCATGCCCCTTATGGATCTTAAAATAATCTCACTATAAATATTAAACAAACCTGGTGACAGTACATAACCTTGTCTAACACCCTGTTTTATTTGTTGATACATTCCCAGTTGGTTTCCATTTCTTGTGGTCGTTGTTTGTTGCCAGTACATGTTCTTTATTATTCTTAGATCTTTGCTGTCTACGTTCATGATTTCTAAAATTTTGATTATTTCTTGATGCTTTACTTTATTAAATGCGTTTGGTATAATCAATGAAACACAGGTATTAATGAAATAAACTCTTAAAACACATAAATAAACTATAAAAACACATAAATAAACGCTTAGAACACATAAATGAACTCTTAGAACACATCAATAAACTCTTAGAACACATCAATAAACTCTTAGAACACATCAATAAACTCTTAGTACACATTAATAAACTCTTAGAACACTTCAATAAACTCTTAGAACACATCAATAAACTCTTAGAACACATAAAATATTTGAATGGAATACGTGTCCATGAATATGTTTAAATGTGATAGCTGTCAGCATATAGGAATAATACGGTAGCAAAAAGGCCAATATGCACATCAGTTTTTTCTATCAACTCTGTACTATCAGAGCCAGAATTGGACGCTGGACTTTCGAACAATAAGAAAGATAACGACCACTAAAATGAAATGTGTCAGAAGAATGACAGGAAACAGCTTAAAGGACAGAGTAAGAAACACTGACCTGAGGAAGAAACTCGAAATTGAACTAGCCATCAAATACATAAAGAAACAACAGATAAAATGGTTCGGTCACATAACAAGAAAAAAAGAACTAACAATGACTCAAAGAACCATAAATAAACGCTACGAGTAAGATGAAGAGCGAGAAAGAGATGGATAAAGGGAATACTAGAGTCACTAGGAGGAATAACACCAAAAGAGGCCAACTGAAGAGCAAAGAATCGCATATTGCATCTCACCTCGATGCCAACGGCATAGGAGGAAGGATAGAAGAAGAAGAGGAAGAATCATCTAGTGTGTCCCTTACGGTATCTGAATCCTATGACAGCTGATAAGACGTTTTTTCTGTCATACGCAAACATCCGGCGTCTGCTTCATTCCATCTCAACTTCAATCAATCTCAACTTCAATCAATCAATGTCAACTTCAATCAATCATTCTCAACTTCAATCAATCATTCTCAACTTCAATCAATCAATCTGAAATTAAATCTCAACAACAATCTCAAACGGATGTAGTGCCCTTCTCCCTCTAGATCTTCCTTCACCCCGTTATCTAAATAATTGTTTTCTTTGTGCCGTTATGTCGTTTTACACAACCACAATACGGTATTTCCATTGTTTGTATTGTATTTATTAACTAATTCATGTACATTATTGTTAAGTTTTGGCAAAATTGACATGTTTGTCCTTTTTTTTACCCGTTCACGGCCTTTTGTATATTTTTCTTTGTCATTTGCATTGAAAAGGTCGTTTGTTAAAAATAAATATAGTTTACAGCAACATATTGTTATACATAACACAAATTACCATCTAGAGCCATAGATTTTAAAAGCAGTGATCTCTGCAATATGTGCCACTTCGGCACGCAGGGGTTTCTGTTTTTGAGATTGTGGTTCTGCCCTATGTGCCGTCTTCGGCTCGAAAGGACAATAGATAGATAGAATACAAATTGATTCACGCATTTACCAAACCTGTGCTATTTAATATCTATTCGTTATATTTACAGAATGACATAACAAATGCATACAAAATACCATCGTAAAGAGCCACATAGTCACTGTCACATTGTTGAGAATGTGTCTCCATGGAGATATTAATCAGCGTCAGCACAATTACATTTAAGTGCAGCGGCGTCGTGATGTGCCACAGACAGTCTGTGTTACTGTAGAGAGAAATGTCCCTAACTTATGTTATTGGGTACAGGACAAGAACAAGTTAAATGAGAACATGTAATTAGTAATCTCACCAACAAGAACATGTTATCAGTATTCTGATCAACAAGAACATTATCATTATCCCCATCAACAAGAACATGTTATCAGTATTCTCAACAACAAAAACATGTTATCAGTATTCTCAACAACAAAAACATGTTATCAGTATTCTCAACAACAAAAACATGTTATCAGTATTCTCAACAACAAAAACATGTTATCAGTATTCTCAACAACAAAAACATGTTATCAGTATTCTCAACAACAAAAACATGTTATCAGTATTCTCAACAACAAAAACATGTTATCAGTATTCTCAACAACAAAAACATGTTATCAGTATTCTAAACAACAAAAACATGTTATCAATATTCTAAACAACAAAAACATGTTATCAATATTCTCAACAACAAAAACATGTTATCAGTATTCTCAACAACAAGAACATGTTATCAGTATTCTCATCAACAAGAAATTGTTATCAGTATTCTCAACAATAAGAACATGATATTTGTATTCTCATTAGTAAGAAGATAATTGAAAATGACGTCGTGATGGTCTGCCCAAGACAGAGTAGATTATGTTGACATTGACACTGGAATGTTCTAAGAGCATCTAGAAAACAAAGTTAACTACACATAGGGTGAATGATAGTGCCTTCACAAATGTTTGGTGTTGTTTAAACATTGATATCTCAGCATTGGTGAAGTAACGATTGTTGAAAATATATATTTATACTTATATATGCACAATAAAGACAAGTGGAAGAATATTAAAACAGATAAATAAAATTAAATATCTGGGAACAATGTTAACCTCATTTGGATGCCCAACGGAGATATTGTGCAGAATGGCTGAGGCAAAATCAGCTTTTCAAGAAATGAGGAAGATACTGTGTAAACCATTTTTGACAATAGAGACAAGAACAAGAGTTCTTAAGTGGTATGTAGAGCCAGTCTTAACATATGGATGTGAATCATGGCCAAAACATAATTAAGGACAAGAAAATCACTGGAGGCTGTAGAAATGTGGTTTAACAGAAGAATGTTGAGAACACCAAGGACAGCTAAGAAGAATAATAAAAACGTTCTGAAAGAGACCAAAGCAAAAAGAGAGTTAATTTTCAATACTAGGAAGGAAAAAAACCCTCATTTGTTGGTCATACAATAAGAAGGGAATCATCATCGAGTGCCATCTCCGCAAAGAAGGTTGGCTACTATGGAGCGCCATTCTGCCCTGTCTCTTGCTTTGATGGTGCAGGTTGTCATAGACTGATTTGTCCATCTTTTGATGTTACTCGTCTATGTTAGTCTTGGTCTGCCTCTTTTACCTTGTATTTTTCCCTCGAGGATTACTTTTGTGTCTTTTAACATGGCCCAAAAATCGTATTTGTCTTGTTTGAATTATGCTTAGTAGTTATCTTTTCATTTTAAGTTGTTTTAAGACTTCATCGTTTATTTTCTTTTCCTTCCATCCAATTCTACCTATTCCTCTATATATCCACTTTTCAAAGGCTTCAATTCTCTGTTCTGTTTTCTTGTCTAATGTCCATGTTTCTGCACCATATAGTAATATTGAGAAGATGTAACATTTTGCTATTCTTAGTTTTAGCCCTGGTGTTATTTGTTTTGATGTTAGTATGTTCTTCATGACATTAAAATTACTTTTTGCCATTCGTATTCTTTTGTTTATTTCAGTTGTACATTTTCCATCACTGGTTATAGTATGTCCCAGGTAGTTGTAGTTCTGAATTGTCTCCAGGTCTATTCCTTCAATTGTGATATCCACTTGTGGGTTTTGAGTATTTTCTTTGTTTATGATCATAGTTTTAGTCTTTTTTATATTCATATCTAGTCCATATTTTTTGCTTGTCATGTTTATCTCATTAAGTAATTGTTGTAGACCTTTAGGATTTTCTGCTGGTAGCACAGTATCGTCATCATATCTTAGGTTAATGAAGAAGGCAATAGGTGGATTATACTGTGATAACTGACAAAAATTGAGGGACGATGAGATAAAGGGATGCAAAGAGAAAACATACTAGATAACTTAAAGGAATGGCATGACAGAAGTTCAAAAACAGAAATGAGATAAATAACTGTCGAAGTTGTGGAGAGACATGGTCACCAACGCCAGCACGCATGGTCCCTGATGATATTTATTTCATTATCAACCCCATGTCACAATATGTTTCCTCCTGTCAGGTAATTAGGAAAGACTTTTTTTTTCTTCTTCGTCTTATAGAAATGTATCATAATCCTTGACGTGTTACTATTTATGATTTTACCGACCATATATTGGTAGCAAACATCCGATTGCTCAAAAGGTGCATTTCAGGGTCTCTGTTAAGAAAATCCTGAACTAACTTGCACCTAAAGAACATAAATTTTCGGCGCTTCTAAATACGATGATATAAATAAAAATATGCATCTTCAAGAAATGTCACTTCACCATTGCTGTAAAAATTAAAATAAATTGTTAAACATAATTAATAAATTGTTAAAAAATAAATTGCTAAACAACGGCAAACATTTGTGAGCGTGCTATAAAATTTCAACAATTCGTCATCGCACAATTGAATAAAGAAACGCGAACACACTGGGAATGGGGGATAGGTCTGGAAACCTCAACGAGCGTTGAGCCTCCGCAAACCTTGGGTGACCACACTTGTCATGTTACTGGTTTGTGGGGATACAACAACCACAGCCTGTTTGGTGCACGCTCTCATATGCTCTGTTCGTCCGTCCCTTCATATTTTCAGTCCATTTTGTCTGTATCTTCCTGTGCCTCGATTACCCTTTTTCCTGTTTCTTTCCGAGATATCTTTTAAAATGGCTACAATGTCTCTACATGTCTCCAAAAAGTAATTGTTCTTGTTCGAAATGTGTTAAATTGTTCTGTGTTCTTCCCCACCAGTTTTAAACACGCATCTCCTGTTTTCTTCTCTGTCCAAACAATTCTGTCCATTCTTTTCCAAATCGACATTGCAAAAGCTGTACCAATATTCCATATTTCTGGACCATATACGCAGGGAACAGACAAATAATTGCGTTTTGAACACCCTTATCTACGTTGTTACATGAAAGTTCATCTTGTCCCTATCCAAATCTCTGACCTTTCATAGAGACATTTACAAGGTCGAAATGACGAGGAGAGTTATGCCACTACTCCGACAATCTCTAGCATTGAACTTATGCGTGATTTGTTTCCTTTTTTAACAAACTGAACAATTACAAATCATCGACAGCTGAAGTGGATGTACTTCAGATATGTGCTAAAAGAAAAGGTTTAAATGATACTTCTTTATATTACACTGAACCAAAAAAAAATGGAATATGCACCAACGATATACCGGGAGTCATTTTTTTTTTTAAATTCCCGAAGGAAAAAGACAAAGAGCAAGACACTTATAAATGATCATGTTTGGGATCATATTTAGTAGCATATAAGTGATCATGGTGGAAATTATATTTAGTCACTTCTAAGCGATCATGGTGGAAATTATATTTAGTCACTTCTAAGCGATCATGGTGGAAATCATATTTAGTTACTTCTAAGCGATCATGGTGGAAATCATATTTAGTTACTCATAAACGATCATGGTGGAAATTATATTTAGTCACTTCTAAGCGATCATGGTGGAAATCATATTTAGTTACCTCTAAGCGATCATGGTGGAAATCATATTTAGTTACTCATAAACGATCATGGTGGAAATTATATTTAGTCACTTCTAAGCGATCATGGTGGAAATCATATTTAGTCACTTCTAAGCGATCATGGTGGAAATCATATTTAGTAAATTATAAGCGATCATGGTGGAAATCATATTTAGTCAATTATAAGCGATCATGGTGGAAATCATATTTAGTCACTTCTAAGCGATCATGGTGGAAATCATATTTAGTAAATTATAAGCGATCATGGTGGAAATCATATTTAGTCAATTATAAGCGATCATGGTGGAAATCATATTTAGTCAATTATAAACGATCACGGTGGAAATCATATTTAGTCACTTATAAACGATCATGGTGGAAATCATATTTAGTTACTTATAAACGATCATGGTGGAAATCATATTTAGTCACTTCTAAGCGATCATGGTGGAAATTATATTTAGTCACTTCTAAGCGATCATGGTGGAAATCATATTTAGTTACTTCTAAGCGATCATGGTGGAAATCATATTTAGTTACTCATAAACGATCATGGTGGAAATTATATTTAGTCACTTCTAAGCGATCATGGTGGAAATCATATTTAGTTACCTCTAAGCGATCATGGTGGAAATCATATTTAGTTACTCATAAACGATCATGGTGGAAATTATATTTAGTCACTTCTAAGCGATCATGGTGGAAATCATATTTAGTCACTTCTAAGCGATCATGGTGGAAATCATATTTAGTAAATTATAAGCGATCATGGTGGAAATCATATTTAGTCAATTATAAGCGATCATGGTGGAAATCATATTTAGTCACTTCTAAGCGATCATGGTGGAAATCATATTTAGTAAATTATAAGCGATCATGGTGGAAATCATATTTAGTCAATTATAAGCGATCATGGTGGAAATCATATTTAGTCAATTATAAACGATCACGGTGGAAATCATATTTAGTCACTTATAAACGATCATGGTGGAAATCATATTTAGTTACTTATAAACGATCATGGTGGAAATCATATTTAGTCACTTACAAACGATCAATGCGTAAATCATATTTAGTCACTTATAAATGCGCCCGTGCGCTGTCGGGGCCCTAAAGGGTAGTAAAGAATAGTGGCGCCGTACCCTATCAGGCATGTTCGTAAGAGGCGAGAAAGGAGGGTTAGGCATGGGACTGGCTATCCCATACTGTAAAATAATAAGCCGAAAAAACTTCACAAACATGGACAAGTCAAAGAGAGAAAAAGTAAATCCGCCATCCAGGAAAGATAAGGGATCTCTGTCTGAGAGACGTATGACGCAAGCCGGAGAATGCCGTAAGGAGTCCGGGCTGCCGATTCTTGGAGAAGACAGATAGAAGCAGAGATGAAGATGATTGGGAAGACATGGAATGAACTTAAAAGAGTGGCAAAAAACAGAATGACTTGGAAAATGTTTGTTGAAGACCTATGCTCCACTGGGAGCTAAAAAGATAGAAGACATATAAACGATCATGGTAGAAATTATATTTAGTCGCTTATAAACGATCATGGTGGAAATCATATTTAGCCACTTATAAACGATCATGGTAGAAATGATATTTAGTCACTTATAAACGATCATGGTAGAAATGATATTTAGTCACTTATAAATGATCATGGTGGAAATCATATTTAGTCGCTTATAAACGATCATGGTAGAAATCATATTTAATCACTTATAAACGATCATGGTAGAAATCATATTTAATCACTTATAAACGATCATGGTAGAAATCATATTTAATCACTTATAAACGAACATGGTAGAAATAATATTTAATCACTTATAAACGATCATGGTGGAAATCATAATTAGTCACTTATAAACGATCATTTTTGGAATCATACTTAGCAGTCCGATCAGGAAGAGCAGGGGACTTATTAAATATAGTAGAGCAATCACTATTTGAATATGAAGACAAATAATGATAATGAAGGTATGTTATTGCGAACGAAAACCTCCGAGGAGATAAATTAATGAATCGTTTTAGGGGATTGATGTTTCCAACAATTGGAGAAATCCATAAATATACAACAACTGAAAACTCAAAGAACAATGGACACAACGAGGTAGGATTGAACCTGTGCTCGTAGACACAGCACCTAGCTCGTGTTTCCCTAATGTAGTCTACAGAGATGAGTGCAAACCCATGGTGCAAATTAGTGCAAACCCATGGTGCAAACATCAAGACACAGAAATCTACACCGATGATATAAAGTTGTAGATGTAATTTGTATGAAAAGTAAACGAATTTTTGTAAATTACAGTTGGACCACATTCACTGTTAGATACTCATGTATGCTGACAGTTGGACCACATTCACTGTTAGATATTCATGTATGCTGACAGTTGGACCACACTCACTGTTAGATATTCATGTATGCTGACAGTTGGACCACATTCACTGTTAGATATTCATGTATGCTGACAGTTGGACCACACTCACTGTTAGATATTCATGTATGCTGACTGTTGGACCACATTCACTGTTAGATATTCATGTATGCTGACAGTTGGACCACATTCACTGTTAGATATTCATGTATGCTGACAGTTGGACCACACTCACTGTTAGATATTCATGTATGCTGACAGTTGGACCACATTCACTGTTAGATATTCATGTATGCTGACAGTTGGACCACACTCACTGTTAGATATTCTTGTATGCTGACAGTTGGACCACATTCACTGTTAGATATTCATGTATGCTGACAGATGGACCACACTCACTGTTAGATATTCATGTATGCTGACAGTTGGACCACACTCACTGTTAGATACTCATGTATGCTGACAGTTGGCACTCACTGTTAGATATTCATGTATGCTGACGCACTCACTGTTAGATATTCATGTATGCTGACAGTTGGACCACACTCACTGTTAGATATTCATGTATGCTGACAGTTGGACCACACTCTGTTAGATATTCTGCTTTGGACCACATCACTGTTAGATATTCATGTATGCTGACAGTTGAACCACACTCACTGTTGTGTAGATGGACCACTCACTGTTAGATATTCATGTATGCTGACAGTTGGACCACACTCACTGTTAGATATTCATGTATGCTGACAGTTGGACCACACTCACTGTTAGATATTCATGTATGCTGACAGTTGGACCACATTCACTGTTAGATATTCATGTATGCTGACAGTTGGACCACACTCACTGTTAGATACTCATGTATGCTGACAGTTGGACCACACTCACTGTTAGATACTCATGTATGCTGACAGTTGGACCACACTCACTGTTAGATACTCATGTATGCTGACAGTTGGACCACACTCACTGTTAGATATTCATGTATGCTGACAGTTGGACCACATTCACTGTTAGTCAGATGACATTCATATATGCTGACATTTGGACCACACTCACTGTTAGATACTCATGTATGCTGACAGTTGGACCACATTCACTGTTAGATATTCATGTATGCTGACAGTTGGACCACACTCACTGTTAGATATTCCTGTATGCTGACAGTTGGACCACATTCACTGTTAGATATTCATGTATGCTGACAGTTGGACCACATTCACTGTTAGATATTCCTGTATGCTGACAGTTGGACCACACTCACTGTTAGATATTCATGTATGCTGACAGCTGGACCACACTCACTGTTAGATATTCATGTATGCTGACAGTTGGACCACATTCACTGTCAGATATTCATGTATGCTGACAGTTGGACCACACTCACTGTTAGATACTTATGTATGCTGACAGTTGGACCACATTCACTGTTAGATACTCATGTATGCTGACAGTTTTTAGAGATTGAAAAACAAGCTATATTTTACTGACGGTATACACACCACATATGAAAATCAACATCAAGAAGACATGTCATAAAATAAAAACAGAACATTAACATAACTATGGACGGCAAACAACTAAAAGATGTTGAGGAGTTTAAATATATAGGGAGTCTAGTGACAAACAACAATTCACAAACAGCAGAAATAGATTCAAGATGCAGGAAAACTTGTCTACTCATCGGACACAATTAAAACTATCATCCAACAAGACAATAACTCTAGAGGCAAAACGAGCAATCTACAATACAATCTTCCCTCCAACCTTGTGCTATCAATACCTGACCTGGACCCGAGATGCTAGATCAATAGCAATAATAAGCCCTACCGAGACTGAAAGTGTTAGACGAATGACAGGAAACAGCCTGAGAGATAATATCAGAAATGATGAACTTAGAAAAATGCTAGGAATAATTCCCGCCATAGGGTGCATGCTGAAGCAACAGATAAAATGGTTGTAAACTGACTGAGTAAAACTGTCCTATTAATCAGAACTTTCTAGATGAATATTTCATAGTAATACGTAGGGAGGTCAAAAAATAATGCACACCAATTTTTTTCTCGGAAACTATTCTGGCAAAATGTGTGAAATTTTCACAGATTGTAGCTGAACATCCCCTTTACACTACCTATTTTTCAACATAATCTCCGTCCAAGCGTATTGCCTTACGCCAACGCGAAACTAGGTCATGAATGCCTCGTTTGTACCAAGTTTTGTCCTGCTCGCGTAGCCATTTTTTAACTGCACGGAACACATCCTCATCATTGTCAAAGTGTGTCCCACGCAGGAATTTTTTGAGTGGCCCAAACAGATGGAAATCTGAGGAAGCCAGATCAGGGCTGTAAGGAGGATGGGGCAGTACAGTCCAACCAAATTTGTTGATCGCTTCCCGTGTTACCAGACTTGTGTGAGGGCGTGCATTGTCATGTTGAAGCAACAAATCTGCAGATGGCTTATTAGGCCGAACTCTGTGGAACCGATTTTTGAGTTTTGTCAGTGTATTGATGTAAGCTGTCGAGTTGATTGTCTCACCTCTTGTCATTACATCAACAAGAATCACACCATCAATGTCCCAGAAGACAGTGATCATCACCTTTCCGGCTGATGGAGATGTTTTGAATTTTTTTCTTTTTTTTTTGACTGCGGATGATGCCATTAGTTAAATGCATTTTTGTTTCAGGCTCATAATAATGTGCCCACGTTTCGTCACCGGTAAAAATTTTTGACAAAAACATTTCTCCCTCAACACCGAAACGCTCCAACAATTCAGAACAGAATGTTCTCCTTTGAACTCTGTGATCATTTGTTAGGCACCGAGGAACCCATCGAGCGCAAATCTTTGAATATCCGAGAGTTTTAAAAATTGCGATTGCACTTCCCTTGCTAACTGTAAGCTGCAATGCCAATTGCTGACTAGTGATACGCCTATCCTTACGAATAATGGCATCAGCCCGGTTTAACATGTCTGTGCTGGTAGCCGAGGCAACACGTCTAGAACGCGGTAAATCATGCAGCTCCACTCGTACACTTTCTGCAGCTTTAATTCTCTGAACCCAGCGACTAACTGTGCTCCTATCGACTGCAGAACATTAGTACACTGCACACAGTCGTTTATGAATGTTTGCCACAGTTTCTTTTTCCGCAACCAGAAATTCTATGACAATTCGCTTTTTGTAACGGACATTGTTGACAAGCTCCATTTTAACGGTTCATAGATTGCGTAATATTTATCCGAATGCTGTGCAATTTGGTGCACATAATTGGAACATGTCATATTCCATGTGTGCAAAATTTCATATTCCTATCTTTATTATTAACCGAGAAAAACATTGGTGTGCATTACTTTTTGACCTCCCTTCAGTACATTAATGGAAAGTACAGAAAGATCTGTCCAAAGAAGATACAGGATCATTTTCTTCTTCTTCTTTCCGTCCTCATTTGCCTTTCAGCGTCGAGGGGAGATATAATTTGCGGTCTTTTGCTCTTCTGTTCGCCTCTGCTGCTGTTATGTTTCCTAGTGCTTCTAATATTCCATCGATTCATCTTTTTCGTGGTCGACACTTGGGTCTGGTGTTCTCACACTGTTTGTTGAAAGCTTGTTGTGTTGTGTTTTGTTCTTTCTGCCTTTTCACGTGGCCAAACCATTTTATCTGTTGTTTCCTTAAATATTCTATGGCGGTGGCTATTCCTAGCTTTTTTCTCAGTTCTTCATTTCTGATCTTGTCTCTCAGACTGTTTCCTGTCATTCGTCTAACACATTTCATCTCTGTAGAGGTTATTTTCCTTATTGTTCTTGTAACTAGGGTCCAGGTCTGGCATTTGGTAGCACAACGTTGGGATGAAGATTGTATTGTATAGTGCTCGTTTTGCCTCCAGAGTTATTTCCTTGTTGGACAATAGTGGTGATAACTGTCCGATGATTTGACAAGCTTTGTTGCATCTTGATTCTATCTCTGCTGTTTGAGAATTATCGTTTGTCATTAGACTTCCTAGGCATTAGAATTCCTCTACTAGTTTTAGTTGTCTGTCTTCTATAGTTATGTTGATGTTCTGTTTATTTGTGGCGACGTTCATGACAGGAACATAATATTAGAAAAAGGGTAAGGTTTTCAAGAACCGATAAAACGAGAGCGATAGATGAACATTATTGGTTACACGTGTCCTCCATCAATTCGTTGAAAGAAAAAGTGACGGAGAAATTGCAAATGTGAGAGAGAACATGATTTAAATCAACCAGAAAGTAGTGATGTGATCATCATCATCATTGTGTGCCATATCGGTTAGCGTGGGCGATCATGTCCTTCCACAATCTTCTATCAACAGTGATCGTATCAATTCTGTTGTTGACTGTATAACGTATCTCCACACTAAGCTATCTAGTATCTTCTCTCTTTCTCGTCCGAGATCTCTCTTTCCATGTATGTTGGCAGCTGTAACTAAGTATTCCAACTTTTCTCTTCTCATGATGTGCCAGAATAATTTTGATTTTTTTTTCTGATGGGTTTAGGAACTCTCTTTTTGTGTTGGCCTCTTTGAAAATGTTCTCATTTGTCTTTTTAGCTGTCCAGGGAACTTTCAACATTCCTTTGAGAAATCCCATCTCTGTGGCCTCTAATCGCCTTTTCGTTTGTTTGTCTACTGTCCATGATTCGCTACCATAGGTAATAATCGACTTTATATAGCACCGATGAACTCTCTTTCTCACGTCTATTGACACAATTTTTTTTGTTTTAAACGTTTTTCATTTTCTGAAATGCTATTTTGGCCTTAGGTACTGTGCTTTTTTTTATTTCTGTGGTACATCTTCCAATCTGATGTTATTGTAGCCAAGTATTTGACGTATGGTTGATATAGTGTCCGGGTTTCTAAATTTATCATTTTCTGATCATTGGATATATTGATGAACCGATTTGAAGTATGTGTTATAATGTGAAATATTAGAGTATTAGCATCAATGTTGATAATGTTGAACAGTCATATTGTTTCGTTTCAAGTCATGTACAGTGTTTAACACAAATAAGATGATAATGTTGAACAGTCATATTGTTTCGTTTCAAGTCATGTACAGTGTTTAATACAAATAAGATGATAATGTTGAACAGTCATATTGTTTCGTTTCAAGTCATGTACAGTGTTTAATACAAATAAGATGATAATGTTGAACAGTCATATTGTTTCGTTTCAAGTCATGTACAGTGTTTAATACAAATAAGATGATAATGTTGAACAGTCATATTGTTTCGTTTCAAGTCATGTACAGTGTTTAATACAAATAAGATGATAACGTTTTGCTCATACCCTGGATAATAGTTGGGATAATATGGCGAGGTGAGGTATCTGACACTTCCATCGGCCCATAGCTTGACGTCATTACATTGATCTACAACAAAACGTAAAATAAATGCAGTAAAATGTACTGGACTACCCCAGATATGAATAATTTATTTGCAATATAATTATACTCCCGCGTGTTACCGGGGCCTGATTATGTAGGAAGTAAAGAATAGTAACACTGTGACCTTCCAGGCATGTCGTAAGAGGCGACTAAGGAGGTTGATCGATGGCTTGACAAGCTGTCATTGTAAAAAGTATTGTTATGGAAACAGAACCATAGTTTTTAGAAGCGGTGATCTCTGCAATATGTGCCATTTTGGCACGCAGGGTTTCTGTTTAAGAGATTGTGGTTTTGCCCTATGTGCCGTCTTCGGTTCGAAAGGACTATAGATAGATAGAATATAATTATAACATATTTTTGTTTTTATGCAGACATAAAACAAAATATTATCTTAACATAATTTGGTATGTTAGGAGAAGGGAACCATTTTATGCAATCTGATCATCAGAAGTGAGCCCCGCCAAGATGGGCCTTGACTCTTTAGCATCTTAACACACCTGGACGAGCCCGCCTGGGTCATGACTTCCAGGTGTTGTTCTCTTGCTATTTTTAAACCTGAAAGTCTACACTTTGTTGGGAAAAACAGAAGATACACTAACCTACACAATATGTCGTGATTAATATACGATACATTAATCTGCAATATGTTGGGAATAATAGAAGATACACTAACCTACACAATATGTCGGGATTAATATACGATACTTTAATCTACAATATGTCGGGATTAATATACGATACTTTAATCTACAATATGTCGGGATTAATATACGATACTTTAATCTACAATATGTCGGGATTAATAGAAGATACACTGGCCTACACACTATGTTGCGAATATAACAAAAGAGACAACTGACCTGCTCAATATGTTGCGAATGTAACAAAAGAGACAACTGACCTGCTCAATATGTTGCGAATATAACAAAAGAGACAACTGACCTGCTCAATATGTTGCGAATATAACAAAAGAGACAACTGACCTGCACAATGTGTTGCGAATATAACAAAAGAGACAACTGACCTGCTCAATATGTTGCGAATATAACAAAAGAGACAACTGACCTGCTCAATATGTTGCGAATATAACAAAAGAGACAACTGACCTGCTCAATATGTTGCGAATATAACAAAAGAGACAACTGACCTGCTCAATATGTTGCGAATATAACAAAAAAGACAACTGACCTGCTAAATATGTTGCGAATATAACAATAGAGACAACTAACCTGCTCAATATGTTGCGAATATAACAAAAGAGACAGCTGACCTGCTCAATATGTTGCGAATGTAACAACAGAGACAACTGACCTTCTCAATATGTTGCGAATGTAACAAAAGAGACAACTGACCTGCTCAATGTGTTGCGAATATAACACAAGAGACAACTGACCTGCACAATATGTTGCGAATATAATAGAATGGACTAAAGAAAACGTGCGCCATTGATTGAGATCGCATACCTCCAAATGATCAGAGTTCAGAGAGTTTTCCGAAACTTGAAACCTCATGAATTTACAACCAGCAACAAATGTCAGGACGTTCTATGTTAAATTCACATATAGTGAGGTTCACGCACGGAGCAATCACGTGAAGTATGATTGGAAGTGCCCATATAGTGAGGTTTAAACAGGTTCACACACGTGAAGTGTGATTGGAAGTGCCCATATAGTGAAGTCTAGGCAAGTTCACTCACGAGAAGTATGATTGGAAGTTCCCATATAGTGAGGTTTAAGCAAGTTCACTCACGTGAAGTATGATTTGAAGTGCCCATATAGTGAGGTCCAGGCAAGTTCACTCACTTGAAGTGTGATTGGAAGTGCCCATATAGTGAGGTCCAGGCAAGTTCACTCACTTGAAGTATGATTGGAAGTGCCCATATAGTGAGGTCCAGGCAAGTTCACTCACTTGAAGTATGATTGGAAGTGCCCATATAGTGAGGTTTTATTTTTTTTTTTTTTCGATCGCTAGCTTTTTACCTCGAATTCCTAGAGACTGTGAACTGAATTTTGCGTGCTAATCCATTTTTACCTGGCAGCCGTGTGAACAGGGTTTTCCGTCGGTGAGTAATTGACGTTTCAGGCCGGGTCTCCATGCTGAGACCAGCGGTGGTTGCCGCAGAGAGAAATCATAAATAAAAATCCCAACCGGTGCAGCCGTGATATGAACCCACAACCTCTCTGTCTTGAGACTGGCGTCTTGCCTCGAGACCAAACAGTCCCCCATAGTGAGGTTCAGACAAGTTCCCTCACGCGAAGTATGATTGGACGTGCTCATATAGTGAGGTTCAGACAAGTTCACTCACGCGAAGTATGATTGGACGTGCTCATATAGTGAGGTTCAGACAAGTTCACTCACGCGAAGTATGATTGGACGTGCCCATATAGTGAGGTTCAGACAAGTTCACTCACGCGAAGTATGATTGGACGTGCCCATATAGTGAGGTTCAGACAAGTTCACTCACGCGAAGTATGATTGGACGTGCCCATATAGTGAGGTTCAGACAAGTTCACTCACGCGAAGTATGATTGGACGTGCCCATATAGTGAGGTTCAGACAAGTTCACTCACGCGAAGTATGATTGGACGTGCCCATATAGTGAGGTTCAGACAAGTTCACTCACGCGAAGTATGATTGGACGTGCCCATATAGTGTCTCCCACCCTGACAATGATGTTCTGCCACAGATTTAGACTGAATATTGTGACAACGAAGAAGAATTTTCCTGAAGAAATACTACGAACGTCCTGTCTATAAACGAATTGGATGTGACATAAGTTTGAATTAACCTTAATGAAGTTATGACATTAAAACGGAGCACACTTTGCGAATATAAATGGAATCAGCAAACACCAGAACATGTGCACGGTTAGCATCTGCCGACGGTTTGAAAGTGAGAATAAAGAATAGGTTATTAGTTGAATATTTAAACATTTCTAGATAGCGTCGAGGTAAAAAAATCAACAACAACAAATCTTTTCATCTTCACTCCATTACATTGTTTTGCTTGGATGATTTTTCCTGTACAAACTTGTCAATGTTTCATCTGTGTAACTTTTGTTTTACCTGCGCTTATTTCTTTGTCGTCTGTACTGATTTTGTTTCTTCTTCTTAAACTTATTTTGAACTCAAACTTCTTTTCATTGCACTATTTTATTCTTTGTTTTTATCTCGTGCTGTTAATGTTGTTATGAGAAGAACAACAAAGAATATATGATGTGCCAGCCATTTTTAACGGGATCTGGGTAGCAACAGCGAAGATAATAGCAAGACTATACATCGACTCACACACCACAAAAGATGTCCACAAATATTAAACTACTTCGGCTCGTTTGCAGTTGATAATTGACCACTGTAATATAAGACTACAAATAGATGACGTTTACACAGCAATATGAAACTATGACCGCATTATAGTTTATTTGTTTTTGAATAAATACAATGAAAGTTCTTCTCATTAAACGACTGATCAGGTTTTGTTCCCGTTGTAAGCTTTCACTCCCAAACTATAGTTTCATGTCCATTCGATCGCAGCAGCTTGTGTTTGGCCAAATAATCCGAGTCTCGTGTAAACATAACACGGCGTGAAACAGCTAAACTAAGAGAAAGACAAACTACGGTGTTTCGGATAAAGCCTTCATCTGGTGTAGCACATAAACTATACATTTAACAAAAAATTCCACACAAATATATCACTGATCTACAATATAGCCCAAATAAACGGTGGCTATGATTCACTGATCTACAATATAGCCCAAATAAACGGTGGCTATGATTCACTGATCTACAATATAGCCCAAATAAACGGTGGCTATGATTCACTGATCTACAATATAGCCCAAATAAACGGTGGCAATGATTCACTGCTCTACAATATAGCCCAAATAAACGGTGGCTATGACTCACTGATCTACAATATAGCCCAAATAAACGGTGGCAATGATTCACTGATCTACAATATAGCCCAAATAAACGGTGGCTATGATTCACTAGCAGTAGATAGTAGTGATAGTTTTTTCGGCCCTAAAACAACAACAAAAATAGGATTCTGGAATGTGCGAACAATGGCCGCTCCGACGAAACATGCACAGGTCGCGAGCGAGATGGACAGATACGATCTAGATATTTTAGGATTAAGCGAAATGCGCTGGCTTGGAACAGGTAGGAGATCTATTGATAATAAAATAGTAGTTTTTTCTGGAAGGGAAGATGGAAAACACCGTGAAGGAGTAGGCATAATGATGACAGACAAAGCTGCAAGAAGTTTATTAGAATGGGAACCGGTAAATAGCCGTCTGATACGAACACGATACAAAACAAAACATGGAAGACTTTCAATTATTCAATGTTATGCGCCTACTAACGAAGCTGATGATGAAGTTAAGGACGTTTTTTATAACCAACTGCAACAACTTATAAACAAAGTACCAAAACACGATCTTTTAATTGTAATGGGAGACTTCAACGCCAAAGTAGGACAAGATAACGCAGGAGTGGAACATGTGATGGGGAGAGAAGGCTGTAATACAACAAGTCAGAATGGAGAAAGATTAATAGAATTATGTTTAATAGAAAATTTAGTTATAGGTGGGACATTATTTCCACACAAAAATATTCACAAAACAACATGGATATCTCCTGACGATAGAACATCAAATCAAATTGACCACCTATGTATTAAACAACAATTCAGATCATCATTAATAGATGTAAGAGCTTACAGAGGTGCTGATGTTAATAGTGACCACAACCTGTGCATTGGGAAAATAAGATTAAAATTTAGAAACCAACAGAAGAGGTCAATTACACATAAAATTGATAGTCATAAACTGAAAGATGAAGCCATAAAGGAAAAGTTTAACATAGAGCTAAGTAATTGTTATTCAGCACTCGGTGAAATAGACTTAGATATCAATGAAATGTGGGACTCACAGAGCAAAATACTAATGACAGCAGCAGAAGCAAGTGCCGGACTGAAGAAAATGGAAAAACGAGCTTGGATCTCAGACACCACATGGAAATACATCAAAGAAAGAAGAGAAGCAAAGAGAGCCGTGACTAATGTAAAGACAGATCTTGGAAAGGTTCTGGCAAAAGCAACATACAAAGAATTAGACAACAAAGTGAAAAGTTCGGCAAGAAGAGATACAAGAGCTTATATAGACAACTTGGCAGAGAAAGCAGAGACAGCTGCAATTACAGGAGACAGCAGAACTCTCTATACAGTACAAAAGATGCTGACAAACACCTATACATCCAGTGGAACACCAATTCTAGACAAATCTGGATTAATGCTAACAACAAGCGCAGACATAAAAGCCCGTTGGGCAGAACACTTCAAAGAAATTCTTAACCGTCCACTACCTCACAGTTTAATAGATTTTGAAGCTGAAACACCAGCAGCAGAATTAGATGTAAATTTAGATGACTTCACCTTGAGTGAAATAGAAACCACCTTAAAGCTAATGACCAATAACAAGGCTGCTGGAGAGGATAAGTTAACAGCTGAGATCCTCAAGGCAATTGATAGCCATAATTTAATACATCTCCAAAAAATGTTCAACATCATTTGGAAAACAGAGAAGACGCCTCATAAATGGAAAAAAGGAATCATTGTTAAGATCCCAAAAAAGGGCAATCTTAGAGATTGTAACAACTGGAGAGGCGTGACACTTTTGTCAGTTGCCTCAAAGTTATTCTGTAAAATCATCCTAAATAGAATAAAGGATTCAATAGATACAGTAATGCGTGAAGAACAGGCTGGGTTTAGAAAAGGGAGAAGCTGTCTTGACCACATTTTCACTCTACGACTTATATTGGAGGAACATATTGAAAAGCAAAAACCTTTTGTACTTAACTTCATCGACTTCAAAAAAGCATTTGATAGTATTCATAGAGATTCTTTGTGGAAAATTCTGAAGCAATATGGTTTACCATCAAAAATCATAAATATTATCAAAGACATGTATGATGGTTACACATGTGCAGTTCGAACAGAGGAAGGACTGAGCGAATGTTTCCCAATAGAAACTGGGGTTAAACAAGGATGTATTTTATCGCCCTTGTTATTTGGAATTGTTATGGACTTCATAATGAAGAAATGCTGCACTGGTAATAAAGGCATCGAATGGATACAAGGAGACCATTTGGAGGACCTCGACTTTGCTGATGACATAGTTCTCATCAGCAGTCAGATAAAAACGATGCAGGAAAACACAAATGAACTATCATCAATAGCCAGCAAAATTGGGCTTGAGGTCAATCATGAAAAGACTAAAGTCATGAAAAGTTTAATTCCAACAAGTGACAAAATATACATGGAAAACAAACCAGTAGAAGAGATCGATCACTTTATCTATCTTGGAAGTCACATTGATCGAGAAGGGGATACGAGCAAAGAAATTAGAATCAGACTGGCTAAAGCAGCAATGTCTTTCAGAAGCCTTGAAAAGTTGTGGAAATCAAAACTCATTAGCACAAACACAAAACTTAGGCTATTCAAATCAAATGTACTATCAACCCTTACGTATGCGTGTGAAAGCTGGAAAACAACAAGAGATATAGAAACAAAGTTGAACGCATTCGAAAATAAATGTCTAAGGAAAATACTTGGTATAGAATGGAACGAATTCAAAACAAACGAGGAAATTAGAGAAATCGCCAATCAACCACTAATATCTTCAGTAATAAAGAAAAGACGATGGTCATACGTTGGACATGTGATGAGAAGAGATAATAATCGAATAGCAAAGCAAGCCCTCATATGGGAAACAACAGGTAAAAGAAAAAGAGGAAGACCCAGGGAGACACTGAGAAGAACATTGATGAGAGAGGCAAGAGCAGCAGGAATCGGCTCCCTCAATGAGATAGAACTGCTTGCACAGAACAGAGACAGATGGCGAGATTTAATAAAATATCTTTAAAAGAAAACTGCTAGAACAAAAATTCATATAGGAGAAGGTGTATCTTGGTCTACGCCCTATGGGCCGGTTACGGCTCGAAAGGTCAATAGATAGATAGATAGATGATTCACTGATCTACAATATAGCCCAAATAAACGGTGGCAATGATTCACTGCTCTACAATATAGCCCAAATAAACGGTGGCAATGATTCACTGATCTACAATATAGCCCAAATAAACGGTGGCTATGATTCACTGATCTACAATATAGCCCAAATAAACGGTGGCAATGATTCACTGATCTACAATATAGCCCAAATA
Organism: Megaustenia siamemsis; assembly: GCA_032433765.1. Taxonomy (NCBI): domain Eukaryota; kingdom Metazoa; phylum Mollusca; class Gastropoda; order Stylommatophora; family Ariophantidae; genus Megaustenia; species Megaustenia siamemsis. Next base: position 76,676,473 of record JAVIAB010000041.1, read on the forward strand.
AACGGTGGCAATGATTCACTGATCTACAATATAGCCCAAATAAACGGTGGCAATGATTCACTGATCTACAATATAGCCCAAATAAACGGTGGCAATGATTCACTGATCTACAATATAGCCCAAATAAACGGTGGCAATGATTCACGTGAAGGTTGCTTGTAAGATTAATATACAATAGCGCAGAGAGAATTTAGTTGGAACAAAAGAAGTCAAACAAGAAAACATTAGAAAGAGGATTACACAAAGATGGATGAGTCCCATTCTCCAATATCAACAGGTTTTTATGACAGGAGCTTTAACAGTGGCGGTTACAGCCGATTGCTCTAAGACTGCATGTGAGTTCAAGTTACAAATATATACCTGGGTATTTAACGAGTGTGTTGTAACACTTTATGTTTGAACATACACCAACATTTACCCAATTTCTCCTGTGCAACGTACTCAAAATAAAACCCCGTAGAAACAAGGTCGTTATTAGAATGAAACGCAACAGTCATGGATGTGCCGGAGCTTGTGAACGCTGTTGCTGCAACTTTTCCTGACAATATTTTAATTTTTGGAGAGCTTGCACTCCTACCTAAACAGAATATACATAAAAGTAATAACGTTATTTGAATACAATGTCATATCTTACCTACTATATACAGTTGAAATACAATGGGCGTATTTGCAAGTAATTTATATTCCATGATAAATCTTGAACAATTTGCTACACACAATTCCCACTTATACAAACAGAAATCATTTGTAATTACATTACAGCTAGAATATTTATAGAGTCAATTTTTCTTACAGAACATATTTTGCATTAGAAAATTAACTAGACTTAATCTTGTATTATTGATAACAGTAAAAATGTTCAGATATTCCATTTGTATATTATGGTAGTGTGCAGCCTTATAACTAGTATAAATCTGTATCACATCGAGCATAAAGAAATGCAGACAATAAATAATAATAATAGTAATAATAGTAACAATAATAATAATAATAATAATAATACAGAAAACACTGCGAGCTAGATTAGCGCTAAACAACCAGCTACACAATAATCTACTAAATACAGCAATCAAGTTTGTCAGGTCATCAAACAATTATCATCACTATTGTCCAACAAGGAAATAACTCTAACGGCAAAACGTGCACTCTACAATTCAATCTTTGTTCCAACGTTGTGCTACCAATGCCAGACTCGGATTCTAGACACACGAGCAAGACACTACCGAGAAGAAATGTATTAGACGATTGACAGAAAAAAGCATGAGAGATAATATCAGAAATGAAGAACAGAAAAAACATACTTTGCGTTAAATCTCGTCTTAGGATACACAAAGAAAAAGCAGATAAAATGGTGTGGCCTCGTGATAAAAAAGAAAGATAAAAACACAACAAGCCTTTAATAAACGTTGTGATAACACCAGAATCAAGGACCGACCACGAAACAAGATGGTTTGATGGAATATTAGAAACACTAGGAAACATAACATCAACAGAGGCTTACAGAAGAGCAGTAGAAAGCACATTATATCTCCCCTTGATACTGAAATGCAAATGAGGAAGAAAAAAAAGAAATATTATAAAGAAGAAGATGACGAAGGAAAAGAAGAACATTATAGTGATTTAAAAAAAAAAAACTATATTAAATGTTCACTCTGGTATCTATTTGGACCAGAGCTTTCTTCAATTTTTTGTATTGAAATCCTTAAATAGAAAAAAAATATGTTTTCTTCCTATATGTCTTAAGCCTAATACTGCCACATATTACGCGTGATATGTTCTGAAAGACAATGTTATGTTAGACCGTAGATTCGTTGACTTTGCGGTTGTCAGACATTAGTTGTTGTTTTACACGTGCCTAACCTCTTCTACTTAGTGGCATTATCTACGTACTTCTTCCATGGACTGTCACGTCAGCGTGGAACTGATATACTCTGGGAAATGTGCGACGAAATCGACATCTGTAAAACGTATCCACTATGCGACCAACCGTTACAAAGAGCTGCCATGGCTACACTGTCTATTTCTGAAATCAATTTGTTTATTCGCACTGGTTTTGTCACGCATCCCTTTGTTTTTTTCGTCACGCACTAAAAGATAACACCTTTCATGATATGGTGCTATCCTCTGAGTCGTGTAACAGTGGGAAGGTGAGAATGGGTAACAATGGCAAGAGTGAGTGTTCGGGAAAGCGTGGACTTGTCACGGGGAGTGAGCGAAGGGATCAGCTCAGTTAGAATAACGAATTTTCGGGATTGTGAGAGGGTTCACTTAGAGGGGAAGAGGATGGAAGAAGGGCGTGGATTGGCTAAAAAACGAAAATGATAGGCGAATTACAAGTTTGGGGGAGTGAGAGTTACTCAGACGGTAACCGGACTAACCGGATCGCCGGAAGGCGTTACCCAGTTGGCGTACCAACCTTCGAGGATGTGTTTGGTTGTTCAGTTCCAGTTGTGCGATCAAAGCGCTTGCCGTTGATTCAGTGTAATTGATGGAATTGAAACATTTTGTTCCTATTTATCATGTGTGAGCCAGAGGTCAACAGTGTGGTGTAATTATGATTGGACAGTGAAGTCTGACTGAGTATTACTAGCGAGCAAGGAGCTTGCTATCGTTGAATTTGTATTTGTAGGATTGAACATTTCATCGGCATTCTGTGTGTGCAAGGTGATTGTCAGTTGGTTCCGCCATAGTAGCAGAGCGGAATGTCTTCAGGTGAATAAAGTCAGGTTTCTTGTATGATCGAACAGTCTGGTCAGTAAGAATCCAGTGGTGGGGAGTGTTAGACACTCCAAGGTATGGTGACAGCTTTACAAAGAAGGAACACTACATAATTGCACAAAACAACCGCAGCATTGCAATTATTTCCCTGTTCCCTAGTCTTGGTCAGTAATTGAATCAGTGGTGTGTTCATGATCGGTGTGGCGAAGGACGAATTTCGGGTTGCGGAACGGTCTGTAGGTCTGGAGATCTACATCAACAGTCATTAGAAAACCAGCGCGAAGTACTACTATACGGAGAATACGACGAAACACCATCAGTAGTTTCTAAACCAGTCCGGCAGCAAAGCAACTCATGAGTCAATATGTCAAGCAAATTCTGTCGGAAGGAAATCCGCCAGCCAGTACAGCAGGCCAGTACAGCAGGCCAGTACAGCAGGCCAGTATAGCAGGCCAGTACAGCAGGCCAGTACAGCAGGCCAGTACAGCAGGCGGTCAGTGTCCACGCCGACTTTGATCGCGGCAATGTTTGTGGGTGTTGACAAAGAGTCTGATACTGTTGCATGTCCAACAACATAGAGTCTGATACTGTTGCATGTCCAACAACATAGTCTTACTATTATCAATGTACTTAGTTTCTCTTGATTGCACCACTTTCTGTTTTGCACATGCTTCTTTGCCACTGTTTTTCAATGCTCAGAATTGTATATTTGTGTTTATCCTTAGCCATGTTGTTTAAAGTGATGGCAAAAACGATGCTTGTACCTAGAAACATTTTTTGTGTTTTTTTTTGTAGTTTCACGGAGAAGGCCCTGTTGAAGAAGGCCGAGGTGACTGAAGGAAAGTATATGAAATGATGTGTAACCAGATTAGTAGTAACTTAGTGAACGTACATCCATTTGAGCCATTTTATGCTGGAGATTCTTCAAAAATAAAATCTATTTATTGTGTCTAAATTGCTAACTATCATGTACATCTGTAGGTTGTAGAAATGTGGTTTTAAAGATGAATGCTGAGAATGACATGGTCAACACATAAAGAAAACTAATGTCCAATATTAGGAAGAAACAATCATAATGTTATGGCCATTTAATGAGAAGGGAACAGCTAGAATATATTGTCACAATTGGGTCTATTGAGTAACGAAAAGTTGAGGGAAACAAAGTGAATATATACTAGACAGCTTAAGAGAATGGCTTGGCAGAAGGTTAACAAAATAAAAAATAAATAAACTGTCGAGATTGAAAGTTGTGGAGATACATGATCACCTGCGCCGGCAGGCACGGTACTTGATGATGATCATGTACAACTTCTGTATGTTACAAACCGTGTACGTCTTTCTGGGGTTCTTGTGTCGTCAACTTCTGTAAGTTACAAACCGTGTACGTCTTTCTGGGTTTTTTTTGTGTCGTCAACTTCTGTATGTTACAAACCGTGTACGTCTTTCTGGGTTTTTTGTGTCGTCAACTTCTATGTATGGCCGCAGACAGACATATCAGTTAGTGCTGAGTTTTGTGGAATCGTATATGGCAATAATATAATCCTTCCACATTGTGTGGTCCATGGCATCGGCTTAGAGAGTGTCCCCTGTCTGGCATACACTACATTAAGTTCCAACCTCTATCCGCCTTGTACTGCGTGGACTGTCTCTGTTTTAGTAAAGATGTTATTACCTTGCCGCAGCTTCAGCACCCCGACTGTTATCAAAATATGCACCAGAAGATTTCCTGGCAAGTTTTAGTAAACTCGACAACATAGAGAGCGCGAAGAGGAGGGCACGTCAATGAGTAGACTTGTACTCAAAGTTCGGGTTTTCTGCTCTGTACTGACATCTCTACTTGGGAATAAAGTAGAATCATCACATCATAGAGTATCGTCTACAAAACAATTGCTTGCTACCTTTGAGCGCCATTCCGCTCTGCCTCTAGCTTTGATGATGCAGGTTGTCATAGGTGAACTTGTCCATCTTTTGATGTTACTCGTCTATGTTAGTCTTGGTTTGCCTCTTTTACCTTGTATTTTCCCTATCAAGATTACGTTTAGTAGGCTGTTGTATCTTTTAACATGCTCAAAAAATGTCATTTTTCTTGTTTGAATTGTGAGTAGTAATTTTCTCTCTTCATTTTTAGTTGTTTAAACCTTCACCGTTTAAATTCTTGTTCTGTAAGAAACCTGTTGCTAACTTTTTTCGAATGAAAAGCATCACGTTCATACAAACTGCCAGTAAGCTAATCAAATATTATAATTATACAAAATGGCATCTTTACAAAAAAATTACTTGTAATAAATTCATAAAGTACCGTCATAAATTGTCACAGTATCAGTGACAGGTTCTGTGGAGAAATTCAACAGCTTCAAGACAATCACATTGGAAGGCAAAGCAGTCGTAATGTACCACAGACAATCCATATTACTGGAGAGAACAGGTTATGCAAATGAAGATATTCAATTTAACAATGGGAAGATCAAACATGGTTAATCATAAACATAGAATCAACTATCGCATCGCTAAACATCACGCTCGTGGCATGTCTTACACAAGTAGTTTATGATGATGTTAGATAATTAAATGACCACAGAACAAGGTTAGCTGCAACATTTACAACAAGTTTTTTTTTTTTAAAAGTAAAATAAAAGAAAAGGTTCCCTCCATATCATGGTGTTCCATGCGTTTTTGCTTTTGTTGAATTAATGTTCATGTGTCTATTTATGCTACTTTCAGTTCATATATATCTATAGAGACACATACATAACTCGTCATCATAGTTTTCGAACAAATATAAACAGTCTTTATTAATCATTCTCATCAGCAATCAGATAAAAACGATGCAGGAAAACACAAATGAACTATCATCAATAGCCAGCAAAATTGGGCTTGAGGTCAATCATGAAAAGACTAAAGTCATGAAAAGTTTAATTCCAACAAGTGACAAAATATACATGGAAAACAAACCAGTAGAAGAGATCGATCACTTCATCTATCTTGGAAGTCACATTGATCGAGAAGGGGATACGAGCAAAGAAATTAGAATCAGACTGGCTAAAGCAGCAATGTCTTTCAGAAGCCTTGAAAAGTTGTGGAAATCAAAACTCATTAGCACAAACACAAAACTTAGGCTATTCAAATCAAATGTACTATCAACCCTTACGTATGCGTGTGAAAGCTGGAAAACAACAAGAGATATAGAAACAAAGTTGAACGCATTCGAAAATAAATGTCTAAGGAAAATACTTGGTATAGAATGGAACGAATTCAAAACAAACGAGGAAATTAGAGAAATCGCCAATCAACCACTAATATCTTCAGTAATAAAGAAAAGACGATGGTCATACGTTGGACATGTGATGAGAAGAGATAATAATCGAATAGCAAAGCAAGCCCTCATATGGGAAACAACAGGTAAAAGAAAAAGAGGAAGACCCAGGGAGACACTGAGAAGAACATTGATGAGAGAGGCAAGAGCAGCAGGAATCGGCTCCCTCAATGAGATAGAACTGCTTGCACAGAACAGAGACAGATGGCGAGATTTGATAAAATATCTTTAAAAGAAAACTGCTAGAACAAAAATTCATATAGGAGAAGGTGTATCTTGGTCTACGCCCTATGGGCCGGTTACGGCTCGAAAGGTCAATAGATAGATAGATAGATTAATGACATCCACATGTGGTTTGACAATGGTTTATCAATATCTCTGATACAATCAACAAGTTATCAATTCTCTTATAAATATGACGTTACTATAGCGTTACTTGATGGAGCCTATCGGCGATGATTATCATAAATAACATCGTGATCGTATTAGTATTTTTTGTCATTATATGTATATCTCTATCTAATGATCCCGAGGAACTTACTGATATCTTTATTTTCACTCTAGTCACTACAGTTCGTCCTCTTTAAAACTATTATTCTTTCTAAGTCCAAAACGTACCACAAAATTCTCTAGACTGACTATTTAATAATAATAAGTCCCAAATCTTCTGACTTAAGGCAGGTTTATAATCTCCTTTGCTCTGGTCTACTATTTATCTCTAGTATCTGCCCTCCCTATGGCTTCGTGGGCGAAAAAAGGTTAACTGTCTCTAAGTGCCGAGTCTAGAGTCTAAGTCCCGATACGTCTTCTCAGGTTCTTTTGGGTCCATCTTAACCACTCCCACCTGGCTAAGGATCATGTGAATCTAATCTATACACGGCTTATCCTTCGTCCGCCTCCAATCACTATTTTATTAACTCCGCCTTCTAATTATGTCCATAGTCTCTTTGCTTTAGTAGTCCTGCCGACACATGTCAATTTTCCTAAACTTCGTTCCCTCACAACTAAAGCTTACTTTGGCCCTTGACCACGTGCGACGTCAGAGTTCTTTCATCTCGGACTCCCGTCTCTGGACTTCAAGGCGCTTGCCAACATAAGTAGGAATTGCCGACATAGGAATTCCCCCAGATTTCGCTGGGCTCGGCCCTTCAAAGGATGTTTCAAGACTAGCCCCAGTGATAGCTATCTCGTGTCAACACCTGTTCGACGGAGTCCAGCTTCGTTGCGTTATGTAACGTCATCGGCCAGCGTAGACATCTGTCAGGATTCCCACGTTCAGGCTGAACACCTGTTTGTACTTTCTTGCAGTCTTATAGCGTTAGTTAGACCACAGCGTCTGGGTTCGGATAGTTGGTTACGTATCCTAGCTAATTTTTTAGTCTTTTCATTCTATGCCGCCTACAACTATTGTACCCCTTATCATCGTCGTATCATTCTTCTATTCTTCCTCTGACGATCGTCATTTTCTTCTTGTACTCTTCCCATTATCCTTCATGGCTTAGTCACACTATACCAATGGTAGGCGTATGAAAATGGTGTTAGTGGCCACGTTTTCGCTTGCAGTGAGCAGAAAAGACAAAATCAGAAGTGATAAGAGAAAGAGTTGGCAGTTAATGAATCATAAACTATATACATCATCATCATCAGAAAATCAAGATGGCTGGCGTACGTGATCATGTCTCTCCATAATTTTCGATTTAGACAGTTATTTATCATTTCTGTTGTTGTTGACCTTCTGCCAAGCCATTCTCTTAAGCTGTCTGGTATCTTTCTTTTTCTTGTTTCTATTGTCAAACATTAATTGTACAGTATATGTACCAGGGGGTAGAAAAACCTATTTGTACCGGGGTAGGATGAACGAGTATTTGTACGGGGGGGGGGGGGGGGGGTAGAAAGACTGTTTGTACCGGGCGAAAGATGAAAGAATAAATAGATCCTTTATGATGAAAGAAATGGATTATTCCGATGCAATGATTAAAGATGATTACTGAAACGATAATCCAATACAAGCGATAATCGCCCGAACAACTGTACCGAGACTTTAATCTTTGAAGATCTGTTTATTAAATTCAATGACGACCTGTCAATCAATTGTCAAACATTTTAATCAACATAAGTTAAGTTCCAAAAAACGGTTCTCACTACGTGATCAATTCAACTAAAGTTCAACAATGATTACAATGCAATAACAACCAAGATGGTTCTACATATACAAACCTGCTTCTGAATAGCATCAATTGTCCTTGTTCACACATTGATATTTTCTTAGAGATGTCTAACTGACCAAAGTCCCTTGCACACGTTGCGAAGAGAGGTTTGTGTCAGATGCTCCGAAATGAAGACCAAGCCACACAGGTCCACTCTGGTCAGACTCGCATTACGACGAAGGGCACTTATTATCACCATTATGGTTGAGTTGTCGTTGAGACACTGTTAAATCATCCCAGCAGTGAAGGCAACTGCTGGTCAGTACTGTCTGCCCATGCAAACCATCAGTACCAAAAGAAGTGTGAGTCGCCACAGTTAGACTTCAATCAGGCGACATCAGCTATTAGTTGTCTGTGCATCCGACTTGGCTGCATCACTGATCAACCACTCCTTTCCACTGTACAGCTCCACCTTCACTCTCACCTCTCTAACTGACTCTCCCTCATAACTGACAACTTACGTCATCCTATTTTTACGTCACTTTTCTCTCCCTACGCATTGCACTGCATCAATTCTGACGCCCATTTTGGCGCGCAACCATTCTGTCTCTACTTATTTTGGCGCGCAATACCACGTTTACATATCTTCCTCATTTATTGGAAATACAATTTCTTTATACAGGCGATTTACAATTCATTGAAAATGTTTTTCTATTCTCACCCTTGAGGTGAGCATCAGCGATGATGGATGTCAAGGGATTCTTAAAATCAAGGCACTAACAATAATATTTGTAACATAACTCAAAGATGGAAGAAAATAAACTGAGATGATGGAAAGTTTTGTAGTTTCCATTTTGAGATCATCATCATCAAGTACCGGGCCTGCTGGCGTAGGTGATCATGTCTCTCCACAATTTCGATCTCGACAGTTATTTATCATTTCTGTTGTTAACCTTCTGCCAAGCCATTATCTTAAGCTGTCTGGTATTTTTTCTCTTTGCTTCCCTCTATCTCTTCGTCCCTCAATTTCCCAGTTATGACAAGTAATTGACAATATGGCTAATCCAGATGTTACAATATATTCCAGCTGTTCTCATCTCATCACATGGCCAAAAAATGATAATTGTTTCTTCCTAATATTGGAAATTAGCTCTCTTTTTGCTTTCACCTCTTTCAGAACATTGTCATTACTCTTCTTAGCTGTCCATGGTATTCTCAACATTCTTCTGTAAAACCACATTTCTACAGACTAGTTATTAATTATCTTGTCTGTTATCCTATTGTCCATGATTCACATCCATATGTTAAGTCTGGCTCTACATAACATTTAAGAACTCTTTTTCTTGTTTCGATTGTAAAAAATGACCATTCTGCATCTCACCTCTTTTGTACATCTTCAGTCTGAGGTTAACAAATTTCCCAAATATTTAAATTCATTTACCAGTATTTAATATTGTTCCACTTGTCTTTATTTTGCACTGAGGCGATGTCTTTTTCTTTAGTGTTACCATTACCTCTGTCTTTTTGCTATTAAGGCTGAGTTCTTTATTTTTGCTGTCTTTCGCTATAATGTCCAACATTTCTTGTAATTCATTTTCACTCTTAGCGATTAAGACTGTATCATCAGCATACCTTAGATTATTTCTATTATGACCTCCAATTGTTATTCCAAGCATGTCCCTTATGGATCTTAAAATAATCTCACTATAAATATTAAACAAATCTGGTGACAGCACACAATCTTGTCTAACACCCTGTTTTATTTCTTGAGACATTCCCAAATGGTTTCCAGATCTTATGGCCGCTGTTTGTTGCCAGTTCTTTATTATTCTTAGATCTTTGCTGTCTACGTTTATGCTTTCTACAATTTTTTATTATTTCTTGGTGCTTTACTTTGTCAAATGCTTTGGTATAATCTATGAAACATAGGTCTAGATCTGTTTTCACCTCTATGGCTCTTTCTACTAAACATCGTATGATATAAATGACATTGCTTGTTCCTTTATCTCTAACAAAATCACACTGTTCATCGCTAATTTCTGGACTGATTTTGTTTCGCACTCTTCGCATGATGATTCTTAGTAATATCTTAGTCATGTGACTCAAAAGGCTTATTGTGCGATGATCATCGCATTCAGTTGCACCCGATTTCTTTGGTAGGGCTATGAATATTGATTTGAGCTGGTATATATCCGCTGTTGTAGATATCATTAAAAATTTTTGTTATTACTTCTATTCCAAAATCACCCATGGCGTCAATCTCTTCTTTAGTTATATTATCTGGTCCAGGAGCTTTGCCTGCTTTCATATTGCGCAAGACGTCTTCCACTTCTTCTCTTAGTATTTCTGGTCCTTCTCCATTATCCTTAATATTTACTTCCGTTCGTTCATCATTATAAAGATCTTTAATGTATTCTGTCCATCGTTCGCTTTCTTGTTCAATCAACAGTTCTCCCTCCTTTGATCTTAAACATACAGTTTTTGATTGTGTTTTCTTCATGTTATTTCTTAAATTTGTTTGTATATAGCTTTAGCATATCCTTTTTGTTGCATTTCAATTTCTTTGTATCTCTCTTTTAGCCATGCTTCTTTTGCTTCATTGCATTTTACTACAATTTCTTTATTCAATCTCTTATACTCATCTTTATTTTCTTTACTTCTTCTTCTTGTATCCATTAGCTGCAAAATGTCATCTGTCATCCATTTCTTTCTTGAATTTGTTCTCTTTGGTGGTATGAACTCTTTTGATGTTTGTTGCATTGATTCTTTTAGCATTTCCCACTGTTCATCAATGCGTTGTACCTTCTCTATTGCATTTGCCGGTACTGAATTTTTATTTTATATTTGTCTTGCAGCTTCTTGTCTGATTTTAGTAAATCTAAATTTAACTTGATGTTAACTGTGGCTCGTTTTGTTGTTTTTAATTTTACTCTAAGCTTTCCCACAACTGGTACATGGTCACTATTGCAATCTGCCCCTGGTCTAGTTTTCACACACACCAGACTGTTTCTAAATCTATTGCTTATCATTATATAATCAATTTGATTACGTGCGTTGTCTCCTCGGCTTTTCCATGTCCACAGACGTCTTGGATGTTGCTTAAACCAGGTGTTTCCTATCATCATGTTGTGTGTTCTTGTCCAATCAATAAGTTTCTCACCTTCTTTCATTCCTCTCGACTAAACCATAGTGACCAACTACTTCATCAACTCTTTCATTTCCTACTTTTGCATTAAAATCCCCTAGAACTATGGTGTTTTCATGTGGTTTGCATTCATGAAGTGCCTCACTTAACTCGTCGTAAAATGTATCAATAGTTTCCTCTAGACTGTCTACTTTTGGTGCATACACTTGTATATGGTTTATATCTATTGGCTTTCCATTCAATTTCACTAAAAGGACTCTGTCAGATATTGGGTAAAAGCCTTTCACTGTTCTTGCTCTTTCTGCATCCAAGATGATACCTACTCCTCTTTGGTGTTCAGTACCTCCAGAATAGATTATTTTATGTTTATCAGAATACATCTCCCCTGATCCGGTGTATCTCATTTCGCAAAGTCCCATTATTTGTAAATCCATTCTTTTCATTTCTTGTATGATGTTTTCTAGTTTACCCTTCTGCATGAGTGCTCTCACATTCCAAGTACCTATCTTTAAAGTTTGTTTAATCTTTATTTTGCTTACAGTAGCTTGTTGACGATGAGGTATCACCTCTAGCACATGATGTTCCCTACCGAACAAGGGTTTTCCATTGGAATCCCCCTTAACGTTATTCTCGTTATTTCTATTGTTGTGGCGATTCATGATTGTACAAAGAAGTTACGACGGTTGTTTTCTATTACCTTCCATCGGTTTGTTTATGGTTGGCTCCACTAGCATTTGACTAAAAAGTCTCACCCACAAGGCAGTGTGGTTGTTTTACTTCGGGGTACCCTCCCTTAGCCTTTTACTTTCCCGCAAGACCTGCTAGGCAGCAGGACATTCACAGGTTGTACTGTTTACTGCATACAATAGCAGGTAAAATTACCTGACAAATCACTTTGAGATAGAATATCAATATTTCAGAGTACTATGTCCAGAAATAAAAGTACATTTGGTGACCATGTCACAACACAACAATGGGGAATAGAACTTCAACAACTCAGAAAAGTTAGACTGAAAGATTTAAAAAAATAGATCTTCAACTAATAAGACAAATTATAATGAATGCAACTTTAGGAAATTTATTTTCAACAACTAAGAAAAATTAGACAGAATGAAACATTTACAAAAATAGATCTTCAACAATTCAGAACGAATGGACAATGGATGGATATTGCTAGTATCAATTATCAGTTGGTATCTATTTATTCCCTTTTAATTCTGTTCGATTACCGAAAGAGAGAGAGAGAGAGAGAGTGAGAGAGAGAGAGCGAAAAAAAAATAAACACGATTAACATGTTGTCCTGCCTTTGCGCTAGCTGTGTAGCACATTCTACCTGCTCTGTGTGTAAATGTGTTTCTCTCAAGTGTAGAAAATACAAAGCTTGTGCTATATCGATTTCCTTTATTAATTCCTTGCTAATTTTGAATAGCTATCAGTTACCTGTCATTAGCAGTGTTTATTTCATACAATAATGGTGAGATTACGTTCATCTTACTTGGAATAATAGCGGGGGTATGTTGGTAAGGTCAGAGACGTAACAGTTGCATTGGCCAAGAGACTGACATCCGGGTACTGACCTGTAGCAAAATGTGTCAATTAAATGCATTGAAATGTTCTTTAATTCCTAAAATTAACATTATTTAAGAACAATAATATGAAGGCAGATTGTTGTATTTCTACAGAAATATCACATCATTTATAGAATTATTATAATTTTACCGTAAATTCAAGATCAATCATTTCAGCTTGAAACTAATAACATAAGTGTCTTTGGTTTTCAAGTATTGCCAACGAAAATGCTTGTCTATACTTATTTATTTATCATTTTAACATCTAAAATATCTTACATAGAATATATACAGAAACAACAGATACAATGATTTGGCCACGTGGCAAGGCAGAGTAATCAAAACACAACAGAACGAGCCCTCAATAAATGTTTCGAGAACACCGGACACAAGAGTATACGACGAAAAAGATGGATAGACCGAATATTAGAAGCACTAGGAAACAACAGTAGCAGAGACGTACAGAAGAGCAAAAAAACCGCAAATTATATCTCCCCTCGACGCTGAAAGGCAGGTGAGGTTGGAAAGAAGAAGAGGAAGAATATCTTTCATTCACATTTTAAGATAGTTGTTTTATATTATATTTTACATTAATCTTTGCAAAAAAATAGTATTTTCATTCAAATTTGTACTAATTTTTTTTGCAAAGTTGGTTGTTTCAGCGAAAATGTCTTTTTAAGGTCACAGTCTCGTTGGTTTTATAACACGATTTTTTTTCTTTATTTCTACCGTTCACCTTCTGACTACTAAAAGATTTGACATTTATCGTTCGTTATAGTTCGTTATTCGTCCTAAAAACGGCGTTAATGATTGTAGTTAATGCATTGTGTTATTAGTGTTTATTTGCGTCTTTCAGGTCAACACGACCAACTTCAGCACGTTATTTATAACTACCGAGGTGTCTTACTTTTTCGATTCATACTCGCTTTGCCAAACTAGACTGATTAGTCTCCTACTTTAGGCACCGCAAAGAGGTGGAGTAGGGTCTAGATGGCTCTGATTCGCTGATCCTGATTCAAGTAACCAGATTTCAGCTCCTGGAAGATTTCAGCTCTGTTGATGTCAGGCCCCTTGTCTCATGATCATGATGTGCTTTACCAGTTGACGTGGGCGATCATGTCCTTCCACAACTTTATATCCACCGTTCACCGTATCAGTTCTGTTACTGACTGTTTTCCATGCCATAACACCAATTTGTTTAGCATTTTCTCTCTTTGTCGTCCGCGATCTTTCTTTCCTTGTATTTTGCCTGGTATAACCAAGTATTCCAACTTTCCTCTTCTCATTATGTGCCCGAAAAATGTTGATTGTTTCTTTTTGATGTTTTTACATGTTCCATTTTTGTGTTGGCCTCTTTGTTAATGTCCTAATTTTTTCCTTTTAGCTGTCCAGGGAACTTTCACCAAGTCAACATATTTCGATTATTTTGTTTTTGATGTTTCATTACTAGTTAGCTATGTAGGATGAGTTTTATTTATTCACGTATCTGTGTGTGTATGTTGTTTGTTTGTTCCTGCTGAAGGCCTATTGAGCCGAAACGTCGTTCGAATCTGTGTCGTCTACTAATCACGTAAAGCTTCTAACATACCATTTTTTTTTTCAATTTTTCCTATTCCAACTTTAATAAACAATAAAAGTTCACCGACTGAAAATATGACATGTATGAAAGACCGAGTGATGTAGAGAGAAATTATCGTCTACACCATCTGGCATGGCACCTGATGATGACGATGATAATTTATTTACATTCCCAAACTTGTAACATGATTTTAGTAGCTACTGATTGCACATGAGATGTCATTTGATCAGATAAAGTTCACCCTAAGCATATTATTACCAACATATATACTCCTAAATACACGTTTGCACACCGACTTACCATAATAAGTGTTTACGTACTGAAACCTGAGACCTGCGTAACGATTTCGGTAACTGGCATGAAACACAACAACTATAGATTTGCCAGAGCTCAAGAATACTGCATTTGAAACATGTCCACATAATCGTTGGATCCTACCCGCAGAGTTTGTATTGTTGCCTAAAGATGATAAATATATACACATGATTATTTATTTGATTACTTTATTACCTTATATATTCTTAAAGATAGAGCATGGGCCAACATCAGACTAACTCTCACGACTAAGATTCAAATTTACCAAATGTATGTGTTTAATACACTTTTATACGGCAGAAAAAAGAACTACCTATGCAGGGCATGAGAAAAGCTTAAACAGTTTTCATGCGCGTTTCCTCCGAAAGATTATGAACATCAAATGGCAGGACCAAGTAATTAACTCTAATGTCCTCCAACGAGCCAAACTCCCACCCATCATGGCAACACTTTGGAATCGGAGACTCAGGTGGCGGGGTCATGTAAAAAGATTGGCAATCAGATTTCCAAACAAATATTGTAAAATGCAGACCAACCCTGAGATATAAGAACGCTTGTAAAGCTTCCTTGAGTGAGTTCTCTATCAGTGAAAGGAACTTGGAAGGTCTGGTTACAGATCGTAGCACATGAAGAACAAAAATAGAAAACGGAACAGAAACATTTGAGTCATCATTGATATCAAATTCAGAAGACAAAAGATGCAGGAGAAGTGAGACGAGGTCAGGCGTCACGAATACATCTTGTTCATTCTGTGGTGGAATCTGTCTATCCAATATTGGGTACAAATAATAATACATAAATATTATTATATGGGGAACTATTATTCCCTATTATCGCCTCGGAAGTTCTCTATTATTCCCTATCCAATATTGGCAGATTCAGCCACGAGTGAAGCTGTTTAACGATAATAACATCCAGGATAAGGCACTAATATTTTAATCAAACTACAGACATAACATGATTGCATGCTACTAACGGTTTGTCAAGACGTCAAAGACCATATCTACATTATGCTTTCATTTCTGTCGAGAGCTTGCATCTCCCTCGAATCGATGACTATTTACTTACAAACCAATTATGTTTACTCTTTACCTTGCTTACAGTAGTTTCATGACGATAAGGTATCACCTGTAGAATATGGTGTCCCAAAAAAGTCGAAAGTATTCCATTAGAATCCCCCTTAACGTCGTTGTCGTGAATTCTATTATTGTGGTGATTCATGATTGTACAAGGAGATTACGAAGGTGGTTTTCTGTTACAAGAAATGTTAGATATTGTAGTGAAGCAGAGGACAAATAAAGGAACAACCTTAATAACAAAAAGACAGAAAGTAATGGTAACAACAAAGAAAAAACATCCCTGCAAAGTACAATAAAGACAAGTGGACCAAAATTGAAAAAAGGTAAATGAATTTGTACAATACAAGTAATGAACACATATCAGAAGCTGCTAGAAGAATACATTGAGCAATACAGAAGAGAAAATCCTGATGAAAACGTCACAATCAAATGGCAGTGCATAAAGAAAAGAATACAAGAAACCTGCGACACCTTACACAAAAAAGAAAAGAACACAAAACAAAAATGCATAACTAACACCATCTTAGAAAAAATGGAAGAAAAGAGACACGACAAGAACACTGCCCAATACAATAAAATAGATAATGAAATACGCAAAATGTGCAAAAAAAGGCAAAATAAGACTGGCACAGCCAAAAATGTATAGAAATATAAACTATGGAAAACAAACAAGGCTTAAGAGGAATGCACACAGAAATAAAGAGAATGACTAATACATTTTTTTTTATGCCACATAAAGTGGATGCGTTGCAGACAAAAAAGGAAAAATGCTATCAGACAATAAAGATATTATAAATAGATGGCAGGAATATTGAACAGAACTATTTCACGATCAAAAGGACAAGATACCAACTAGAAAATGTACATCAGGCTATAAAATATCAAAATCTCAGGTGGAAAAAAAAACAATAAAAACCATGAAAAAGGGAAAAGCAGCAGGACCTGACAATATACAGATAGAGATGATACAGGCACAAGAAGATCTTGACATTGAAGTGATTACAGACATATGCAGTTCCATATACCATACAGGGTACATACAAAATGAACTAAAAACATCAACATTCATTGCATTGCCTAAAAGGAATGGTGCTGTTGAATGCGGTGATTGTAGAACAATAAGCCTAATCGCCCATGCTACAAAAATCGTGCTAAGAGTTATACAGGGAAGGATTAAGAAAAAATCAATACTGAATTAGATGAGCAGCAATTTGGATTTAGGAACAAATAGTGGGTTAAAGAAGCCATATTCTGCATGAGAACATTAATCGAAAAGTACACATAAGTAAACACACCAATATATGCCTGCTTTATAGACTACACCAAAGCTTTTGATAGAATACACCCTAAACAACTTATAGAATGCCTAAAAGAGGAGAAATGAAACATTGATGGCAGGGATCTGCGAATCATAAAAGAACCTGTAACGATAACAAACTGCAGCTATAGGAATTAACAACCAGACAGGACAATTCCAATATATAAAACAAGGAGTCAGACAAGGCTGTGTTCTGTCACCGGATTTGTTTTCACTTTACAGCGAATATATTATGAGATCAATAGTAGACAAAAAAGGAATTGAAGTCAACGGTCACAACATAAATAATTTGCGGTATGCGGATGACACAGTCTTAATAGCAGAGACAGAGAACGAACTACAAGAAATGATAGACATAATAGTAGAAGAAAGCAACAAGAAAGATCTCAGTTAGAATAGTAAGAAAACAGAAGTAATGGTCTTATCGAAGAAACAATCATCACCATCATGCAGCATAAATATAAACAGGACACATCTGAAACAAGTGCAACGTTTTAAATACTTGGACTGGGCACAATAATAACATCAGATGGGAGATGCACCACAGAAAAAAACACAGAATAGCTCAGGCCAAAATAGCATTTCAGAAAACGAAAAAATATATTATGCAACAAATATGTGTCAAAAGAAATGAGAAAGAGAGTTCATTGGTGCTATATAGGAAAAAAATTCTGACTTATGGAAGCGAAGCATGGACAGTAGACAAACAAATGAAAAGACGATTAGAGGTCACTTAGATAGGATTTCTCAGAAGAATGTTGAAAGCTCCATAGACAGCTAAAAAGACCAATGGGAAAGTTCTAAATGAGGCCAACACAAAAAGGCAGCTCCTAACAACATCAGAAAGAAACAATCAGCATTTTTCGAGCACATCATGAGAAGAGGAAAGTTGGAATACTTGGTTACAACTGGCAAAATAAAAGGAAAGCGAGATCGTGGTCGACAACGTGAGAAAATACTGGATAGCTTGGTGTCTTGGTATGGAAAACAGTCAACAACAGAACTGTACGACGCACTGTAGATAGAACAGTGTGGAAGGACATGACCGCCTACGCCAACAAGTATGGCACATGATGATGATGAAAAGAGATACATCTAGATAACATGGACATACGACTAATATGTAATTTATTCTTGGAGCAAACAGCAATAATAAAATATAACAAAGTGATCTCTACATCCATTGATACAAAAAGAGGAGTAAAACAGGAATGTATCCTATCACCAAGCTTGTTCAATCTATACACTGAGCAAATCTTTAAAAACATCACAGAGATGCCAGGCCTAAACATTAATGCAATGATAATCAATAACCTAAAATATGCTGAGGATATTGCATTACTAGCAGAAAGTCTTCACGATCTATAACAATTACGTAATATAATAAATATGACACGCAAAAAATATGAATTAGATATGAATGTCAAAAAAGACTAAATCTATGATCATAAACAAAGATAATACCGAAAATCTATAATTGGATATCAAAGTTGAAGGAATACACCTGGATTCAGTTCAGAACTACAAACTACCTTGGACATACTATAACCAGTGATGGAAAATATAAAACTGAAATAAACTAAAGAATAGGAATAGCAAAAAATAATTTGATTGTCATGATAAATGCACTAAAAACAAAAACAAATAACACCAAAGCTAAATCTAATAATAACAAAATGTTAAATCTTCTCAGCATTCTTGTATGGTGCGGAAACATGGACATTAGACAAAAAAACAGAAAGAAAATTGATGACTTTGAAATGCGTATTTATAGAAGAATATTTACAATTGGATCGAATAAAAATAAAACAAACGGTGGAGTCTTAAAATAACTAAAAACACAACGGCCTGCTAAAAGTAATAATGGAAGGGGAAAAAAGGTAAAAGAGGCAGAGTTAGACCAAGATTCACATGGACAAGTAGCATCAAAAGATGGACAAATCAGCCTATAACAACCTGCACCATCAAAGCAAGAGACAGTGCAGAATGGTGCTCCATGGTAGCTAACCTTCGAATCGGAGACTGCACTCGATGATCATAACTAAGTAATCCAAGTTTCCTCTTCTCATGAAGTCCCCCAAAAATGTCGATTTTTTCTTTCTGATCTTTTTTAACAGCTCCCTTTGTGTGTTGGTCTCTTTGATAATGTCGTCGTTGGTCATTTTAGCTGTACAGGAAACTCCTAATTCTGAGAAATGTCGTGTCTGTGACATCAAATTGATTAATATTGTTTGTCTACCGTTCATGATTCGCTTCAATAGAAGTGATACACAATATATTCTTCATTGAAACCATTTTAATTAACATTTAATAAGAAGTAGATCAAAGTGAGTCACTTACGATCTACTGTATTAGATACTCAAAGTTTCTCTTTCGTTCTCCGGTGATATATGTCGTTATTATTATTGTTGTAACGCGGTGCATGAAGTCTTGTCGTCATTTGAGATACCCTTTCGAACATCCATTATATTTGGGATTTTCAAAGCATTCTAGAAATATTGTAAATTATGTCACTATTTTGATTGGAATTACTCTGTTATTAAAATCACAACAGATACAAATTATTGAAACCCCCTCTTACGATAATCCACTTTAACATTGCTAATAGTCTCGTAATTAAAATTATTTATCTTAGATCAGGAATAAAACAGCGGTGTGTACAGTTATCCCCACCCCTACCCCCACCCCCAATAGCCACCCACCGGAGGCTGAGGGGATTAACGAGCTTCTATTTGATCAGGCACTTATATATGGAACAATAGAAGCCCTGCAAGAGAAATAAGTAAACTTAACAGCACAGGTAAACAATAAAACACTAAAATAAACATCAACAAAATGGTTATGGTTATGCGAAAGCTTCGGTATCACTGCAAACTAATGGAAATCCGTAATTATATAATTAATAAATATTGCACAAGAGAAACAGAATATTAACATACCGATAGACGGTAGACAAGTAAAACAATTTGAGGAATTGAAATACCTAGGAAGTCTAGTGACAAACGACAATTCACAAACTGCAGAAATAGACTCAAGATAAAATAAAGCTTGTCAAGTCATCGGACAGCTATTACCACTTTGTCCAACAAGCAAATAACTCTGGAGGCAAAAAGGCGCACTCTACAACAATCTTCATTCCAACGTTGTGCTGCGACTGCCAGTCCTGGACCCTAGACTCAATAACAATGAGAAAAATAACCACTATCGAGATGAAATGTGTTAAACGAATGGCAGGAATCAGTCTGAGAGATAACATCAGAAATGAAAAACAGAAAAAAGCTAGAAAAACCCACGACATAAAGTTCATAAAGAAATAACTGATGAAATGGTTTAGCCAAGTGATAAGGCAGAATGATCAAAACAACACGAGTCTTAAATAAGGGCAACCACGAAAAAAGATAGATTGACAGAATATTAGAAACACAAGGAAATATAACAGCAGCAGAAGCCAACAGAAGAGCAAACGATCGTTAATTATATCTTTCCTCGACGCTGTACAGCAAATGCGGAAGGAACGAAGAAAAAGAAAAATAACTTATTTCTTATTTATTTACATTTTGGGAAAACCATATCAATGGAACAATGTAAATATCCATAAGATGTTAAAAATGTGACTTTGATGAGACAACAGAAACCAGGTGAACTGTTAATCTCTAACTACATCAATAATTCTTGTTGGTTTCCATTATTTTGGCAAGAGATTCCACATATTTATGTGCATAGTATGCAATGTCTTTTCGAAATCATTAATATTTAGGATAAATCGTGTTTTTATATTTGTTTATCAAAACATTCCGAGTAGAAATCTTTGTGTGAACATTTGATCAAGGAAGCTTCATTTTTATTAAAGTCCAGTTGACTATTCTCTCATCGAAGTGCCCACAGTATCTAACATTTTGATTTCTATGATTGTGAAGATTACATGACAAACTGTTTGACAGCAAATCTTTCTTTCCTATTTTGTCCAGTTACTGTTGCCTTATATAAAATATAAAGAAACAACAGATAAAATGGTTTGGCCACGTGACAAGGCAGAAAGATCAAAACACAACGAGCCTTCAGCAAACGTTGATAGAACACCAGACCCAAGGATCGACCACGGAAAAAATGGATCAATGGAATATTAGAAGCAATAGGAAACATAACAGCAGCAGAGGCGAACAGAAGAGCAAAAGACCGCAAATTATATCTCCCCTCGACGCTGAAAGTTAGATGAGGAAGGAAAGAGGAAGAAGAAGACTGTTGCTTTAAAACGTCGCAGTCGAAAGGTGGGATGTTTAATCTAATGGCATTAGATATTGTTACTTGATCCTTTCAACCTCATTTCTTGTAGACATACCGTTGTTCTTCACTCGCAATTCCTCTTCTTTCCTTCCTCATCTTTCAACCTCATTTCTTGTAGACATACCGTTGTTCTTCACTCGCAATTCTTATTCTTTCCTTCCTCATTTGCATTTCCGCGTGAAGGGGAGATATAATTTGACAATTTTTTTTTTAAAGTATGAAAAAAGTGGTATGGTAACAGTATTACGTGGTAATTAACCAAGCAAAAGTCGACGTTTCAGCCACGTAGGCCTTCAGCTGGACAACAAATAACAACACAAATATATATATATATATATATATATATATAAGGACATATACACACATGGCGATAATATGCTAGATTCTCAAGAAAGGAAATAAAAAATGTCACTTCCCTGCGGTCCAGAGCGTGGTCAGCTTCTGACTGAACAAAAATAAGCGGGCAAGGAGACCAACTATATATATCACTGACCAAGCAGTCAGGTGAGAAAATGGAAGGATTCTAAAAATATGGGGAAGTGGGTACAAGATACCTATAAACTGTATGTATATAACTGTGAATGTGCACAACGAACAGATGTGTAAAAAAAAAACATGTGTACATAACCAACCATACGTACAAGCATAAATCTGCATATATTACCACAAAACACACAACAGATATAACTTATAACAGATATACTTTGAGGTCTTTTGCTCTTCTGTTAACTTCTGCTGCTGTTGCGTTTCCTAGTGTTTCCAATATCACATCAACCAATCTGTTTCGTGGTCGGGCTTTAGGTCTGATGTTCTCGTAAAGTTTATTAACGGCTCGTTTGTTGCATTTTGGTCTTACTGTCTTATAACTTGGTAAACCAGTTTATATGTTGTTTCTTTGTGTATTTCCTCTCGGTAGTTGTTATGTTTCTTCTTACTCTTGTATCTGGGGCCCGGGACTGGCATTGTTAGCACACGTTTGGGATGAAGATTATATTGTAGAGTGTCAGTTTTGACTAGAGTTATTTCCTTGTAGCTTAATTGTGGTGATAGCTGTCCAATGATTTGACAAGCTTTGTTGCATGTTGAGTCTATCTCTGCTGTTTGTGAATTATCGCTTGTCACTAGACTTCCTAGGTATGTAAATTACTCTACTTGTTCTAGTTTTCTGCCGTCTATAATTATTTTGATGTTCGTTTCACTTTTGCGATATTCATGATCTATATTTTGTTGGTGTTGATTTTCCATGTTGTGTCTGTGCTGTTAATTTTATTGAAGTGTTCCTTTAGGTTTTCTATTTGTCATTTATTAGCACCCGATCGTTTGCAAATAGAAGCTCATTAATCTCCTCTGTTTCCGATGGGTTGGCTAACTTGCATATATAATCCTAGGTAATAACATTAGGGCAGATAGTACTGCCTTACTCCTGTTCTAACTTCGAAGTGGTCTATGTTGCCTGTTGCTGTTCTGACTGCGCAGCTGTTGTTGATGTTGAGACTCAATCCGGTTGGTTAATATTGGCTTACCCCTAATGTTGTTAGTGTCCATGAGTATTTCTTTTCTGTTTACTTGGTCGAATGCTTTCTGAAGAAGGAATTGATAGATGCAATAATATACTCACGACATATTATTATTATGTATTAACAAAAATACTCGCCAAACAGTAATATCAGGATGCAAACACTACCACGCCTTTATACTGAATTATTCGATGAGCATGATAAGAAAATTTGAGGCGGGATCTGTACGTATGCAAGGGGCAGAGTCAATGCAGAAGTCAAAAATACGTAGGGTCTCCTTTGTCTACGTCACAGGACATGCAGGAGTACGGAGAAATGATGAAATAGCTGACAAGTTGGATAGCTGTGCTATTGTTGAGGACGGTCAACCAATTGATCGGGGGGGTGGACATCATCAATGCCCTCCGGGAAGTGGGAAGGACACAGGACTTCGACAACCATGAGTCCACGTCACTCCTTCGGATGAAAGAGATGGGAGATAAGATGGGCACAGCCAGAAACGAGAAACTTAATGGGTGTGTAAGAAGACTTATCAACCAACACATAACTGGAGTCGTCAGTCGCTGGACACTGCGGGACTTGCCGAGGAGGGGATCTAGGCATCTGTGGACATGTTCGGAGTTCAATGATGATGATCATCTTAACTCAATAACACTACCATCGAAAATCTCCACATTGCCGAATTCGTCGCTGCATGTCGACGAGGTGATATCTATGTTCAAGTCCAATACAGTCAGTTGAATGGCATAGTCTGCTCTGATAATCCACTTGCAGTTGATGTTATGACTGGAAGGAAAGATTAAAGCAGTTTCAATTGCATATAACATAGATAACATACATAATATATATATATATAAAACAGCATAGTTTAAAATAGGTCATATATAAGCTGCTGGAGATTATGAAATATTTAAACTTGTGTTGTTTTTTTTTTGCACGGCCAAATTTAGATAGGCCCTGTAGCTGAAAGGGAATTCCCGGAAAAGCTCCAATTAGCGTGACGTTTTCAATTTGTAAACATCGGTAGTTGTGGGTAGAATGACCTGGAAAGCCCGCATTACTATGACGTTATTCTAGTTGTAGCTGTTCATGAGGCCCTTTTTTAGCAGTGCGAGAATCACAAGGTAGCTGTTTGTTATAATCTCGGAGTGTGGATTATGTGATAAAAGTGATTGAAAAAAGTGTTTCCAAATGGAGAGATATTTCTGTAAAAGTTGTATAAATTGTTCTTTTCAAGGAGGAGAATAAGATCAGATAAGCACTTTTGAAGTGTAACCATTTACAAATGTATAGTGATACAGCAAAAGATCGCATCTGAGACTAGCTATCTAGCTCGTGGGGGGAACATCAGCCAGGCTAAACCCCTAACGCGTGTTTTTAAGTTACTTTTGTAACTTATAACTGACTCAGCAGGTTGGTAAGGGATAAACGTTTTATGCTCAGAGAAA
The DNA here is from genome assembly GCA_032433765.1 of Megaustenia siamemsis. NCBI lineage: Eukaryota > Metazoa > Mollusca > Gastropoda > Stylommatophora > Ariophantidae > Megaustenia > Megaustenia siamemsis. The sequence continues at coordinate 76,700,904 of JAVIAB010000041.1, forward strand.
TCACAGAAAATGGAGATAGACGACAAATATAAAGTAGCAAGCAACAATATATGCGGAATAAAAAATAAAGAAGTTGAAATGCTTTAGAAGAAATGACCAAAATAGTTAAAATACCAGGATTAGCGGACACCAAAGTAAACGGAAAACAGATAAAGAAAACACACATGAACTACACGATAATATTCTCAGGAGTCGACAACACAGAAAGAGCAACACACGGAGTAGGTTTTATCATCGACCCAGAACACGCAAAGAACATTCAAGAAATAAAATACTACTCTCGAAGAATTATCACAAGCAGACTATTAGAAGACGACCGAAAAAAAAAAACTTACATCCAGAATTATGCACCATGTAACAACAATTAAAAAGACAGCTACGAATCATATGACACACTAAATGAAATTTTCAGACATGTTAGTGATAGGAGATTCTAATGGCAGGCTTGGGAAACGCAATAGTGGGGACAGAGACACCCTGGGACCTTTTGGCGATAGGGCAGTTGAAATAAACGAAAATGAAAGCAGACTGCTGGAATTTTATAACCAAAATGATTTGTTTATCACCAACACATTCTTCAAACACAGAGAGTCGCAATTATACACCTGGTACAAATGGAATGACACAACATGCAGAAGCCAGATAGATTTTATAGTAACAAGAAAACCGTACAAGAAAAGAGTAACCGACAGCAGAGCTATCACTAATATAACAGACGACACGGAAGACAACACGGTTATGATTACACTCAACAACATCATCATGTGTCATACCGGTTGACGTAGGCGATCATGTCCTTCCACAATCTTCTATCTACAGTGCATCGTATAAGTTCTATTGTTGACTGTTTTCAATGCTATGACACCAAGCTATCCAGTATTTTCTCTCTTTGTCGTCCGCGATCTCTTTTTCTTGTTATTTTGCCACTTGTAACCAAGTATTCCAACTTTCCTCTTCTCATGATATGCCAGAAAAATGCTAATTGTTTCTTTCTGATGTTTTTTAAGAGCTCCCTTTTTGTGTTGGCCTCTTTGAGAACTTCCTCATTGATCTTTTGAACTGACCAGGAAACTTTCAACATTCTTCTGAGAAATCCCATCTATGTGACCTCTATTCGTCTTTTCATTTGTTTGTTTCTTGTCCATGATTCGCTTCCATATGTCAGAATTGGTTCTATGTTGCACCTATGAACTCTCTTTTTCACTTCTATTGACATAGATTTGTTGCATAAGATATTTTTCATTTTCTGAAATGCTATTTTGGCCTGAGCTATTGAGCTTCTTATTTCTGTGGTGCATTTTCCATGCTTACACTAAAAAACAAAGTGAAGATTCGAATACAAACAAAAATGCAAAAAGAACAGACAATACAAATAAAACAATTAAAAGATCAACAATCAAGTAAAACCCTAGAAGTAAAGCGTATAGAGGAATACAAGAAACTCTCTAACGAAGTAAGCACAGTAGATGAAGAGTGGAAATAGTTTAAGGAAACAATAACCAACATCTCAAAAACAGTATGTGGAACAAAACTAAGGACAAAAGAAGGGAAAAAGAGCACCCCGTGGCGAAACGAATCAATCAGAGAAGCAATTAAAGAAAATAAGAAACTTTAAAAATTGGAGGGAGAACAAGAACCAAGAAAAGTATGCCATAGATCGAAAATAGGTTACAATTATAACCACAGAAACAAAGCAAAAGAAATGGACAGAATTCGAAAAAAATATCAACAGGAGCTTCAAGACAACCACCAGATATTTCTCATCATCATCGAGTGCCATCTGCGCAACGAAGGTTGGCTACCATGGAGCGCCATTCTGCCCTGTCTCTTGCTTTGATGGTGCAGGTTGTCATAGGCTGGTTTGTCCATCTTTTGATGTTACTCGTCCATGTTAGTCTTGGTCTGCCTCTGCCTTTTTTACCTCGCATTTCCCCCTCCAGGATTACTTTTAGTATGCTTTTGTGTCTTTTAACTTGGCCCAAAAATCGCATTTGTCTTGTTTGAATTGTGCTTAGTAGTTCTCTTTTCATTTTTAGTTGTTTTAAGACTTCATCGTTTGTTTTCTTTTCCTTCCATCCAACTCTACCTATTCTTTTATATATCCACATTTTAAAGGCTTCAATTCTCTGTTCTGTTTTCTTGTCTAATGTCCATGTTGCTGCACTATATAGGAATATTGAGAAGATGTAACATTTTGCTATTCTTAGTTTTAGCCCTGGTGTTATTTGTTTTGATGTTAGTATGTTCTTCGTGACATTAAAATTACTTTTTGTCATTCCTATTCTTTTGTTTATTTCATTTGTACATTGTCCATCACTGGTTATAGTATGCCCAAGGTAGTTGTAGTTCTGAACTGTCTCCAGGTCTATTCCTTCAATTTTGATATCCACTTGTGGGTTTTGACTATTTTCTTTGTTTATGATCATAGTTTTAGTCTTTTTGATATTCATATCTAGTCCATATTATTTGCTTGTCATGTTTATTTCATTAAGTAATTGTTGTAGATCTTTAGGATTTTCTGCTAGTAGTACAGTATCATCAGCATATCTTAGGTTATTGATTATCTTTCCATTAATTGTTAGGCCTGGCATCTCTGTGATGTTTTTAAAGATTTCCTCAGTGTATAGATTGAACAGGCTTGGTGATAGGATGCACCCCTGTCTTATTCATTTTTTTTATATCAGTGGGTGTAGAGTTTTCTTTGTTATATTTTATTATTGCTGTTTGCTCTCGGTATAGATTACATACGTCTGTGACGGTAGATGTGTCGGATGAGTCAGCAATGACCAACGGCCCAGAAAGCGAAAACAACAAAGTGTGTGGTACACAAGAGGCATGTTCAGGACACGAAAGACGAAAGTGGCTGACCACCGTGAAAGAGATTGGAGATTCATCACGTACTAGTCAAGAGGAAGTCATGGAGAGGAATTCGAACTTATGTCGGAGGAAAGATATTTCTACAAAGCAGTAAAAGCCACATGAATGAGAAAAGAGAACCACTATCCTACTGAGTACATAAATTGTTTTGAATATTTCGTTATTAGTTTTGTGTGTGTGTGTTTCTTGTTTGTTCCTGCTGAAGGCCTATTGGGCCGAAACGTCGTTTAGTCTGTGCCGTTCACTTATCACGTAAAGCTTCTAACATACCATTTTTTTTATTTTTTTTATTTTTCCTGAGTACATAAATGACAAAGACGGACAGCCAATATCAAATAACAAACATATGCAACAGAGATGAAAAGATTAGTTTGAAGACTTACTAGACATGACAACAACTACCAATAAGGCAACAAAAAGCCACACAAAAAATCACAAATACTTAACCCAACATGATGACAGAGAAAATGAACGAATTTATCAAACATGTAGCAAGAAATGAAGCACATGGGATAGATAACATACCAATATAAATAATAGCAGCAGTAGGAGAAACAGGATTGACATGGCTGCACTGAATATAGTACGCAGCATGACACCAACATAAAGCCCCAGAAGAGTGGCAACAGGCAATCATCGCACCAATATGGACACAAATACAAGTAGCAAAATATACTGCATCCAATATTGAGGTATATCTCTTCCCAGCCATATAAGAAAGGTATACGCCAAAATTATGGAAAAAAGGTTGAGACCAATAATAGAACTACAGTAGAGCGATTCTCAAATGGGGTTTGGGGAAAAAAACAACAGGGGATGAACTGACGCTCTATTCACTTTAGAACTTTCAGAAATAAAACGACAGGGGATGTACTGACGCTCTATTCACTTTAGAACTTTCATAAATAAAACGACAGGGGATGTACTGACGCTCTATTCACTTTAGAACTTTCAGAAATAAAACGACAGAGCACACTTAAAATGGGTACATAGCTTTCATTGAACAGGAAACAGCATTCTACAGAGTAAATAGAGAAAAACTGTGGGAAATACTAACAACATACGGAGTAAGTCAACATCTAACCAACCAATTTCAAAGTCTACATCAAGAGTAGCTGCACAGACAGAACAGCAGCAAGCTATACGGACCACTTCGAAGTTAGATCAGGTGTAAGACAGGGGTGCATACTATCCCCCCTTCTGTTTATTACTTACATGGACTATGTAAGCAAGCTAGCCAACCCATCAGAGACAGAGGAGATCAGCGAGCTGTTATTTGCAGACGATCAGGCACTCATACATGGGAAAATAGACCTACAAGAACACTTACATAGACTCAACAGCACAGACACAATATACAACATGAAAATCAACATCAACGAAACAGAAGTCATGAATGTTGCAACAGAAAAAAAGAACATCAACATAGCTATAGAAGATAGGCAACAAGTAGAGGAATTGAAATACCTTGAAAGTCTAGTGACAAACGACAATTCACAAACAGCAGAGATATACTCAAGATGCAACAGAACTTGTCAAATTGTTGGACTACTAACACTACTATTGTCCAGCAAGGAAATGTGTCCACGTATAGTGGAGGCACGACATGGTCTCCCCTACGGCAGGTAAAAATGTGTCCACGTATAGTGGAGGCACGACATGGTCTCCCCTACGGCAGGTAAAAATGTGTCCACGTATAGTGGAGGCACGATATGGTCTCCCCTACGGCAGGTAAAAATGTGTCCACGTATAGTGGAGGCACGATATGGTCTCCCCTACGGCAGGTAAAAATGTGTCCACGTATAGTGGAGGTTCGACATGATTTTCTTGTCATAAGCTCTTGGCGCTAGTGCTGATAGATTCATGCGTATTAAATGTTCAAAACACCTTAACTTTTGTCTCTCTATATATTTGGTTACTGGTAGAATTCCAATGGTGTTTCTGATTCCAACGTTCTTTATTTGGTCTTCTTTGTGTTTTGTCCGCAGTTTTCCTGAGACATCTCATCTCACATGTTGTCAGTTTTCATTCTTGATTTTTAGTCGACTGTTCTAACTCTAAAAGATTTGACTTAAGGTGTTGCTGGTCTTCACTGTTCTCATTCTAAGAGATTTGACTAAACTTGTGGCTGGTCTTCACTGTTCTCACTCTAAAAGATTTGACTAAACTTATTGCTGGTCTTCACTGTTCTCATTCTAAGAGATTTGACTAAACTTGTTGCTGGTCTTCACTGTTCTCACTCTAAAAGATTTGACTAAACTTATTGCTGGTCTTCACTGTTCTCATTCTAAGAGATTTGACTAAACTTGTGGCTGGTCTTCACTGTTCTCACTCTAAAAGATTTGACTAAACTTATTGCTGGTCTTCACTGTTCTCACTCTAAGAGATTTGACTAAACTTGTGGCTGGTCTTCACTGTTCTCATTCTAAGAGATTGGACAAAATTTGTTGCTGGTCTTCACTGTTTTCACTCTAAGAGATTTGACTAAACTCGTTGCTGGTCTTCACTGTTCTCATTCTAAGAGATTGGACAAAATTTGTTGCTGGTCTTCACTGTTTTCACTCTAAGAGATTTGACTAAACTTGTGGCTGGTCTTCACTGTTCTCATTCTAAGAGATTGGACAAAATTTGTTGCTGGTCTTCACTGTTTTCACTCTAAGAGATTTGACTAAACTTGTGGCTGGTCTTCACTGTTCTCATTCTAAGAGATTTGACAAAACTCGTTGCTGGTCTTCACTGTTCTCACTCTAAGAGAATTGACCAAATATGTGGCTGGTCTTCACTGTTCTCACTCTAAAAGATTTGACTAAACTTGTTGCTGGTCTTCACTGTTCTCATTCTAAGAGATTTGACTAAACTTGTGGCTGGTCTTCACTGTTCTCATTCTAAGAGATTTGACAAAACTCGTTGCTGGTCTTCACTGTTCTCACTCTAAGAGAATTGACCAAATATGTGGCTGGTCTTCACTGTTCTCACTCTAAAAGATTTGACTAAACTTGTTGCTGGTCTTCACTGTTCTCACTCTAAAAGATTTGACTAAACTTGTTGCTGGTCTTCACTGTTCTCATTCTAAGAGATTTGACTAAACTTGTGGCTGGTCTTCACTGTTCTCATTCTAAGAGATTTGACAAAACTCGTTGCTGGTCTTCACTGTTCTCACTCTAAGAGAATTGACCAAATATGTGGCTGGTCTTCACTGTTCTCACTCTAAAAGATTTGACTAAACTTGTTGCTGGTCTTCACTGTTCTCATTCTAAGAGATTTGACTAAACTTGTGGCTGGTCTTCACTGTTCTCACTCTAAAAGATTTGACTAAACTTGTTGCTGGTCTTCACTGTTCTCACTCTAAAAGATTTGACTAAACTCGTTGCTGGTCTTCACTGTTCTCATTCTAAGAGATTTGACTAAACTTGTGGCTGGTCTTCACTGTTCTCACTCTAAAAGATTTGACTAAACTTGTTGCTGGTCTTCACTGTTCTCATTCTAAGAGATTTGACAAAAATTGTTGCTGGTCTTCATTGTTCTCACTCTAAAAGATTTGACAAAAATTGTTGCTGGTCTTCACTGTTCTCATTCTAAGAGATTTGACAAAACTTGTGGCTGGTCTTCACTGTTCTCATTCTAAGAGATTTGACAAAACTTGTGGCTGGTCTTCACTGTTCTCATTCTAAGAGATTTGACCAAATATGTGGCTGGTCTTCACTGTTCTCACTCTAAGAGATTTGACCAAATATGTGGCTGGTCTTCACTGTTCTCACTCTAAGAGATTTGACTAAACTTGTGGCTGGTCTTCACTGTTCTCACTCTAAGAGATTTGACTAAACTTGTGGCTGGTCTTCACTGTTCTCACTCTAAGAGATTTGACCAGATATGTGGCTGGTCTTCACTGTTCTCATTCTAAGAGATTTGACAAAACTTGTGGCTGGTCTTCACTGTTCTCATTCTAAGAGATTTGACTAAACTTGTGGCTGGTCTTCACTGTTCTCATTCTAAGAGATTTGACTAAACTTGTGGCTGGTCTTCACTGTTCTCATTCTAAGCGATTTGACTAAACTTGTGGCTGGTCTTCACTGTTCTCACTCTAAAAGCTTTGACTAAACTTGTGGCTGGTCTTCACTGTTCTCACTCTAAGAGATTTGACTAAACTTGTTGCTGGTCTTCACTGTTCTCACTCTAAAAGCTTTGACTAAACTTGTGGCTGGTCTTCACTGTTCTCATTCTAAGAGATTTGACTAAACTTATTGCTGGTCTTCACTGTTCTCATTCTAAGAGATTTGACTAAACTTGTGGCTGGTCTTCACTGTTCTCATTCTAAGAGATTTGACAAAACTTGTGGCTGGTCTTCACTGTTCTCATTCTAAGAGATTTGACAAAACTTGTGGCTGGTTTTCCCTTCGACTGTTCTCATTTTTCGAAGTTTGACGAAACTTCATCCACAAATGTTAAGTCCCAAAGTAATTCCTAACCTACCTTGCAAGAACAATTCTTGGTGGACTGGTCTGAGCCTGCGGGCTGTGTGTTGTCAGCTTCTTCTCTACTAGACAATGAGGTCAATTAGGTTGTGAATGTGTCAACAATTTTTAAGATAACAACAGAACTATATAGAGATAAACCAAGACCACATCAAGTACAAGCAAACAATAAAAGCTAATTGAAACACATTTTTAATTTACGATATTATCATTCATACAAAAGAAAACGAAAATGAAGATTAATAACCAAACTGGCATTGTGAAATTTAAGGCATAAGTGTAAACATAAAGATATTAATTATGTCTTCAATCTAAATTGATTGGGGTATATGTGTCAACAACTCCAACAACTAAAAAATAGCAAGAATTGTGTCTAAAAACTAACATAAATGAATAAAGCAAATATTTGAAATTATAAATATAATAATGCGGATAACTTTTTGCAGAATTATAAGCAAACAATGGTATTGGAAATACATATTAAAAGACTAGAAGAATGATTATTCATGTGAAAGATTATACGAACAGTTTTAAATTACGCTAGTGTGAATACACGAGACAAATCTGAAACAAGTGCAACGTTTCAAATACTTGGGCACAATAATAGCATCAGATGGGAGATGCCCCACAGAAATAAAAAGCAGAATAGTTCAGGCCAAAATAGCTTTTCAGAAAATGAAAAATATCTTATGCAACAAATCTATGTCAATAAAAATTAGAAAGAGAGTTCATAGGTGCTATATAGAACCAATTCTGACCTATGGAAGCGAATCATGGACAGTAGACAAACAAATGAAAAGATGATTAGAGGCCACAGAGATGGGATTTCTCAGAAGAATGTTGAAAGTTCCCTGGACAGCTAAAAAGACCAACGAGGAAGTTCTCAAAGAGGCCAACACAAAAAGGGAGCTCTTAAAAAACATCAGAAAGAAGCAATCATCATTTTTCGGGCACATCATGAGAAGAGGAAAGTTGGAATACTTGGTTACAACTGGCAAAATAAAAGGAAAGAGAGATCGCGGACGACAAAGGGAGAAAGTACTGGATAGCGTGGTGTCATGGCATGGAAAACAGTCAACAACAGAACTGATACGATGCACTGTAGATAGAAGATTGTGGAGGGACATGATCACCTACTCCAACCGGTATGGCACATGATGAGTGTGAATAATGATAGTTAATGACGACTATATGTGCCTAAATAAAGCAATCGTGATGACGTGTTGCTCTTACCCCGGTGTATAGTTTGAATATAGCGGGGAACTCTGGTTTGTATAGTAGGGATAGTTAGACGACCATAGCAGAACATTGTTGCAATCTCGATCTGTTAGGGAAGATAAATTAATCGATTATATATGTTAATGTCTATTAGACTTCTCAACGTGTTTTATCATATTGGACAGTCCAGTATAGTGGTGATTGCGTGTAGCGTGATTAAACTACATCAGGAGTAGGCAAACCACCACTGCCTGTCTTCATTCCATGTCTTCCCCATCTCCGCTTCAGTTTGTCTTCTCCAAGAAAAGTTGATCTTCCTCATTTTATTTTCCCTTGGAGATTCCAAAAAAGGGCATGTCGTATAATACTCTCAGTTGGCTTCGGAAGAGTTATTAATACTCCAGTATAAATTCAACAGACTGCATACAATACTTTGGTAATATTTCGGGATAGTTTCAGGCAATCATTCCTGAAGGCGAGGTACGGTGTTCGAAGCCCGCGGAGGACAAAAAGGATTTTTTCTATCGGGGGTGAAATAAAAATCCTAAGTCTCACACGTCGTGGCGACTGCTTGACCAAGCGGCCTTTATCCCTCTGGTCCTATCGTTGCCCCCCGACATACACTAGCAATGGTACTATGTGTCGTAAGGATAGTTATTCATGAAGACGGTGAGCGAGAAGATTTCCATGAGTTCAAACAAAGACACCGATCCGCTTTATTATTGACCTCTCAACATAACCAATGCTGGCACTGCGTGATTCGACAAATTATCATACCTATACATGAGCTCATCTGCATTCTTCTACTACAAAACATGCTAATGCGCTTCATTGAACAAAAGCAGCTTGTAGGGAGCACGTGACAACTGAGTTTGTCGTTTTATGAAAGACGAATGATGACGTGTTTTACATTTTTTTAAAGTTCTCCTCAAATAATCTGTTCGAAGGTGTATAATGTTTTTACAGTTCAAACGTTTCTATAGCTCTAATTTATATATAGTTCTAATATGTGTATAGTTCAAATGTTTGTATAATTCTAATGTTTGTATGGTTCTAATATTTGTATAATTATAATGTTTGTATGGTTCTAATATTTGTATAATGATAATGTTTGTATGGTTCTAATATTTGTATAATTCTAATGTTTGTATGGTTCTAATATTTGTATAATTCTAATGTATCTATAGTTCTAATATTTGTATAATTATAATGTTTCTATAGCTCTAATTTGTATATAGTTCTAATATTTGTATAGTTCAAATGTTTGTATAATTCTAATGTTTGTATAGTTCTAATATTTGTATAATTCTAATGTTTCTATAGTTCTAATTTGTATATAGTTCTAATATTTGTATAGTTCAAATGCTTGTATAATTCTAATGTTTGTATAGTTCTAATATTTGTATAATTATAATGTTTCTATAGTTCTAATTTGTATATAGTTCTAATATTTGTATAGTTCAAATGTTTGTATAATTCTAATGTTTGTATAGTTCTAAAATTTGTAAAATTCTAATGTTTCTATAGTTCTAATTTGTATATAGTTCTAATATTTGTATAGTTCAAATGTTTGTATAATTCTAATGCTTGTATAGTTCTAATATTTGTATAATTCTAATGTTTCTATAGTCCTAATTTGTATATAGTTCTAATATTTGTATAGTTCAAATGTTTGTATAATTCTAATGTTTGTATAGTTCTAATATTTGCATAATTCTAATGTGTCTATAGTTCTAATTTGTATATAGTTCTAATATTTGTAAAGTTCAAATGTTTGTATAATTCTAATGTTTCTATAGTTCTAATGTTTGTATAATTCTAATGTTTGTATAGTTCTAATATTTGTATACTTCAAATGTTTGTATAATTCTAATGTTTGTATAGTTTTAATGTTTGTATAATTCTAATGTTTGCATAGTTCAAATGTTTGTATAGTTCAAATGTTTGTATAATTCTAATGTTTGTATAGTTCTAATATTTGTATAGTTTAAATGTTTGTATAATTCTAATGTTTGTATAGTTCTAATATTTGTATAGTTCAAATGTTTGTATAATTATAATGTTTGATTATTTCTAATGTTTTTTTCTAGTTATAATGTGTGTATAGTTCTAATGCTTGTATAGTTCTCATGTTTTTATAGTTCTAATGTGTGTATAGTTTTATTGCTTGTATAGTTCTCATGTTTTTATAGTTCTAATGTGTGTATAGTTCTGTTTGTATAGTTCTAATGATTATATAGTTCTAATGTGTGTATAGTTCTGTTTGTAAAGTTCTAATATTTGTATAGTTCTGTTTGTATAGTTCTAATATTTGTATAGTTCTGTTTGTATAGTTCTATTGTGTGTATATTTCTAATGTTCGTTTAGTTATAATGTTTGTATAGTTCTAATGTTTGTATAGTTCTAATGTTTGTATATTTCTAATGTTTGTATAATTCTTTTTGTATAGTTCTATTGTTTGTATAGTTCTTCTGTTTGTATAGTTCGAATGCTTGTATAATTCTAATGTTAGTATAGTCCGAATGCTTGTATAGTTCTAATGTTTGTATAGTTCTGTTTGTATAATTCTAATGTTTGTATAATTCTGTTTGTATAGTTCTATTGTTTATATAGTTCTTCTGTTTGTATAGTTCGAATGCTTGTATAATTCTAATGTTAGTATAGTCCGAATGCTTGTATAGTTCTAATGTTTGTATAGTTCTGTTTGTATAATTCTAATGCTTGTATAGTTCTAATGTATGTTTAGCTCTAATGATTGCAATATTCTAAAGTTTGTATAGTTCTAATGATTGTATAGTTCTAATGTTTGCATAAATCCAATAATTGTATATTTCTGTTTGAATAGTTATAATGTTTGTATAGTTCTAATGATTGTATAGTTCTAATGTTTGTATAGTTCTGTTTGTATAGATCTAATATTTGTATAGTCTAATGTTTGTATAGTTCTGTTTGTATAGTTCTAATGTTTGTATAGTTCGAATGCTTGTATAGTTTTGTTCCTTCATCAAACCACTAAGACTTGCCTATCAAGATTTTACCTAGAAAGTGTTTGTGTGTGAAAATGAACAATGTCATATATTGTCGTCGCTAGAGATTCTGCCACAACGTGTTGTTGTCCCAAGAACGCCTCTTCTAAGCAGCAATGGGACTATATCTCCTCCTAAGATTGTCTTCACAGCTATGGGATCAATTCTTCTCTCATTAATGATTGTTGTCTCAGCAATGGGACAAAGTCTCCTTACAAGAAAGTATCTCTTACACAACTATGGGACCAGGTTCCTCCAAAGAAAGCGTCTCTTACACAGCTATGGGACCAGGTTCCTCCAAAGAAAGCGTCTCTTACACAGCTATGGGACCAGGTTCCTCCAAAGAAAGCGTCTCTTACACAGCTATGGGACCAGGTTCCTCCAAAGAAAGCGTCTCTTACACAGCTATGGGACCAGGTTCCTCCAAAGAAAGCGTCTCTTACACAGCTATGGGACCAGGTTCCTCCAAAGAAAGCGTCTCTTACACAGCTATGGGACCAGGTTCCTCCAAAGAAAGCGTCTCTTACACAGCTATGGGACCAGGTTCCTCCAAAGAAAGCGTCTCTTACACAGCTATGGGACCAGGTTCCTCCAAAGAAAGCGTCTCTTACACAGCTATGGGACCAGGTTCCTCCAAAGAAAGCGTCTCTTACACAGCTATGGGACCAGGTTCCTCCAAAGAAAGCGTCTCTTACACAGCTATGGGACCAGGTTCCTCCAAAGAAAGCGTCTCTTACACAGCTATGGGACCAGGTTCCTCCAAAGAAAGCGTCTCTTACACAGCTATGGGACCAGGTTCCTCCAAAGAAAGCGTCTCTTACACAGCTATGGGACCAAGACTCCTCACAAGAAAGCGTCTCTTACACAGCTATGGGACCAAGTCTCCTCACAAGAAAGCGTCTCTTATACAGCTATGGGACCAAGTCTCCTCACAAGAAAGCGTCTCTTACACAGCTATGGGACCAAGACTCCTCACAAGAAAGCGTCTCTTACACAGCTATGGGACCAGGTCTCTTCACAAGAAAGCGTCTCTTACACAGCTATGGGACCAAGTCTCTTCACAAGAAAGCGTCTCTTACACAGCTATGGGACCAAGACTCCTCACAAGAAAGCGTCTCTTACAAAGCTATGGGACCAGGTCTCTTCACAAGAAAGCGTCTCTTACACAGCTATGGGACCAAGTCTCTTCACAAGAAAGCGTCTCTTACACAGCTATGGGACCAAGACTCCTCACAAGAAAGCGTCTCTTACACAGCTATGGGACCAAGACTCCTCACAAGAAAGCGTCTCTTACACAGCTATGGGACCAGGTCTCCTCACAAGAAAGCATCTCTTACACTGCTATGGGACCAGGTCTCCTCACAAGAAAGCATCTCTTACACTGCTATGGGACCAGGTCTCCTCACAAGAAAGCATCTCTTACACTGCTATGGGACCAGGTCTCCTCACAAGAAAGCGTCTCTTACACAGCTATGGGACCAGGACTCCCCATAAGAAAGCGTCTCTGACACAGCATTGAGAACAGGTTTCCTCACAAGAAAGAATCTCTTACACAGCTATAGGAGCAAGTTTCCCCACAAGAAAGCATCTCTTACACAGCTGTGGGACCAGGTCTCCTCCAAAGAAAGCGTCTCTTACACAGCAATGGGACCAGGTCTCCTCCCAAAAAAGCGTCTCTTACACAGCTATGGGACCAAGTCTCCTCCCAAGAAAGCGTCTCTTACAAAGCTATGGGACCAGGTCTCCTCCCAAGAAAGCGTCTCTTACACAGCTATGGGACCAAGTCTCCTCCCAAGAAAGCGTCTCTTACAAAGCTATGGGACCAGGTCTCCTCCCAAAAAAGCGTCTCTTACACAGCTATGGGACCAAGTCTCCTCCCAAGAAAGCGTCTCTTACAAAGCTATGGGACCAAGTCTCCTCCCAAGAAAGCGTCTCTTACAAAGCTATGGGACCAGGTCTCCTCCCAAGAAAGCGTCTCTTACACAGCTATGGGATAAATTCTTCTCTCATTACTGTTTGTCGTTTCAGCAATGGGACAAAGTCTCCTTACAAGAAAGTATCTCTTACTCAACTATGGGACCAGGTCTCCTCCGAAGAATGCGTCTCTTACACAGCTATGGGACCAGGTCTCCTCCCAATAAAGCATCACTCTGCTATGGGACCTGGTCTCCTCCCAATAAAGCATCTCTTACACAGCTATGGGACCAGGTCTCCTCCCAATAAAGCAACACTCAGCTATGGGACCTGGTCTCCTCCCAATAAAGCATCTCTTACACAGCTATGGGACCAGGTCTCCTCCCAATAAAGCAACACTCAGCTATGGGACCTGGTCTCCTCCCAATAAAGCGTCTCTTACACAGCTATGGGACCAGGTCTCCTCCAAAGAAAGCGTCTCTTACACAGCTATGGGACCAGGTCTCCTCCAAAGAAAGCATGTCTTACACAGCTATGAGACCATGTCTCCTCCAAAGAAAGCGTCTCTTACGCAGCTATGGGATCAGGTCTCCTCCAAAGAAAGCGTCTCTTACACAGCTATGGGACCAGGTCTCCTCCAAAGAAAGCGTCTCTTACACAGCTATGGGACCAGGTCTCCTCCAAAGAAAGCGTCTCTTACACAGCTATGGGACCAGGTCTCCTCCCAAGAAAGCGTCTCTTACACAGCTATGGGACCAGGTCTCCTCCCAAGAAAGCGTCTCTTACACAGCTATGGGACCATGTCTCCTCCAAAGAAATCATCTCTTACACAGCTATGGGACCAGGTCTCCTCCCAATAAAGCATCTCTTACACAGCTATGGGACCAGGTCTCCTCACAAGAAAGCATCTCTTACACAGCTTAGGACCAGGTCTCCTCACAAGAAAGCATCTCTTACACAGCTTAGGACCAGGTCTCCTCACAAGAAAGCATGTCTTACACAGCTATGGGACCAGGTCTCCTCACAATAAAGTATCTCTTACACAGCTATGGGACCAGGTCTCCTCCCAAGAAAGCGTCTCTTACACAGCTATGGGACCAAGTCTCTTCCCAAGAAAGCGTCTCTTACACAGCTATGGGATAAATTCTTCTCTCATTACTGTTTGTCGTTTCAGCAATGGGACAAAGTCTCCTCCAAAGAAATCATCTCTTACACAGCTATGGGACCAGGTCTCCTCCCAATAAAGCATCTCTTACACAGCTATGGGACCAGGTCTCCTCACAAGAAAGCATCTCTTACACAGCTATGGACCAGGTCTCCTCACAAGAAAGCATGTCTTACACAGCTATGGGACCAGGTCTCCTCACAATAAAGTATCGCCTACACAGCTGTGGGACCAGGTTTACTCCCAAGAAAGTATGTCTTGTACAGCTATGGGACCAGGTCTCCTCCTTATAATATAATTTCTTCTTGAGATTGTTCATTCCAACGTTTGATGTTATCTCTTCAGCTTGTGTGTATATAGTTTTGGCATCTCTTCTTTGTTGCATTTCAATCTGTTTGCATCTCTATTTTAGCCATGCTACTTTTGCTTCATTGCGTTTTATTATAATTTCTTTATTTAATCTCTTATAATCATCCCTGTTATCCGTATTTCTTCTGTAATTGAGATTTATTCCTTTGTTATTTGTTGTAAGTCGTTGTTGAAAGACGTGTGACGTCTTTGAAAAATATTTTTTTAATCGAATTGCTTCTATCTTGACTTGATAGTTTATTATGATAATTTTGCGTTGTGTTTGTTTGCTCTTTACGTTAATATTAATCGGCAGTGTCTTGCTCTCCTGGGCACATTCCTTATGTTACTTCTCATCCTTTTGAATTATATAATTGACAAGGCTAGAGGTGTACAATTATATAATTGACAAGGCTAGAGGTGTACAATTATATAATTGACAAGGCTAGAGGTGTACCATAACACCAACATATGTTTAATTACAAAATAATTACTGTTGGATGAGTCCACATTGGACATTCACAAATATTCAGAGCATATCTTCATTCTTGGATACAGTCATGTCAATATCACTTGGTGTTGTGGAGAACCGCTAAATCACACAGTCCGAGAAACTGGATAATATTTCACAAGTTATGTCTTGACTATCTCTACTCAAGTCCCGAGTGAACCCTTCGATCTGTCCAGCTATTCACTTGTTCTCGTAAGGATCGTGCTCGAATATCTTTATCTAGCTAACTATTAGATATACTTTATCTGCTTTTCTCTCAGCGTGTTTGTGATTGACTTTTCCGATCTGTCTCTGAGTTGCTTCTTCTGAGCGTAGGTCTCGAAGCGTTTCGCTTCTAATTATCTCTCTTAACTTCGTGCCTTTCGGCGTCTATCTCTTCTCTCGCCCCTCTCTCTCGGCTCATCTGTCTGGCCTGGTGGTAGAATTTCCTTTTTATATGACCTTCGACTATTGCCATTGGCTAACCACTTCCTTATATAATAATGTCTGCCTCCCATGCAATTTGGCCCCTTCCAAATTTTAATTATTTTAAAATATATTCACACCTACGCGCGACCCTTACCTTGTTGTTGGTTCCCTGGGACTCATGTCTTGTTCTCCACGTTTATACATCTGGTATGCATTAGCTGTAAAATGGCATCTATCATCAATTTCTTTCAAGAATTTTTCCTCACTGATGGTATTAACTCTTTAGATGTTTGCTGCATTGATTCTTTTAGCATTTCCTTGTGTTAATCAAGGCTTTTTTTCTTCTCTATAACATTGTACATGTTCTGAATTGTGATTTTATTGTTTGTTTAGTATCCTTTGATAGGAGCAGATCTAAATTTGACTTGATATTGACTGAGGTATTTTTTGCTGTTTTTAATTTTACTCTACGTATTCACACATCTGGTACATGATCACTATTGCAATCTGACCTGGTCTAGTTTTCACATATACCAGACTCTCTCTCTCTCTCTCTCTCTCTCTCTGCGATCAAGACTCAATCAGAGTAGGATTCCAGACTCTCTAATGAAGTCAGCTGTCTGTTTAAGGGAATCGATCGCCCCATATAGTTTCTCTTCCAGGGAGGTGGGCGTGGACCACATTGCTCTTCAGAGGTCTGTGTACTAGGGGCAATCCTGTAGAACATGTTTTGTAGTCATATTGTCCAGTGTACAGTGGCATAGGCTGGTTGTACCTATTTTGAATTTGGTGAACATGTGATTTCTCATTCTATTGTGGCCTGTGCGTAGGCGAAGTATGATGACTTGATCCTTCCTTGATAGTTAGTGGTATCCGTCACTCTCGTTATGCTTTGGGTGTTCTCGTTTCCATTTTTCATGGAACTGACCCTTGAGGATTGATTTGGCTTCATCATAACTTAGCGGATGCTTCTCTTGTGGTAATGTCCCTCCCTCTTTAGCTAATTTATCTGCGCGTTCGTTCCCGTGTATATTACAGTGTGATGATATCCACTGAATGGCTACTCTCTGGAAGTTATTGCATAGTTGGTCCAGTGTTGTTCTGTAGTCATCTAGTTCATTTTTCTTGGTGCATTTTAGAGCTGATAGTACTGACAGTGCATCAGTAAGAATCACCAATTTATTGTGCATGTTATTTTTGTGTTGAGTAGCCAGTGTTGCAGCATCTCTGAGGGCCTGAGTTTCTGCTTTAAACTTGTTTGAGAATTTTCCAGTAGCTATTGACTCGGTGATCTCGTCCTGATTATTCAGCGTCAAGAACACACCTCCCCCTCCATTTCTGGTGGAATTTGTAGCAGAGCCATCTGTGTATATGTGGGGCCAAGAGTCCTGTGGTTAGATATCGTGTATGTGTTTTTCTGCTACGTATTTTCCTTCTGTGTCTGATTGGGTACCATTTTTCATGATTCTTGTTATATTTTCCTGAAGTTCTGATATTTTATGTTTTCCATGAGGAGACATATCAGATGGGCCCAAGGGTTTCTGTATTGTTTGGGAAAGTATTGGGTCTCCAGTAGTTAGTTCATTGGTAATTGCAGCGAAGTTGATCCTCTTTAGTCGTACAATTCCGGAACCAGTTATTCTTTGGTGCAGGGGGTATATACACCAGACAGTTTCTAAATCTGATGTTTATCATTCTCTGGTAGAATTGATTACGTGCATTATTTGCTGGGCGTTTCCAACACAGACCTCTTGGATGTTGGTTAAATGTGTTTCCTATCATCATGTTGTGTGTTCGTGTCCAGTCAATAAGGTTGTATCCTCTTTCATTCCTCTCGCCTAAGTCATAATAACCAACTACTTCCTCAACTCTTTCCGTTCCTACTTTTGCGTTGAGATCTCCTACAACTATGATGTTTTCATGTGGTTTGCATAGATGAAGTGCCCATATTAAACTCGTGGTGAAATATATCAACTGTTTCCTCTGGGCTGTCTTCTGTTGGTGCATAAACTAGAATGAGATTAATATCTATGCATATAGTACCAGCATTTGTTACTATAGTCTCAAGCTCACATTTTAGTGTTAGCATTTACTTTGTTTCGTTCATTAATTGTCGTTGTGGTATGGACAAGCCTTACGGGAATCTTACTACCTCCATGTTTTAAGAAGGGATAGCTACTATAAATAATAAATAAAACAACAAATAAACTGGCTTGTCATCTAGAAAGAATGCTATTTTATCCCTTTCCTAACAAAATACATATTGAAAGAGAAGTACGTAGACCCAGAGTAAGATGGACAAACAACATCAAAGAAACACTACAACAACATATATTGACAATGAGCGAGGCCTTTAAAGAGGGCGAGAACTAGACCTCTGTATCTCCCTCTACATCCTGAAAGGGTACAAGATGAAGTAATCAAAAAGGAAGAAAATAAAGATTACTACAATAAAGTTATTACCTAATTTCAACTGGGTGATGTAACTAAAGCTGAAACCTTTGTAGTTGTTAGTGCCATCCGAATGAAACACAACAGTCATGGTGCTGCCAGAGCTTATGTATGTTGAACTTGACATTCGACCACACAATAATTGTATTATTTTAACTTGTGTGCCAACACCTAAAACATGAAAATACAAAATGTAATTTGTTACACAGCACTTTCATGAGTTACTTTCTTTGACAATTTCATACAATTACACAGTGTGTACATGTTAATACAATTTCGTGAAGATCGTAGTAAAACTAAGAAACAAGAAAGGTCTCAGTCTGAGTAGTAAGAAAACAGAAGTAATGGTCATATCGAAGAAACAATCATCACCAGCATGCAGTATAAAAATAAATAAGACACATCTGAAACAAGTACAACGTTTCAAATACGTGGACAAAATAATAACATCAGATGGAAGATGCACCACAGAAATAAAAAGCTGAATAGCTCAGGCCAAAATAGCATTTCAGAAAATGAAAAATATCTTATGCAACAAATCTATGTCAATAGAAATGAGAAAGAGAGTTAATCGGTGCTATATAGAACCAATTCTGACCTATGGGAGCGAATCATGGACAGTAGACAAACAAATGAAAAGAATATTAGAGGCCACTGATATGGGATTTCTCAGAAGAAGGTTGAAAGTTCCATGGACAGCTAAAAAGACCAATGAGGAAGTTCTCAAAGAGGCAAACACAAAAAGGCAGCTCCTAAAAAACATCAGAAAGAAACAATCAACATTTTTCGGGAAACATACACAGGGACATGTTCATTATAAATTCTCGAAGATAATAACGTTAAGTATCAAATATGATATACTTGTAGTAGTGTCTAGTGAGCAGAAAACAAACTGAAGTGTCAGATATTTTATACCGGTAGTGGAGTCTTGTGAGAAAAAACAACGTAAAGTGTCAGATTTGATATACCGGTAGTGGAGTCTTGTGAACAGAAAAAAACATGAAGTGTCAGATAAGATATACCGGTGGCAGTGTCTTGTGAGCCTGCTGGAGTTCTAAATGTTGCATCCGCCTTGCAAAATGACCTTCGGTCATTCATTGGGTGCCGTCTCATCATCGAAGGTTGGCTAACACAGAGCGCCATTTTACTATGTATCTTTTCTTGATGGTGCACGTAGTCAGAGGTTCACAATACCATCTTCCGTTGTTAATCCACTTTAGACTTGGTCTGCCTTTGTCTCATCTACCTTTTATCTTCTTTTCCAAGAGGACTTTTAAAAGGATGTTATGTCTCTTCATATGTCCAAAATAGACAAAATAAAACTGCGGCCAACAGTAAAACACTAGTTAAGAGATTTTCAAATGAGTTTCGAAAAGAACAGAAAATGTACTGACTGATTCGTCCTAGCAGAAAGGACACAACGAAAATGTGTGCATATTTTGCATTCACCAAGAGAACGCATTCGACCTAGCAAACAGATAACAACATAGGAGAATACTAACAACATCCGGAGTAAGTCGTCATCATCTAACCAAGCGAAGTCTCTACATCAACAGCGTCTGCACAGTCAGAACAGCAGCAGGCTACACAGACCACTTCGAGGTTAGATCTGGAGTAAGACAGGGGTGCGTACTATCCCCCCCACCCCCGCCAATGTTTATTTCATGTACGTTATTATATGGACTACGAGAGCCAATGAGCCAACCCATCGGAGAGAGGGGGGATCAACGCGCTTTTGTTTGCCACCGACTAGACTCTAATACTGGAAAAATGAAGACTGACAACAACAGTTAAATAAACTGAATAGCATAGGCACAAAATACAACATGAAAATCAACATTAACAAAGCAGAAGTCATGAATATCGCAAAAGAGAAACATAACATTAACATAACTATAGACAGTAGACAGCTAAAACAAGGAGAGGGATTTAAATACCTAGGAAGTCTAGTGACAAATAAATATTCACAAACAGCAGAAATAGACTCAAGATACAAATGATCTTGTCGAATCAGCGACAATTATCTCTGCTTTTGTCCAAAAAGGAAATCACTCTACAATACAATCTTCAATCCAACGTTGTGCTACCATTGCCAGACCTGGGCCCTAGTTGCAAGAAAAATAAACTCCACTGAGATGAAATGTGTTAGACGAATGACAGGAAATAGCCTGAGAGATAAGATCAGAAATGAAGAACTGAGACAGATGCTAGGAATAGCCCCCACCATATAATGTATAATGAAAGAACAGATCAAGTGGTTTTCAACTATGGCCTTCAATAAATGTTACAAGAACACCAGACCCAAGGAACGATCGCGCAAATAAAATTGATTGACAGAATATTATAAACAATAAGAAACATAACTGCAACAGAGGCAACAAAAGAGCAAAAGACAGCAAATTATATCTCCCTCAACGCTGAAAGGCAAATGAGAAAAAAGTAAAAAGGAGAAGAAAAGATTATATATGTCAGTAAATTATGTATATATTTTGTATATATTTTTGTAAATATATGTTATTGCTAACAAGGCTGTATAAGTGAACTATGAGAATTGCTGTCCATTGTTTACAATTATGCGTAATTTATCAGTAAATCGTAAAGTTAATGGACATTATGCGTAATTTATCAGTAAATCGTAAAGTTAATGGACATTATGCGTAATTTATCAGTAAATCGTAAAGTTAATGGACATTATGCGTAATTTATCAGTAAATCGTAAAGTTAATGGACATTATGCGTAATTTATCAGTAAATCGTAAAGTTAATGGACATTATGCGTAATTTATCAGTAAATCTTAAAGTTAATGGACATTATGCGTAATTTATCAGTAAATCTTAATGTTAATGGACATTATGCATTTGAGAATATAATAGAGAATACATCATTGCATCAAATAACGAGCGTGTCAATGGTGAGGGGATGGAAACAGAGATGCCGACTTCAATTGTGAATGTCAGAGTTGTAAAATGAGTTATTGATTCGATGACGAATGGGGCAAAAAACCCATTTATAAATTGTACGTCCAGCTATACATCTTGAAATCCGAAGTAGAAAAAAACAATAAAAACAATGAAAAAGGGAAAAGCAGCAGGACCTGACAAGCATACAGATGATAGATGATACATGCTCTAGAAGATTTTGGCATTTAAGATTTGGTACCATATGAACTAAAAACATCAACTTTCATTGCTTTACTTAAAAGAATGCTGCAGTTGAATGCAGTGATTTTAGAACAATAAGCCTAATGAGCCAGTTAACAAACATTTTACTAAAAGTTATACAGGGAAGGATTCAGAATAAAATCAGTACTGAATTAGGTGAGCAGCAATTTGAATTCAGGAAAAATATTGGGACAAAAAAAGCCATACTCAGTATGAGGACATTGATTGAAAAATAAATAGAAGTAAAGAAACAAATATATACCTGCCTCATAGACTACACCAAAGCTTTTGATAGAGTACATCTAATGATAATCAACTTATAGGCTGCCTAAAAGATATAAATTTAGACGATACAGACATATGACTAAAATGTAATTTGTACTGGGAGCAAACAGCAATAATAAAATATAACAAGGAGAACTCTACACCCTTTGATATAAAAAGAGGAGTAAGACAAGGATGCATTTTATCACCAAGCTAGTTCAATCTATACACTGAGCAAATCTTTAAAAACATCTCAGAGATGGCAGGCCTAAATATTAATGGAAAGATAATCAATAACCTAAGATATGCTGATGACACTGTATTACTTGCAGAAAATCTTAAAGACCTACAACAATTACTTAATGTGATAAACATGACAAGCAAAGAATATGGACTAGATATGAATATCAAAAAGACTAAAACTATGATCATAAACAAAGAAAATACTCAAGACCTACAATTAAATATCAACGTTGAAGGAATACATCTGGAGACAGTTCAAAGTTACAACTACCTGGGGCATACTATAACCAATGATGGAAAATGTACAACTGAAATAAACAAAAGAATAGGTATGGCAAAAATTAACGTTAATGCCATGAAAAATATACTAACATCAAAACAAGTAACATCAAGGCTAAAACTAAGAATAGCAAAATGTTACATCTTCGCAATATTCCTGTATGGTACAGAAACATGGACATTAGACAAGAAAAGAGAACAGAAAATTGAAGCCTGTGAAATGTGGATTTATAAAAGAATAGGTAGAATTGGATGGATAGAAAAGAAAATAAACGATGAAGTTTTAAAACAACTAAAAATGAAAAGAGAACTACTAAACACAATTAGAACAAGACAAATGGCATTTTTGGGTCATGTTAAAAGACACATCAGCCTACTAAATGTAATATTGAAAGGGAAAATAAAAGGTAAAAAAGACAGAGGCAGACCAAGACTACCATGGACGAGTAACATCAATAGATGGACAAGTCAATCTATGACAATCTGCATCATCAAACCAAGAGACAGAGTAAAATAGCGCTCCATGGTAGCCAACCTTCGGTGTTGAGACTGCACTCAATGATTATGATGGTGATTCGTTGAAAGTTATTTACTTGATGAATGTTTAAATAGAGTTGACATTATGAGTAGAACATAAATAATATGAGATCGAGTTTGGAGTTAAAAATGTGTACCTATCGAAAACATGTGACCTTCTTGGGACATTACACAGCAAACGGCATTTGTGCAAACCATTCCTTCCTATTCATTCCTTCATCTAATAGCCCTTGTTGTCATTGGGGCGCTACTGGGTTATTTTTGGATCATTTTTGCCTTCGGTATAAAATATTCACTTGTTGTCGCTATCCACCAAACAGAATCACATATAAACGTTAATATTACAGCGATCTCACAGATTTGCTTCTGCATGTGGCTCAGCACACATTAGATCAGATGACTGACACAATTGGTTTGGATCGTATGTAACTAGCGAGCTACAAACGACCTAAGGTCAATGACCTTACATTGCATGCACTGTTGAGATGGACTGAACAAATGAGAGTCTATTCTGGATGTTTTTTTCATAATCATAAAACCATGTATCAGATACTGTCTTAGTAATTTTTTTTCTTCCCATTCTTAATTTGCCTTCCAGCGTCGACGGGATGCAGCGTTTGCTGTTGTTTGCTCCGTTGTTGGATTTGTCATGTTTTCTGGTGCTTCTAATATTCCATCAATTTATTTTTATTGTGGTCTGCTATCAGTTCTGATGTTATCGAAACGTTTATTTTAGGATCATTGTGTTTTGTTTTGATCTTTCTGTCTTATAACGTGGCCAAACAATTTTCTATCTTTATTTTTTTCATTATGAACTCAAAGTCGGAAGTTACTCTCGTCTTTCTCTCAGTTCTTTTTTTTTTTCTAATCTTATCTCCCAGGTTGTTTCCTGCCATGCGGCTAACAGTTTTAATTTCGCTAGTGGTTATTGTCCTGATTATTCTTATGTCTAGTGTCAACGTCTGACGTTGGTAGCACAACGTTGGGATGAAGAATGACGTTTTGGCTTTAGTGTTTTTTTTCCGTTGAGCGTGTTGATAGTTGTTCGATTAAATGACAAGCTTTACTGCATCTTGATTCTTTTTTCTGCTGCTTTTGAAATCTCATTTACCATTAGACTCCCTTGACATTTGAATATATCCACTCGTTGTAATTATATATATCTTAGTTAACTTGTATTTTTATTAACGGTATTGTCTGCCTAATTTCTTCATATACAAATGTAGGCAGTTTTGAGCTCTCAACTCATGTACTAATATTTTGGTAACATACAATTAGTACGTAAACATGTAATGCATAGTAACGATAATGACATAAAAAGAAATACAGTACCATCATAAAGAATCACATAGTCGTTTTTGCATAATGGGGAATCTCCTTCCAAGTTGAAATCCACCAGATTTAGAACAATTACATCTGACGCCGAGGCAGCTGTGATGTACCACAAACAATCCATGTTACTGGAAGGAGACGTTTACATAGTGTGATAAGTGTCTTGCTGAAACGTTCTTTAATTGTATATGATATGATATATGGTGTGTTGTGATAAATGTCTTGCTGAAACGTTCTTTAATTGTATAGGATATGATATATGATATGTTATATGATGTGTTGTAAATATTGTGTGTATTTATGATGCAGCAATGCAATCTTCATCACAATCCTCCTTCAAACCTAGTTCTATGGTAGACACGATGCTAGATTCATCAATTTAAAGACAATGAGGACAAAAAATAATGAATAATGGGTTATAATTATAACATATTTTCTGTTATGCTCGCAAATATGGAAAATGTTCTAATGGATAAAGTCATAGGAATGTAAAGTTAGTGTACAAGCGTTCTTACCTTGAGTAGTTATTGGGATAATCTGGTGATCTCAGGGTGTTATACTCTCCAGTTGCCCAGCGCGTGACATTCTGACAGCGATCTGTAACACCACGTGCCATTTAAAGAATATTAATTGTTCGCACTTTCCTCCAGATCATTTAATGTGTGGGCAATACAATTAACCAGCGTGTATGTTTTATATTTTACAAAAATGTATCATGCATTGATTGCCAATTTTGGTCTTGTTCATAAACTCAGCCAAATTCGACAAATTTAAAGGAAATCGAATGAACAAAATTATATTAGTTCACAAAGCTCCGGTAAAGGTTGGTTATGTGCTCAATATTTGATCCAATATGAATGGAGATCTTTAAAAAATAACTATAATGAAAGGTGTCAGCAACAACGGCAGAAATAGTTGTATATATTATTATCATTATCTGTCTTTAAATCATTTGATATATCAGAGCATGCACACTTTTGACTCATTTCAGCAGCTCACGTTTTAGAGTTTGACAACTTGTTCAAGATAGAAGTAAAATTTGAAAACAATAGCAAGACATAGCAAACAAATCGCCATGGGCATATGAATAATTAATACAAGAAACAATAAACACTTCTTTCAAAAGGTGATTCACAAAGAACATAATTCATTAGAAAGTATTCTATAATAAATAATGAAATAATATTTTCTTTTGATCTAAACACACACACAGAAACAACTAAAACAAGAAAAGAATACAAACAGATTTTAGAAATTCGTCATGTAAGCATGATAAATATGCTGAATATTGTTTCCTGTTAAAAAATCTCGATTATTACAAAATATGGTGATGCTTTTACACCCACACAAACGCATGTAAGAAAATAAACAGACTCTGTTACCAACAAGCTGGATTGAAACACTACCAACAAGCTGGATTGAAACACTACCAAAAAGCTGGATTGAAACACTACCAACAAGCTGGATTGAAACACTACCAACAAGCTGGATTGAAACACTACCAACAAGCTGGATTGAAACACTACCAACAAGCTGGATTGAAACACTACCAACAAGCTGGATTGAAACACTACCAACAAGCTGGATTGAAACACTAGCAACAAAACCTTGCAATAGTCAAGTCTATATTAAAGAGATTTCTTTAAAAAACATAAGATTTCTTTAAAAACATAAGATTTCTTTAAAAACATAAGATTTCTTCAACAAAAGAGTTTCTTCGCTTCTTAGCGTTCACACGTTAAATTGGCGTGGATGCGTTTTGTTACTTGTTTAGTCTCCCCGTGATTTCTGCCACTGCCGGTCCGACATCGGTATGTATATGTTGATTTGCTGAACACTGTTGATAGGGCAGCGGCCATTTTTGGATTGCTCTTTTTTGTAAACATTACCAGAGTTGGCAATTATTATAAGTTGTCAGACATCTCTAAAAACATTGGAGTAATTATAGTTAGCTATTATAAACAAGTTGTTAATACAGATTTACTACATATTTACTACAGATTTACTACAGATTTCCTACAGATTTACTACAGATTTACTACAGATTTCCTACAGATTTACTACATATTTCCTACAGATTTCCTACAGATTTCCTACAGATTTCCTACAGATTTACTACAGATTTACTACAGATTTCCTACATATGTACTATGGATTTCCTACAGATTTCCTACATATGTACTATGGATTTCCTACAGATTTCCTACATATGTACTATGGATTTCCTACAGATGTAATGTGTATTTCCTACAGATGTACTATGGATTTCCTACAGATGTACTATAGATGTACTACTGAAATTCGAGTATAGATTTGACCGGAGATTTACTAATAAACGTATAATGGAGAAACAAGTAGAATAAAGTACTGTCAAAAGTTAGGTCCTATTCACTAGCGTCTATTGACTAAGAATTGTAGCAGGCAAACTTTGATTCTATTGTCGAATATGCATGTTAACGTCAAGACTTGTAGGTAAAATAATAATGGATTACACTTGATTATGATTCATCAACAATTATGAGCTATCCATGTTCTTAACTCTTTCAGTACGGAAGCTTTTAACCAATGTAATGGTACATATTTCATCGACTAAATTTTTCATGGTTTTAAATATCGATTTTGATGTTTATATTTAACTAATAAAAGTAAAGTACCCCCGTCACGCCAAGTGGCGTATAGGGAAATATGGTGTTAGTGACCCCATATTTTACAGACCTTCAGCACATGATTTTTGGGGTAATGTGGTCAGTATTACGCCCGTGCTGATTTACTTTCCCAGAAAAAAATCCGGTACCCATTTAAGGCTGGGTGAACCCGGAAGCCGTCGGTTGGGATCGAACCCTACCCCCTCAGGCCCCCTGTCCGTGGTAGTCCAGTTCACTAACCACTGAGCTATCGCTGCTCCCTATATTTAACTAATGCTTATAATATAATGTATGAATCTTTAGATAATTGAACAAGTAATTATAGTTCACCAATACCACGATGATACAAGATATATAAAAAGATCACAGTTTGATGACAGTTTACACTAATCAAATTGAGAGTGCCACACTGTGTGGCTACAAGTACATGGACAAATCGGCATGACGTGCAGTGCGTGGAAACATACAGAAAGAGTTCAGTGTGCTGAAAGTGATATGGTGTTGAGAGTAGTCCCTCCCATGTGATAGCTCATACTCTTGTCCGCAGTCAAGATCAGCAATGAGGCATTAATACTCATTAGATGTGAAATACTGCTTTCAGCATAAAGCAAACATCGAATTACCACACCCAAAAAAAAAAAAAATAAAAAAAAAAAAAATAACTTCATTAGTTTAATTCATTGAGTTATTTGCGGGTCATCATCATTGCACTACGAACATGTCCATAGGTGCTCAGATCCCCGCCTCAGCAAGTCCCTCAGTGTCCAGCGACTGACGACTCCAGTTCTGTGCTGGTTGATAAGTTTAATTTATTTTTCTTCCAACCTGAGAACACAGAGAACCTTAGTCACGCCACAGCCAGTTATAGATTTTCTAGGGCCCACAAGCAAAAAAATAAATGTGAAAAACCCCCCAACTCGTGTGACTCTTTTAGCTAAAGGAGCTATAGACTACTGTCGTCACTCAGAACCGCCCCGGCTCGCAAAACTGAATACGTTACGCTAGTTGGTGGTTTTCTGTGAATTCCCTCTCAGCCTGCAGGATCAAGTATATCTATAGTTGGCTGTAGAATGCCCGTGGGCAGAATATAAGATTGGAAAACAGCCCCAAATGATGTGACGCTTGCAGAGCGAGCATGGGTGGTTGTGTGTAGGGTGACGTCAGCCGTCTATAGCTTGCAACGTTAGTCAGGCCGTTTTTTGCGATTTTATGTTCTTCCAGCGGGTCCTTTTATACAGTCGGCTGTGGTCACACGATCACAGAGTGACTTGCACGGCTTAACGTCTTGCTCGTGAACCAAACATCTCGCTTTTTTGCACAAATTATTGGAAAATAATAATAGTAGAAATGTCAGTTGATTCCACAGACGAATGTAACATCTCATTGTTGTTGCTGTAACCTATCGGCGCAACTTACCTACGGCCACTTAACAATTGAACGCTAAGAAGAAAAAAACAATGTCAGCATATTCCAGTTACATTAAACAATGTTATCTTGCCATTCATCACAAACATGTGTCACTTTATATCAGCTGTGAATAAATGCTCACAATATCACAACAGGCATAGAAGACAAACATAGAAGACAGACATAGAAGACAGACATAGAAGACAGACATATAAGAAAGATTAAGACATTTCAGGGGGAAAACTTCTGGACCAACTACTTTCTTAAGAATTTCCTGGCAGGAAACTAAGACTAATGGCTACTTGTTAAAAAATGGGTAAATTAAAAAGGTAATTTACAAGTTTGGTCAACAACAGAAATGATAAATAACTGTCGAGATCGAAAGTTGTGGAAAGACATGATCACCTACGCGAGCAGGCCTGTACTTGATGATGATGATATTGAATTTACGAGTTTAGCTACTTAAGTAATTTCTTTTCGGAGTAACATCCCCTCGCACCTTTATTTAATTGTTCTGTAATCTGTCACTAGAAGACCCACTGGATTAGGGTTAGGGTTTCTTAAAACATAACATTGAAAGGAAGAAAATACAATTAAATGCACAAAAACTAGAAGCCTTTGATACATTCAAATAAGTGCGATCAATCAGGGGAGATCACTCGTTTAGAAGAAATAATTTAGGAACCAAAATTCGTAAATTACCGGGAAACAGGTGAAACTGGAAGAGACCAGGAACGAAGGCAGGAAGACAAACGAGGCAAAGGGAATATTGAGTGAAGAGAAGTCTAGCAAGTTGTACTTAGCAAAGTGAATTTGGTCTTGCACACTCCACATGGGAGCTATGACAACAAGCTATGAAGAAGAAGGATCATCATCATCTTCATGTGCCGTCTCCGCAATGAAGGTGCTACCATGGAGCGCCAATCCACTACTTGGATCTAGCTTTGATGGTGCAAACGGTCATAGGCCTACTTGTTTATCTTTTTATGTTACTCGTCCATGATAGTCTTGGTCTGCCTCTGCCTCTTTTACCTTGTATTTTTTCTTCCAATATTACTTGTATTAGGTTGTTCAAAAATGTCCTTTGTCTTTTCTTAATTGTATTTAGTAGTTCTATTTTCATTTTTAATTGTTTTAAAACTTTATCGTTTGTTTTCTTTTCTTTCCATCCAATTCTACCATTTCTTCTATAAATCCACATTTCAATGGCTTCAATTTTCTGTTCTGTTTTCTTGTCTAATGTCCATGTTTCTGCACCATACAGGAATATTGCGAAGATGTAACATTTTGTTATTCTTATTTTCAGCCCTGCTGATATTTGTTTTGTTGTTAGTATATTTTTCATGGCATTAAAATTACTCTTTGTCATACCTATTCTTTTGTTTATTTCAGTTTTACTTTTTCCATCATTGGACGAAAAAGCAAGTGTTTGTAAATGGGGAACTGAAAATAATACTTTAAAAGATATTGTAATTCACTAAAAGCATTACTGTCATGGATTATTATAGCTAGCGTGGACTGTATCGTATTAAAACTGATATAGGTCATAGGCGTGTTTGGGTGGTTAACACCCCTCCCCACCTAATTCAAAGACAGTATTATCATGCAGAAACGTGTCTCATCTGAGGGATACAAGCGGGTCATACATAGGCAGGTTGCAAAGTTGGTCGTGTGTCACAATGTGTGATCTATTGTGGCAAGGCGCCTGTGTAAAGGAGTGAGGATTCGATCCTGATTCAAGCTGTCTAGTGTTCCTTTTTTCTGTTGTTGATTACTTGTGAATTGTTTTCCGAGTTTCGTAGACATACTTCTTCCCCTGAAATAATTCGCGGATCTGTCGCCTCGAAATTTTCCGTTTCTAATAATATTCATTAATTATTATTTGTCTCCTCTTGTGCCTCGGTAGCAGAGTTGGGGAAACCGCCTTTCTAGCAACCGACGTTAAGACAACATGTGTTCGATTCCCCTTTTAAGCAGTGTAATTTGTACTCGTGGGTGGAAAAAATACCTTCGCGGTTGACGCAGCCGCTGGCAGTAAGGGATACAATGGTGCACGCTGGGAAGGTGAATTATGACGCCTCACTTGTTAGTTACGATGCTTGAGGCGATACTAGACAGGAGTATCCGAACACTTTTGGATAGGCGGCCACAGCAGATATGGGTAAAAACCCGCGTGCTAAGACGCCGATTCAAGTCTCATACCTTCACTTTTATCTTTATTTGTATCCAGTCATGCATTATAGAAATAATAGCAGCAGCAGGAGAAACAGGAATGCAATGGCTGCACAGAATATTTAATGCAGCATGGCACCAACAACAAGCCCCAGAAAACTGGCAACAGGCAATCATCATACCAATATGGAAAAAGAAAGGTAGCAAAAGAGACTGCAATCAATATAGAAGTATATCTCTTCTCAGCCATGTAGGAAAGCTATACGCCAAAATCTTGGAAAAAAGGCTGAGACCAATAATAGAACTACAGTTAAGCGATTCTCAAATGGGGTTCCGAGAAAACAGAGGATGTACTGACGCACTATTCACATTAAAACAGCTTGCAGAAAAAAAACAACAGAACACAATCAAAACGTATACATAGCCTTCATTGACCAGGAAAAGGCATTCGACAGAGAAAACAGAGAACAACTGTGGGAGATACTAACAACATACGGAGTAAGCCAACATCTAACCAACCTTATTAAAAGTCTCTACGTCAACAGCAGATGCAGGGTCAGAACAGCAGCAGGCTACACGGACCACTTTGAAGTTAGATCAGGTGTAAGACAGGGGTGCGTACTATCCCCCCTACTGTTTATTACATACATGGACCATATATGCAAGCTAGCCAACCCATCAGAGACAGAGGAGTTCAACGAGCTTCTATTTGCAAACGATCAGGCACTAATACATGAAACAATAGAAGACCTACAAGAACACACTCAACATTTACACAACACACTCAACATTTACACAACAAACTCAACATCTCAGGCACAAAATACAACATGAAAATCAACATCAACAAAACAGATGTCATGAACGTCGCCAAAAATAAGCAGAACATCAACATAACTATAGAAGGCAGACAACTAAAACAAGTATAGGAATTCAAATACCTAGGAAGTCTAATGACAAACGATAATTCTCAAACAGCAGAGATAGAATCAAGATGCAACAAAGCTTGTCAAATCATCGGACAGTTATCACCACTATTGTCCAACAAGGAAATAAATCTGGAGGCAAAACGAGCACTGTGACTATGCAATACAATCTTCATCCCAACGTTGTGCTACCAATGCCAGACCTGGATCCTAGATGCAAGAACAATAAGAAAAATAACCTCTACAGAGATGAAATGTGTTAGACGAATGACAGGAAACAGTCTGAGAGATAAGATCAGAAATGAAGAACTGAGAAAAAAGCTAGGAATAGCCCTCGCCATAGAATATATAAGGAAACAACATATAAAATGGTTTGGCCACGTGACATGGCAGAAAGATCAAAACACAACGCAACGAGCTTTCAACAAACGTTGTGAGAACAACAGACCCAAGTGTCGACCTCGAAAACGATGGGTCGATGGAATATTAGAAGCACTAGGAAACATAACAGCAGCAGAGGCGAACAGAAGAGCAAAAGACCGCAAATTATATCTCCCCTTGACGCTGAAAGGCAGTTGAGGAAGGAATGAAGAAGGAGAAAAGAAGTCATGCAGTGTGCACCAACGTACTGTCACTCACCAACTATCCATGATCTACTTCCTCGCTGTATCCCCGCCACTCCCTCGCCGACAACCGTTGTAGGGGCTCCAGGCCAAGCAAAGGATCGTGATGGATCTAGACTTCACGGGCGAGGTGCATGTTCATGTGTGCTGTGAGTTTAGCCTACAGTGGGACTCGTATCTCGATAGTCGCTATGCCAAACATCACGCTAACTTTAACTCATAAAAAGTTCAACAATGGAATGTAGAATATGACCACGCGAAGATATCATTATTACCACCAAGAACCGCCTTATACAGAGTACATGTGTTCCAATATTGTGCTACCAACGCCAAACATGGTCACTTACATCTAAACATAACAGAAATCTTGTCACCGCAGAGATGTGGCGTCTGAGAAAAGTTCTTGGAGTAACTAGAGAAAAACAGAATCATAAATAATATTATCAAAGAAACAGTAGGCATGGAGTCAATCATAAGAAACATACAGAAAGAACAAATAAACTGGTTTGCCCATCTAGAAAGAATGGCAAATGATCCCTTACCAAAGTATGAAATAACAGAGGAGAAGGGAGAATAGCAAGAAGAAGACCGAGAGTAAGATAGACAACATCAAAGAGACGCTACAACAACATGAATTGACAATGAGTGTAGCAGCCAAAAAGGCAAGAACTATAGCTTTCTATCTTCCTCGACACCAGAACGGGTACGAGTGAATGTGAGAAAAGAAAGGAAGAAGTAGACAGCATGACGTCACATGGGCACAATCTCAGGACATTCGCTAGCTTTAATCTTTAGATTGTCACTCGAATGTGTCAAGTGTTTACAACACGATAACTAAGGTCAGAAACGATCCGCTTTCATGTATGTATGCAGATAGTGGTGTATAGATTAACATTGATTAATTTATAAAAACATTCACATAAACATCATAAACACACATCACACAACCACATCACACGTCCGCATCACACGTCTACATCACACACCTAGATTATACACCCACATCACACAACCACATTACAGATCCACATCAAA
Source organism: Megaustenia siamemsis (assembly GCA_032433765.1). NCBI lineage: Eukaryota > Metazoa > Mollusca > Gastropoda > Stylommatophora > Ariophantidae > Megaustenia > Megaustenia siamemsis. The sequence goes on from JAVIAB010000041.1 coordinate 76,733,919, forward strand.
ACCCACAGCACACAACTACATCACACATACGCATCACACACCCACACCACACATCCACATCACACAATCATATCACACACCCACATCACACACCAACATCACACACCCACAATACATACCCACATCACACATCCATATAAAAAACCCACATCACAAACACATCACAGCAGCATCATAAACCCACATCACACAGCCACATCACACAGCCACATCACACAGCCACATCACACAGCCACATCAATCATCCACATCACACAGCCACATCACAGAACACACAGCCACATCACACATCCACATCAGACAACCACATCACACACCCACAATAACATCACATAATCACATTAAACCCGCATCACACACACACATAAAATCCCACATCACACAACACACTGCCACATCACACATCCACATCACACAACCACATCACACGTCCACATCACACAGCTACATCACACAACACACAACCACATCACACAACCACATCACACATCCACAATAACATCACACACTCACAATACACTCGCATCATACAAACACATCACACTCCCACATCACTCAAAACTTACATTGGCCGTTAACACTGGGGATGATAACCAAACAAGTAATTGTAGCAGCGACCAGCAAACTTGTGGATGTCAACAAAACTGCCATCATTGAAAGGTCACAGATGAACAAAACACGAGTTATTCCTCCCTTCCTGGATTATCTACCTTCAAGAAATAAACAAAACTTCGCTCAGTTACATGATATTGATTACAATAACTGTTATCTATAAAAGAATTACACAAAACATGTTGAGCTGTAAGAGAATTACACAAAACATGTTGAGCTATAGCCGCGATAGCTCAGTGGTTAGTGAACTGGACTACCACGGACAAGGGGTAGGGTTCGATCCCAACCGACGGCTTCCGGGTTCAACCAGCCTTAAATGGGTACTTGATTTTTTTCTGGTAAAGTAAAGCAGCACGGGCGTAATACTGACCACATTCCCCCAAAAACCATGTGCTGATGGTCTGTAAAATGTAGGGTCACTAACACCATATTTCCCTATACGCCACTTGGCGTTACGGGGGTACTTAAAAAAAAATGTTGAGCTATAAGAGAATTACACAAAACATGTTGAGCTATAAGAGAATTACACAAAACATGTTGAGCTATAAGAGAATTACACAATAACTGTTAAGCTATAAGAGAATTACACAAAACATGTTGAGCTATAAGAGAATTACACAAAACATGTTGAGCTATAAGAGAATTACACAATAACTGTTAAGCTATAAGAGAATTACACAAAACATGTCGAGCTATAAGAGAATTACATAAAACATTTTGAGCTATAAGAGAATTACACAAAACATGTTGAGCTGTAAGAGAATTACACAAAACATTTTGAGCTTTTAGAGAATTACACAAAACATGTTAAGCTATAAGAGTTTTACACAAAACATGTTGAGCAATAAGAAAATTACATAAAACAAGTTGAGCTATATGAGAATTACACAAAACATGTTGAGCTATAAGAGAATTACACAAAACATGTTGAGCTAAAGAGATTTACACAATAATTGCTATCTATATGAGAGTGACATAATAGAGTTTTGTTCATGAAACAAGTTAAAATACAGCTTCTTTTGAAGTTTTGAAGTATTATGTTATTGTTATATGCATGTATATATATAGTCGCATAAAATGATATAATGATAACGACTGAAAGAAAGAAAGAAAGAAAGATAGAAAGATAGAATAAAAGAAAGAAAGAAGTATAAAAAAATAAGAAAGAAAAAAAAAGGAAATGAATGAAAGAAAGAAAGAATGAAAGAAAGAAAGAAAGAAAGATAGAAAGAAAGAAAGAAAGCCACTGATAACACATTAATGTAGGCACACGTTTCTGTCCTTGATTTCCACTTTGAAGCGGTCTCTACCTACAATAATCCAACCATCGGCCTCTATATCACCACTTACATGATAGATTTCCTAGAGCCACTAACAACATCATCTGTACGCCAAGTACTAAGCCTAGGAAGAAAATTTCTTTCAATTTCTTGTTGCATTAGTTGATGAGCGCTTACGTTTGTGTGCTTCTATGATGTGCTTCATTGATGCTTAACTAAGTGTTTGCGTGTCAGTGTTCTGTTTTATTCTAATTCTGACTTTGCTTTATTTAAATGGTATGAATGCCTTCTGTTACACCGTCTATTAATATTGAATTTAGTGGTAGTTGCTTGTAATTGTATACATATATATATATAGTATAGTATGGTATAGTATGGTATAGCATTGTAGCCTCCGTCTGTCATAGTTGACTGGATTTTTCAGCGCTCCCAGAAATGTTATTCTTTTCTTTCGCCGTGTAATCTCTTTCTCTGTGAATCTGTCTGCTTCTTGTTTGAGTTGAACCTTTAGAGTGTGTTTCTAGAGATTGCGGTCTGCAGCTATGTCTTCCCATGCTGCAGGGTTTATGTTCAGAGTCTTCATGTCACGTTTACACACATCTACAAATCGAAGTTTTGGGCGCCTCCTAGTTCTTTTACCATATGTCAGTTGTCCGTAGAGTATATCTTTTGGTATGCTGCCATCTTTCATACGCTGTACATGGCAAAGCCAACGTAACCTACGTTGTTTGCGCAACGTGTAGATATTCGGTAGGCCTGTGCAAGTCATGATATCCACGTGTGTCACTTTAACCTTCCAGGTGAAACTAAGAATACGGCGCAGACATCGCATATGAAATGCATTTAGCCTTCTCTCCTGCTTTATATATATTTATATATTAACATGCTGCATGAGCTCGACTGCGTGGAGTGAAGAAACATGCTGCATGGGCAACAACTTGTCTCTTTCTTTTTCTGCCCAAGCTCGCGCCCTGGAGAGGACATCCCAGAATCACCATTTTGGTGTCAGCAGGTTACCATATATGTATATGGCCTTTGGCGTCTTGACAGACGGTTGGTAGCAAGCAATCATGATAAGTCAGTAGTGCGGTAAAGCATTAGTGTCTCATACTGGGTGCTGCTTTACTGAACATCTTTTCTCGTGGCTGAATTTGCCAATCCTGGACAGACAGATCCATCCACAGAACGAGCAAGGTGTACCCGCGGTGCCCGGCCTTGTTTCCCTTCTCCTGCGTCTTTTGTCTTCTGAATTTGACATCAGCACTGTCTCGAAAGTTGCTGTGCCATTTTTTTTTTCTCTCCGTGTGCTACGATCCGCGGCCACATTTTCCCAATTCCTTTCACTTATAGAAAATTCACTCAAGGAAGCCCTGCAAACATCCTTATATCTCAGCACTGGTCTGCCCTTTGGTCTTTTTACGTTCTTAAGTTCGCCATGCAATATTTGTTTGGGAATACGATTGTTTGTCAATCTTCTTACATAGCCCAGCCATCTTAGTCTACGAATCCTAAGTGTTGCCATGATCGATTGGAGTTTGGCTCGTTGTAAGACATTAGACATTGTAATTGTAATGATGTGTTTAATTGTAACATAACAGATTATGTTGATATCGCCAAAGTGCTCTTTATTGTTATGTTACCAAAGTCTTAAAATGGGCGTGAGACATCAATATGATTTTTGTGTCCATTGAGCATTTTTAAAAACATTTTTTTGGCTTAAATTGCCCATGTTGTTAAAGCGCACAGAAGATGTCCATCAGACAGAATGTCCATTTGTAGAGTTGTTCATCTGTAGAGTTGTCCGTCTCAAGAGTTGTCCATCTGAAGAGTTGTCCATCTGAAGAGTTGTCCATGTATAAAGTTGTCCATCTGAAGAGTTGTCCATCTGTAGAGTTGTCCATGTATAAAGTTGTCCATCTGAAGAGTTGTCCATGTATAAAGTTGTCCATCTGAAGAGTTGTCCATGTATAAAGTTGTCCATCTGAAGAGTTGTCCATGTATAAAGTTGTCCATCTGAAGAGTTGTCCATGTATAAAGTTGTCCATCTGAAGAGTTGTCCATCTGAAGTTGTCCATCTGAAGAGTTGTCCATCTGAAGTTGTCCATCTGAAGTTGTCCATCTGAAGAGTTGTCCATCTGAAGTTGTCCATCTGAAGAGTTGTTCATTTATAAAGTTGTCCATATATCGAATTGCTTCCACATCTAGAGCTAAGCCAATATTCAATCTATTTGATAATTAATAGCGTTTATAATATAAAGAGTTCTTAAATGTTATGTAGAGCCAGTCTTAACATATGGATGTGAATCATGGAGAATAGGACAACATACAAGAAAATCACTGGAGTCTGTATAAAAAATGTGATTTTACAGAAGAATGTTGAGAATACCATGGACAGCTAAGAAGAGTAATGAAAACGTTCCGAAAGAGGCCAAAGCAAAAAGAGAGCTAATTTCCAATATTGGGGACTATATACCTATATTCCAATAATTAATGAGAAGAGAACAACTGGAATATATTGTAACATCTGGGAAAATTTAGGGACGAAGAAATAGAAGGAAGCAAAGAGAATAGATACCAGACAGCTTAAATGAATGGCTTGAGAGTCGCAGAAAGTCAACAACAGAAATGATAAATAACTGTCGAGATCGAAAGTTGTGGAGAGACATGACCACCTATGCCAGCAGGTGATGATGAATAATAAATATAAGTTTATATGTTACGTTTCTATCTATGCAATCTCCCATTACGTGACGTCACCTTTGCATTTGTTTGGCATCACCTTGTACCAGAGATCTTATACATCGCTTTACAATACACATTTGCGAATTAACGAAAATATTATTGAGGAATTTCACAAAATGCACTCACTTACCGTTCTCACTGAGTGAAGATGCCACATGCGAGTAAGTAGAAGACAATTACTACGGGCTGCAGCATATATTGTTAAACCATAACACGGCAAAACAATGGCTAGATTAGATAGCGCCGTTCATGTCCTGTAGACAGAAAAAAATATTATTTTAACTTATCACTGAACCAGATAATGTATTCACGTGACCAATATGTTTACCTTGTTATCAAAACCTACACAACACCTAAGGTTCTCAACTTTGACCTTGTGCTTCAAACTGTCACGTCCTTTCATTCCGGTACCTGTACGAAAACTTAAATGAGACTCAAGTTATCACTTAGTATACCATGCTCTATTGTGTATCATCAGCTTGTTATCGGGCAACTCGTTACAGCATTTTAGTTTTCACAGTGATAACTGTTACTGTTACTTTCTTTATGTTTGTTGTACTGTTTGTCATGTTTGGTGTGTGTAAGTATGTGATTGTAAGCATGTAGTTATTGATAGAAGGTGATTGTGCACAAGATAGGACACTTCAAGAAGTAACATGTTTCGTGCACATATCTGTACCGTGTTCTGAATCTGACATTTTGCATTCGGAGAGTGTCAGATTATGTTTTCACCATTTTCCTGTTCTATTTTTTGTGCTTGCAGATTGAACAATCATATCTCAATCCACCGGGAAGGTATCGATTAGTTTTCGTGTTTGTATCCAGGTGGCTCGCTCATCAGAACGTCTTGGCACAGGCACTAGTAGTCAATTACACCCACGATAGATTAAACTGACGCCAGAACCCCATTACACCCACGATCGTTGCAACTGACGTCAGAACCCCATTACACTCACGGTCGTTGCAATTGACGTCAGAACCCCATTACACTCACGGTCGTTGCAATTGACGTCAGAACCCCATTACACTAACGATGATTGCAACTGACGCCAGAATCCCATTACACTCACGGTGGTCTCAACTGACGCCAGATGTCCATTACACTTAGGGTGGTCTCAACTAACGCCAGAACCCCATTACACTCACGATAATCTCAACTGACGCCAGAACCCCATTACACCCACGATGGTCTAAACTGACGCCAGAACCCCATTACACTCACAATAATCTCAATTGACGCCAGAAGTCTATAACACCTACGATGGTCTCATCTGACGTCATAAGTCCATTACACATACGATGGTCTCTCATCTGACGTCATAAGTCCATTACACCTACGATGGTCTCTCATCTGACGTCATAAGTCCATTACACCTACGATAGTCTCATCTGACGTCATAAGTCCATTACACCTACGATGGTCTCAATTGACGCCAGATTTCCATTACACCTACGATGGTCTCAATTGACGCCAGAAGTCCATTACACCCATGATGGTCTTAATTGGCACCAAAAGTCTATTACACCCATGATGGTCTTAATTGGTGCCAGAAGTAAATTGCACCCACAATGGTCTTAATTGACGCCAGAAGTAAATTGCACCCATAATGGTCTTAATTGACGCCAGAAGTAAATTGCACCCATAATGGTCTTAATTGACGCCAGAAGTAAATTGCACCCATAATGGTCTTAATTGACGCCAGAAGTAAATTGCAGCCAGAATGGTCTTAATTGACGCCAGAAGTCAATTGCCTACAAAATGGTATTAATTGACGCGAGAAGTAAATTGCACTCATAATGGCCTTAATTGGCGCCAGAAGTCAATTGCACCCATAATGGTCTTAATTGACGCCAGAAGTCAATTATACCCATAATGGTCTTAATTGACGCCAGAAGAAAATTGCACCCATAATGGCCTTAATTGACGCCAGAAGAAAATTGCACCCATAATGGTCTTAATTGATGCCAGAAGAAAATTGCACCCATAATGGTCTTAATTGATGCCAAATGTAAATTGCACCCATAATGGTCTTAATTGATGCCAAAAGTAAATTGCACCCATAATGGTCTTAATTGACGCCAGAAGTAAATTGCACCCATAATGGTCTTAATTGATGCCAGATGTAAATTGCACCCATAATGGTCTTAATTGATGCCAGAAGTAAATTGCACCCATAATGGTCTTAATTGACGCCAGAAGTAAATTGCACCCATAATGGTCTTAATTGATGCCAGATGTAAATTGCACCCATAATGGTCTTAATTGATGCCAGATGTAAATTGCACCTATGATGGTCTCAATTGCAATATCAGAATGCAAAAAAATGTTAACGTGTAAGTAAAGATGTATATCGATATCACGTTTTAATTCTTTTTGCATGACTCATGGAATCGGGTTTGAGTTTACGGCTCAGCCCAGATGGAGGTGAGCAGATCGTGCACATATCTGTACCGTGTTCTGAATCTGACATTTTGCATTCGGAGAGTGTCAGATTATGTTTTCACCATTTTCCTGTTCTATTTTTTGTGCTTGCAGATTGAACAATCATATCTCAATCCACCGGGAAGGTATCGATTAGTTTTCGTGTTTGTATCCAGGTGGCTCGCTCATCAGAACGTCTTGGCACAGGCACTAGTAGTCAATTACACCCACGATAGATTAAACTGACGCCAGAACCCCATTACACCCACGATCGTTGCAACTGACGTCAGAACCCCATTACACTCACGGTCGTTGCAATTGACGTCAGAACCCCATTACACTCACGGTCGTTGCAATTGACGTCAGAACCCCATTACACTAACGATGATTGCAACTGACGCCAGAATCCCATTACACTCACGGTGGTCTCAACTGACGCCAGATGTCCATTACACTTAGGGTGGTCTCAACTAACGCCAGAACCCCATTACACTCACGATAATCTCAACTGACGCCAGAACCCCATTACACCCACGATGGTCTAAACTGACGCCAGAACCCCATTACACTCACAATAATCTCAATTGACGCCAGAAGTCTATAACACCTACGATGGTCTCATCTGACGTCATAAGTCCATTACACATACGATGGTCTCTCATCTGACGTCATAAGTCCATTACACCTACGATGGTCTCTCATCTGACGTCATAAGTCCATTACACCTACGATAGTCTCATCTGACGTCATAAGTCCATTACACCTACGATGGTCTCAATTGACGCCAGATTTCCATTACACCTACGATGGTCTCAATTGACGCCAGAAGTCCATTACACCCATGATGGTCTTAATTGGCACCAAAAGTCTATTACACCCATGATGGTCTTAATTGGTGCCAGAAGTAAATTGCACCCACAATGGTCTTAATTGACGCCAGAAGTAAATTGCACCCATAATGGTCTTAATTGACGCCAGAAGTAAATTGCACCCATAATGGTCTTAATTGACGCCAGAAGTAAATTGCACCCATAATGGTCTTAATTGACGCCAGAAGTAAATTGCAGCCAGAATGGTCTTAATTGACGCCAGAAGTCAATTGCCTACAAAATGGTATTAATTGACGCGAGAAGTAAATTGCACTCATAATGGCCTTAATTGGCGCCAGAAGTCAATTGCACCCATAATGGTCTTAATTGACGCCAGAAGTCAATTATACCCATAATGGTCTTAATTGACGCCAGAAGAAAATTGCACCCATAATGGCCTTAATTGACGCCAGAAGAAAATTGCACCCATAATGGTCTTAATTGATGCCAGAAGAAAATTGCACCCATAATGGTCTTAATTGATGCCAAATGTAAATTGCACCCATAATGGTCTTAATTGATGCCAAAAGTAAATTGCACCCATAATGGTCTTAAATGACGCCAGAAGTAAATTGCACCCATAATGGTCTTAATTGATGCCAGATGTAAATTGCACCCATAATGGTCTTAATTGATGCCAGAAGTAAATTGCACCCATAATGGTCTTAATTGACGCCAGAAGTAAATTGCACCCATAATGGTCTTAATTGATGCCAGATGTAAATTGCACCCATAATGGTCTTAATTGATGCCAGATGTAAATTGCACCTATGATGGTCTCAATTGCAATATCAGAATGCAAAAAAATGTTAACGTGTAAGTAAAGATGTATATCGATATCACGTTTTAATTCTTTTTGCATGACTCATGGAATCGGGTTTGAGTTTACGGCTCAGCCCAGATGGAGCAGGACACTCTGTCTCATTATGAACATTCTTTGTTTTTTTGTTTCCACTGGGAGAGAAGTCGATGTTATCAGAGGCTCGGAATTGTGACCTTTTGGACGAGACAACCTGGTCCCAATCCGTCCACATCATCTGGACAAATAGAGAACAGGTAGGTGTTTACATTATTCGGACATACTTTAGTAGAAAGAGATGGCTGAAATATCTACTGGTAGTCAAATGACCTAATACTATTTTGATGTCACGCCATTTTCACTAAGGTAGAGTCATCAGTACCAGTCGGAAAGGATCCATGTTTCTAGCTAAAGTTAATATTTCCTCATTTGTTAAGTTCGATGTCTCTTTGAAGTTTTGGAATCACTTTCCTCTTGTTCTGTCCCTCTTTCGTCTTCCTGGAACCACACCATACATTATTGTTATTTCCATCTCACTGTATGTATAGGTAGTTTTGTTTTAACTCTCTCTATATATAAGATTTACATACACTAACCTATACGCCATAAATGGTACATATAATAAGCAGAAAACAAATAACACTTAATTAGAATGTAACATAAACTGGAAAGATTAAGTTTCCGCTCTTTTGGTACACTATGAGTTAGAAATGTAAAATGATTATCACATCGGCGCTTTCAATTGATAGTTAAGAGAGAACAATTGATAGTAAGGAGAGAACAATTGATAGTAAGGAGAGAACAATTGATAGTAAGGAGAGAACAATTGATAGTAAGGAGAGAACAATTGATAGTAAGGAGAGGACAATTGATAGTAAGGAGAGGACAATTGATAGTAAGGAGAGAACAATTGATAGTAAGGAGAGAACAATTGATAGTAAGGAGAGAACAATTGATAGTAAGGAGAGAACAATTGATAGTAAGGAGAGAACAATTGATTGTAAGGAGAGGACATTTGATAGTAAGGAGAGGACAATTGATAGTAAGGAGAGAACAATTGATAGTAAGGAGAGAACAATTGATAGTAAGGAGAGAACAATTGATAGTAAGGAGAGAACAATTGATAGTAAGGAGAGGACAATTGATAGTAAGGAGAGAACAATTGATAGTAAGGAGATGATGATGACCTTGATTGTTCAACTTGAACTTGCACTCGACTGTTTGTGAAATGATTATGAACTTGACTGATCACTTGTTGACCTTGGTTCATGATCTACTTGATTAACTAGAATGTCGTTCTGCCTTGACTTAACTTGCGTCAACAGTGAACTATCTTTGAGCTACTCATGAAAGGTAGCCCTAATATGTTCTCATGATGTGCAAGCCTCGCTTCCGTTACCATCGTAACTCATGGGTACTTCGCGTTGTGCTGTGCTACGTGATAGTGTTTGGGCCAGACGAGCTCACTGGATACAGCTAATAATCACATCTACAGCCAACTCAGTAAAGTACACAAGTCTCATACTAAACAATGACTTCAAATACGTTTATTTACACAAATCCACTGAATGGACAATCTCAGTACACATGTATGGGCTCGTGGATGACCGCTCCAGTGTCAAAGTAGTGATACTGAGGTTCTGATTACCTCATAACTATTCGTGACTAATCTCATAACCCTCTCATCTCACATTGTATCAATTACCTCTGTCCTCATTCTCTGAAACACGTCGTTCCAGGACTTAGAATTTATAATGTCCACGTCACAAACTTCTATCATGGAACATATCATTACAGACACTTACTCACTAGTCTGCTCACTGTCACTCTACAGCATGATTAAATTACTGACCTTTTTACTAACTAGACTCCAGTGAAGAAGCTCTTCCAAATGAATACTCCACAGTCTAGTTGTTCCTACTAATATGAGCCTTCACTCCATTACTAACTAAAGGATGCGATGTCTTTTAATGACTTATCCACAGTCTAGTTATTCCTACACACTTCTACTAATATGAGCCTTCACTCCACCACTAACTAAAGGATGTGATGCCTTCTAATGACTTATCCACAGTCTAGTTATTCCTACACACTTCTACTAATATGAGCCTTCACTCCACCACTAACTAAAGGATGTGATGCCTTCTAATGACTTTTCCAAAGTCTAGTTGTTCCTACACACTTCTACTAATATGAGCGATAATTCCACCACTAACTAAAGGATGTGATGTCTTCTAATGACTTATCCACAGTCTAGTTGTTCCTACACACTTCTACTAATATGAGCCTTCACTCCACCACTAACTAAAGGATGTGATGCCTTCTAATGACTTATCCACAGTCTGGTTGTTCCTACACACTTCTACTAATATGAGCGTTGCTCTCATTTTAAAACTCATTCTAATCTTCATGCGAGATCCTGAACTCGTACACTGTCTCGTGAGTCTTACTCTCTCTTAACACACCATCATTATATTAATTCCCATTAAACTATTAAAGTACACTATTACATTACACTATTGCAGAAATGTAGTTCGATAGAAGAATCTTTAGAATACCACGGACAGCTAAGGAGAGTAATGAAAACGTTCTGAGAGAGGCCAAAGCAAAAACAGAGCTATTTTCCAATATTAAGAAGAAACAATCATCACTTTTGTTGGCCAAGTAATGAGAAGGGAACAGCTGGAATGTATTGTGACAAGAGGGAACATTAATGGACTAAGAAATAGATGGAAGCAAAGAGAAACGATACCAGACATTTGAAGAGAATGGTTAGATAGAAGGTCAACAACAGAAATGATAAATAACTGTTGGGATCGAGAGTTGTGGAGAGACATGATCACTTACGCCAGGAGGCGTGGCACTCGATTATGATGATGATGTGCTAACATATATCAAATCGGATGCATTGAAAGACTGGCTTCATTCTGAAATCAACCAGAAAGTAGTGATATAATAATAAGGGCAATAAATAATTGGAGAAGCATGCTATAAAAGAATATGATAAGGGAAGCTTTTATTGTTTAGAGATGTTAATATTAGCACAGATCACTAGCTACGGGAAAGAGATTATTGAAGTCACAGGATCATACATAGACTTGTTGTGAGACAAGAAAAGTTAGATAATTATAAATAATAAAAACGTGGGCACAAAATGGGAATAAATGGTCATTGTTTGTAGAAGACATGATTAGGGAATTCTAAACAAAGTTAAGAGAGTGAACAAGAGAGAAATAGAATGGCTAGTAAATAGAATGTCTGGTGCAGAATCAAAAATATGTGAACACAAATATTGTTGGCAGTACGTAAATTAATCGTTGATTATTGCTGTTGATTTACTGTCTATAACTTTTTATGATATAATTGTTTTGTACCTGATGAATACTTTTGTCGAAACGTCGTTGTTTGTCTCGTCCCTATAATAGTTCAGCTTCTTCTTCTTTCCTTACTCATCTGCACTTTCAGCGTCGAGGGGAGATATAATTTGCGGTCTTTTGCTCTTCTGTGCGCCTCGGCTGCTATTATGTTTCCTAATGTTTCTATTGGTGCAGAAACATGGACAATAGACAAGAAAACAGAACAGAGAATTGAAACCTTTGAAATGTGGATATATAGAAGAATAGGTAGAATTGGATGGAAGGAAAAGAAAACAAACGATGAAGTCTTAAAACGACTAAAAATAAAAAAGAGAACTACTAAGCACAATTCAAACAAGACAAATGCGATTTTTTGGGCCATGTTAAAAGATACAACAGCCTACTATAAGTAATCCTGGAGAGGAAAATACAAAGTAAAGGAGGCAGAGGCAGACAAAGACTAAAATAAACGAGTAACATCAAACAATGGACAAATCAGCCTATGACAACTTGCACCATCAAAGCAAGAGACAGAGCAGAATTTGCTCTCCGTGGTAGCCAACCTTCGTTGCGGAGACGGCACTCGATGACGATGAGTGCTTCTAATGTTCCATCGATCCATCTTATTCGTGGTCGACCCTTGGGTCTGGTGTTCTCACGTTTGTTGAAGGCTCGTTGTGTTGTGTTTTATTCTTTCTGCCTTGCCATGTGGTATGGTGTTGATATGTTGTTTCCTTATATATTCTATGGCGGGGGCTATTCCTAGCTTTTTTCTCAGTTCTTCATTTCAGATCTTATCTCTCAGACTGTTTCCCGTCATTCGTCTAACACATTTAATCTCTGTAGAGGTTATTTTTCTTATTGTTCTTGCATCTAGGGTCCAGGTCTGGCATTGGTAGCACGACGTTGGGATGAAGATTGTATTGTAAAGTCACAGTGCTCGTTTTGTCTCCAGATTTATTTCCTTGTTGGACAATAGTGGTGATAACTGTCCGATGATTTGACAAGCCTTGTTGCATCTTGATTCTATCTCTGCTGTTTGAGAATTATCGTTTGTCATTAGACTTCCTAGGTATTTGAATTCCTCTACTTGTTTTAGTTGTCTGCCTTCTATAGTTATGTTGATGTTCTGTTTATTTTTGGCGACATTCATGACTTCTGTTTTATTGATGTTGATTTTCATGTTGTATTTTGTGCCTGAGCTGTTGAGTTTGTTTAAGTGTTCTTGTAGGTCTTCTGTTGTTTCATGTATTAGTGCCTGATCGTTCGCAAATAAAAGCTCATTGATCTCCTCTGTCTCTGATGGGTTGGCTAGCTTGCATATATGGTCCATGTATGTAATAAACAGTAGGGGGGATAGTACGCACCCCTGTCTTACACCTGATCTAACTTCGAACTGGTCCGTGTAGCCTGCTGCTGTTCTGACCCTGCAGCTGCTGTTGACGTAGAGACTTTTAATTAGGTTGGTTAGATGTTGGCTTACTCCGTATGTTGTTAGTATCTCCCACAGCTGTTCTCTGTTTACTCTATCGAATGCTTTTTCCTGGTCAATGAAGGCTATGTATACGTTTTTGAGTGTGTTCTGTCGTTTTGTTTTTTTGTAAGCTGTTTTAATGTGAATAGTGCGTCAGTACATCCACGATTTTTTCGGAACCCCATTTGAGAATCGCTTAACTGTAGTTCTATTATTGGTCTCAGCCTTTTTTCCAAGATTTTGGCGTATAGCTTTCCTACATGGGTGTGAAGAGATATACCTCTTTATTGATTGAAGTCTCGTTTGCTACCTTTCTTTTTCCATATTGGTATGATGATTGCCTGTTGCCAGCCTTCTGGGGCTTGTTGTTGGTGCCATGCTACATTAAATATTCTGTGTAACCATTGCATTCCTGTTTCTCCTGCTGCTGCTATTATTTCTATTGGTATGTTATCTATATCCGGTGCTTTATTTCTTGGTGCATATTTGATTACTTCTTTGATTTCCTCTTTCATGATGTTGGGTTCAGTATTTGTGAGTTCTAGCGTGGTTTTTGTTGTCTTATTGGTTGTTGGTATGTTTAACAGGTCTTCAAAATATTCTTTCCATCTCTGTTGCATACATTGGTTATTTGATATTGGCTGTCCGTCTTTGTCATTTATCAGCTCAGTAGGATCATGGTTTTCTTTTCTCTCTCTTGTGGCTTTTTTACTGTTTTGTAGAAATCTCTTGTGGCTGTCTTGAAGTCCCTGCTCATGTTTTGTCCGAATTCTATCCAATTCTTTAGCTTAGCTTCTTTGATCAAACTTTTAACTCTTTTTCGAACTAAGGCATATTTTTTATATTTTCCTTGGTTCTTGTTCTCCCTCCAATTTTTAAACAGTTTCTTCTTTTTATTAATTGCTTCTCTGATTGTTTCGTTCCACCTCAGTGTGCTCTATTTCCCTTCTCGTGTCCTTAGCTTCGTTCCACAAACTGTTTTAGAGATGTTGGTTACTGTTTCTTTAAATTGTTTCCACTCTTCTTCTACTGTGCATACTTCGTTAGGGAGTTTCTTGAATTCCTCTGTTTGTTTTTCTTCTAGGGTTTTCCTTGTTTCTTGATCTTTTAATTGTTTTATTTTTTTTGTCTGTTCTTTTCGCTTCTTTTGTTTGTTTTCCTATATTCTCTTTATTTTTTGGTTGTCTTAGTGTGATCATAACCATCTTGTTATCCGTGTCATCTGTAATATTAGGGATTGCTCTACGGTTGGTTACTCTTTTCTTGTTCTGTTGTCTTGATAGTATAAAATCTATCTGGCTTTTGCATGTTGTGTCATTCCATTTGTACCAGGTGTATACTTGCGACTCTCTGTGTTTGAAGAATGTGTTGGTGATAAATAAATCACTTTGGTTGCATAGTTCCAGCAGTCTGCTTCCATTTTCGTTTATTTCAGCCGTTTTATCGCCAAAGGGTCCTAAGATATCACTGTTCTCACTGTTGCGTTTTCCAAGCCTTCCATTAAAATCTCCCATCACTAACATGTCGTCGCTTTCGTCAATATTGTTAATTATTTCATTCACTGTGTCATAGAATTTTTCGCAGTCAGCGAAGGTTCAGCTGCTAGGTGCAATTGTATGTTTATTTTCCATGTTGACACTGCAATTCACAACATCAACTCTAGTAGATATAACCCTTCATTCTCTTGTAGAAGGTGTCAAATTGTGTATACAATGATGATCCCTTAGGTCGATAGCTATGCAAACATCTAGCAAACAGTTCATGGTAGCCATTCAGGATTGTAGAATCTTGCTGTGACACATCTAGCAAACAGTTCATGGTAGCAATTCAAAATTGTAGAATCTTGCTGTGACACATCTAGCAAACAGTTCATGGTAGCCATTCAAAATTGTAGAATCTTGCTGTGACACATCTAGCAAACAGTTCATGGTAGTCATTCAAGATTGTAGAATCTTGCTGTGCACACATCTAGCAAACAGTTCATGGTAGCCATTCAAGATTGTAGAATCTTGCTGTGGCACATCTAGCAAACAGTTCATGGTAGCCATTCAAGATTGTATAATCTTGCTGTGACACATCTAGCAAACAGTTCATGGTAGCCATTCAAGATTGTAGAATCTTGCTGTGTACACATCTAGCAAACAGTTCATGGTAGCCATTCAAGATTGTAGAATCTTGCTGTGGCACATCTAGCAAACAGTTCATGGTAGCCATTCAAAATTGTAGAATCTTGCTGTGACACATCAAGCAAACAGTTCATGGTAGCCATTCAAGATTGTAGAATATTGCTGTGCACATATCTAGCAAACATTTCATGGTAGCCATTCACAATTTTTGAATCTTGCTGTGCACACATCTAGCAAACAGTTCATGGTAGCCATTCAAGATTGTAGAATCTTGCTGTGCACACATCTAGCAAACAGTTCATGGTAGCCATTCAAGATTGTAGAATCTTGCTGTGCACACATCTAGCAAATAGTTCATGGTAGCCATTCAAGATTGGAGAATATTGCTATGCACACATCTAGCAAACAGTTCATGACTTTATTTATTACAGTTTATATTTGTATATCACATGTATATCGTGTGTATTCTGTTTGTAGATCGTTTGTCTTTTGAGATTGTGCAGTCTCAAAACGGCTCGCTATTCAATATCATAGTCAAAATCATGAAATGTTTCTAAACAACCTGAGTGACCTCACCTGTCTATAAGAAATCTGACGGGTTTCGAAGTAAAGTTTGATCTGACGTCAGAGGCTACGACTAACGTTTCTCATTTTCATTAAAACCCTCTTAGACATCTTGTGTGATTATCTCTTCGTTACTAAATGTCTTCACCATTGATTTGTAGTTGCTGAACAAATCTATGGTTTGCAGGATGATAAATCAGATGTGCCATGGAGGACGTTAAAACAGATGTGTCTTGTAGGACACTAAAAGTATGTCTTTGTATGATGTTAAAACAGATGTGTCTTGTAGGATGTTAAAACAGATGTGTCTTGTAGGATGTTAAAACATATGTGTCTTGTAGGATGTTAAATCATATGTGTCTTGTAGGATGTTAAAACAGATGTATCTTGTATGATGTTAAAACAGATGTGTCTTGTAGGATGTTAAAACAGATGTGTCTTGTAGGATGTTAAAACAGGTGTGTCTTGTAGGATGTTAAAACAGATGTGTCTTGTAGGATGTTAAAACAGATGTGTCTTGTAGGATGTTAAAACAGGTGTGTCTTGTAGGATGTTAAAACAGGTGTGTCTTGTAGGATGTTAAAACATATGTGTCCTGTAGGATGTTAAAACATATGTGTCCTGTAGGATGTTAAAACATATGTGTCCTGTAGGATGTTAAAACATATGTGTCTTGTACGACATTAAAAGATATGTCTTTGTAGGACGTTAAAACATATGTGTCTTGTACGACACTAAAAGATATGTCTTTGTAGGATTTTAAAACATATGAGTCTTGTAGGACACTAAAAGATATGTCTTTGTAGGACGTTAAAACATATGAGTCTTGTAGGACACTAAAAGATATGTCTTTGTAGGATTTTAAAACATATGAGTCTTGTAGGACACTAAAAGATATGTCTTTGTAGGATTTTAAAACATATGAGTCTTGTAGGACACTAAAAGATATGTCTTTGTAGGATTTTAAAACATATGAGTCTTGTAGGACACTAAAAGATATGTCTTTGTAGGATTTTAAAACATATGAGTCTTGTAGGACACTAAAAGAAATGCCTTTGTAGGACGTTAAAACAGATGTACTCCTTGTAGGGAGTTAACAAAGAGATGTGACTTGTTGGACGTTAGAAAAGATGTCCTTGTGGGATGTTTAAAGAGATATCTCTGTAGAACCATAAAAGAGATGCCCTTATAGAACGTTGAAAGAGATGTGCTTATAAAACATTTAAAGTGATGCCAGTAGAGAACGTTAAAAGAGACGTGCCTCGCAGAACGTTAACAGAGACGTGCCTTAAAGTGATGCCAGTAGAGAACGTTAAAAGAGACGTGCCTCGCAGAACGTTAACAGAGACGTGCCTTAAAGTGATGTCAGTAGAGAACGTTAAAAGAGACGTGCCTCGCAGAACGTTAAAAGAGACGTGCCTCGCAGAACGTTAAAAGAGACGTGCCTCGCAGAACGTTAACAGAGACGTGCCTTAAAGTGATGTCAGTAGAGAACGTTAAAAGAGACGTGCCTCGCAGAACGTTAACAGAGACGTGCCTTAAAGTGATGTCAGTAGAGAACGTTAAAAGAGACGTGCCTCGCAGAACGTTAACAGAGACGTGCCTCGCAGAACGTTAACAGAGACGTGCCTCGCAGAACGTTAACAGAGACGTGCCTCGCAGAACGTTAACAGAGACGTGCCTTAAAGTGATGTCAGTAGAGAACGTTAAAAGAGACGTGCCTCGCAGAACGTTAACAGAGACGTGCCTTAAAGTGATGTCAGTAGAGAACGTTAAAAGAGACGTGCCTCGCAGAACGTTAACAGAGACGTGCCTCGCAGAACGTTAACAGAGACGTGCCTTAAAGTGATGTCAGTAGAGAACGTTAAAAGAGACGTGCCTCGCAGAACGTTAACAGAGACGTGCCTTAAAGTGATGCCAGTAGAGAACGTTAAAAGAGACGTGCCTCGCAGAACGTTAACAGAGACGTGCCTTAAAGTGATGTCAGTAGAGAACGTTAAAAGAGACGTGCCTCGCAGAACGTTAACAGAGACGTGCCTTAAAGTGATGCCAGTAGAGAACGTTAAAAGAGACGTGCCTCGCAGAACGTTAACAGAGACGTGCCTTAAAGTGATGTCAGTAGAGAACGTTAAAAGAGACGTGCCTCGCAGAACGTTAAAAGAGACGTGCCTCGCAGAACGTTAAAAGAGACGTGCCTCGCAGAACGTTAACAGAGACGTGTCTCGCAGAACGTTAAAAGAGACGTGCCTCGCAGAACGTTAACAGAGACGTGCCTCGCAGAACGTTAAAAGAGACGTGCCTCACAGAACGTTAACAGAGACGTGTCTCGCAGAACGTTAACAGAGACGTGCCTCGCAAAACGTTAACAGAGACGTGCCTCGCAGAACGTTAAAAGAGATATCCTTGCACGACGTTAACAGAGCTGTTCATCTCAGAAGGTTAAAGGAACATGATGAAGATAATGATGAGATCTGACAATAAATGTTAACAGCAGAAAGAGATAGCGAGAGAGACAAATGAGAGAGGGAAAATGGGAGAGAGAGAATGAGAGAGAATGAGAGAGAGAATGAGAGAGAGTGAGAGAGAGAATGAGAGAGAGAATGAGAGAGAATGAGTGAGAGAATGAGAGAGAATAAGTGAGAGAATGAGAGAGAATGAGAGAGAGAAGGAGAGAGAATATGAGACAGAGAATGATAGAGAGTGAGAGAGAATGAGAGAGAGAATGAGAGACAGTGAGAGACAGTGAGAGAAAATGAGAGAGAGAATGAGAGAGAGTGAGGGAGAATGAGAGAGAATGAGAGAGAATGAGTGAGAGAATGAGAGAGAATGAGAGAGAATGAGTGAGAGAATGAGAGAGAGAATGAGAGAGAGAATGAGAGAGAATGAGTGAGAGAATGAGAGAGAGAGAATTAGAGAGAATGAGAGAGAGAGATAGAGAGAGATGGAGAGAGATAGAGAGAGAGAGAGATGGAGAGAGATAGAGATAGAGAGAGAGATGGAGAGAGAGATAGAGAGATAGAGAGAGAGATAGAGAGAGATGGAGAGAGAGAGAGATAGAGAGAGATGGAGAGAGAGATAGAGAGAGAGATGGAGAGAGAGATATAGAGAGAGAGAGAGATGGAGAGAGAGAGAGAGATGGAGAGAGAGATAGAGAGAGATGGAGAGAGAGAGAGATAGAGAGAGATGGAGAGAGAGATAGAGAGAGAGATGGAGAGAGAGAGAGAGAGAGAGAGATTCCTACAATCAGGTCTATCGAAAGTTCGGATGTGCTGCGACCAATGAAAGGAACAAATCTATTTATAGCCTGCACTAACTTGTATCAAGTCGCCAGGATTGTTTCCCATATTTAATTTCAGTGTAAAGATCACCTAACAACTTTAGAGCAAAAGACATAAAGTGTACAGTAACGTTATTAAGATAAAGGTGAAAGTGACATAAACTTTAAACTTTTTATAAATAAAATCTTTAGTTCGCACTGACGTCAATGCAGTCGGGGAATTCCCACATTTTAAAATTATAATGTCATAAGAGTATACATACTTTGCAATAAATGTAAGAGAACTTATCACGATGGCGATATGTCTATTTCCCCGCACATATTTTCTTATGTTCAGTAGAAAGTACAGATAGCAGCTGTGTCGCAGAGTCAGTTGTTAGGTTGTTCTTATGCTTTTTTTTTTTTTTAATGCAGACTTTTTCTGAACTATTCTTCATCTCATCTTTATTGTACAACTACTATTAAAAGCGAATATCGTTGCAAGGTATTTGAATTCAGGTGGAAACCCCAGCGCCTACATCAACAAGGCTGTATGTTGTCTGCGACTTGTAGTTGGTTGATTAACGTTCAGGGGCGACGGCAGATGAAGAAGAGCACACTACACCTACAAGTGGTGCGTCTGGAAAGAGACTAACCTGTCAGGTCAAAATAGGTCGAAGATGACCCGGTGCTCAAAAATGCAAGATATAGAAAAGAAAAAAAAATCATATAAATATGTAGATTGGTTCTTAAAACAATGAACAATTTTGTCTCTGAAATCTCTTGCTTTGCGTCTATAAAAAGCTTCCGCGCAGAAAGAGTTAACTTGCGCAAGGGCACAGGGGACTTTCTGTTTTTAACCGATTTCCGAGAAGGCTAGACATCGGACCTCTCTACCCAGATATTTGGAGGATGGTAAAGACAACAGAAACAACGAATTCGATTTTTGAAAAATTCCCACCGCCTGTGGTTGGAACTGAACCCGGAACCTCTCTGTCCAGAGGGCGATGTGTTACCTCTAGACAAACAGTCCCCCAGGCTAGACCACACAGTCCCCCAGGCTAGACCACGCAGTCCCCAGGCTAGACCACACAGTCCCCCAGGCTAGACCACACAGTCCCCAGGCTAGACCACACAGTCCCCCAGGCTAGACCACACAGTCCCCCAGGCTAGACCACACAGTCCCCCAGGCTAGACCACGCAGTCCCCAGGCTAGACCACACAGTCCCCCAGGATAGACCACACAGTCCCCCAGGCTAGACCACACAGTCCCCCAGGCTAGACCACGCAGTCCCCAGGCTAGACCACACAGTCCCCCGGGCTAGACCACACAGTCCCCAGGCTAGTACACACAGTCCCCCAGGCTAGACCACACAGTCCCCAGGCTAGACCACACAGTCCCCGGGCTAGACCACACAGTCCCCCAGGCTAGACCACACAGTCCCCCAGGCTAGACCACACAGTCCCCAGGCTAGACCGCACAGTCGCCCAGGCTAGACCACACAGTCCCCCAGGCTAGACCACACAGTCCCCCAGGCTAGACCACACAGTCCCCAGGCTAGACCGCACAGTCGCCCAGGCTAGACCACACAGTCCCCCAGGCTAGACCACACAGTCCCCCTGGCTAGACCACACAGTCCCCCAGGTTAGACCACACAGTCCCCCTGGCTAGACCACACAGTCCCCCTGGCTAGACCACACAGTCCCCCTGGCTAGACCACACAGTCCCCCAGGTTAGACCACACAGTCCCCCTGGCTAGACCACACAGTCCCCCAGGCTAGACCACACAGTCCCCCAGGCTAGACCACACAGTCCCCCAGGTTAGACCACACAGTCCCCCTGGCTAGACCGCACAGTCGCCCAGGCTAGACCACACAGTCCCCCAGGCTAGACCACACAGTCCCCCAGGCTAGACCGCACAGTCGCCCAGGCTAGACCACACAGTCCCCCAGGCTAGACCACACAGTCCCCCAGGCTAGACCACACAGTCGCCCAGGCTAGACCACACAGTCCCCCAGGCTAGACCGCACAGTCGCCCAGGCTAGACCATACAGTCCCCCAGTCTAGATTTGAATGCTGGAGAAAGACAAACATTTCAAGATGGTTCATACAACTTGCCTGATAGAATTTCTCAAACTTCAGTCAAACAAAATTGGTAGCTACAATGCTGGCTGAAATCGGATGTACTGGGCAACTGGCGCTACACACCACATAGAACAGCGTTTCTTAAGCGTGTTGTGTCTGCGGACCACTTCGGACGATTTCACGTCTATGCAGACCCCAATACTAGTGAGGACATCTTTGTTATATTGTGATATAGCCTTTACATTACTTGTAGACATTCGAAGCTTTGAATATATTGTGAAGTAATGAAGAGTGGAAACTGTTATGCTAATTTTCAACCTTCATTTTCATATAATTCTTTATTGATGGCTTGCGTTCACATGAGTGTGAAGTTCGAGCAGTTGGCTGTAACGCTGATTCGTGAGCATCTGACCTTAGGCTCGCGGACACTCAATATTAAGCTGCTATTGTGACTTAGCAAGTGCCAACAGGAAGGAATGTAGGCAGTTATACCAGACAGACACTGGAGTTGGATAGGTTGCGTACTGAAATAAGAGATGGAAACCGTTACAGGTAATGTTGTGTAATAAAATCTTGAGAGAAAGTAAGAATAATGTAGGCCCTTAACTTCCTGCCTGGAGACAGCAAAGTCAGAAATTGGGGAGCAGACTAAAGGCACTCTGCAAAAGTGGCTCTTGTTAGAAATTTATTTCAGTCTGTTTGATGTCACAAGATATTGTGCTTACCGCTGGCTGCTTAACATTTGTATGTTCCAGAAATTTCAGAAGCCAATAGAAGGTAAAATAGAGAAGCCACATAGTGAATATACATGTTTACAGACAACGATTGCTTTGAATAAAAAAAAACGTATGCTAAGTTATGAAAAGAAGCCCCATTTGTTGTATATGAAGTGTTCAATGTATGTCCATCATACACGTATAGTATCAGTGTTAAAATATATAAAGAACAATATTTAATCAATTTATCCATACGTTTATGGGGTTACAAATTGCCTTTTAAAAAAAAAATTATGTGTAAGATTGACATGAATGATACATGACCATGAATTAATCTTTTATTTATTACGCTCGTACTAAAACAGATGAACATACATGCTGACTGGGTATATAAAAAAACATTCACACTTTGAACATTGGCGATTTCTGATTATTGTATGAGAAAAATGAAACAGTTCTTGCCCAAACGAAGGCATGATCATCAAATGAATAGTTACATATCGCATACAATTACATATATTAATTACTGTTTGTTATATTGCAAGTCTACATTTGAAGGTATTTTCTTAGAATAATACGTTAGATTGAAGCCGTTGTAGTTGTTGGCCACATCAGAATGAAAGACAACGGTTATGTCTGAACCTGTACTGTCAATAGTTCTGTTATACAGCTCGCCACACAATGACGCTAACTGACGGGACGCTATACTGGGACCTGAGGGGAAAACAAAGATGTAGTTGGCTCTAGATAAATGTCTTGCTTTATTTAATGTTCAAAGTTATAAAAATACATATTGGACATATGTATGTGATTAGCAAAACTGAAAACGCATATAATGAACACAGATGAAGGAAAGTGTACAGATTACAGATGATAACACAAAAGTTGTATATAAATATGAAAAATAATAAAAGCATGAGACTTATAATAATAATATGAATAATAATACTGTAACAATACTAATAATTTCCTGTGTGTTACCGAGGCCTCATTATGAGGGAAGTAAAGAATAATGACACTGTGACCTTCCAGACATGTTGTAAGAGGTGACTAAGGAGGTTGATCGATGGCTTGACAAGCTGTCATTGTAAAAAGTATTGTTAAGGAAACAAAGTCATATATTTTAGAAGCATTGATCTCTGCAATATGTGCCATTATTGGCACGCAAGGTTTCTGTTTTTTTTAGATTGTGGTTCTGCCCTATGTGCCGTCTTCGGCTCGACAAGGACAATGGATAGAATACTAATAATAATATTAATAAAGTATCTATCCAGTGAGATACATATTTGTTCATAGTAGTTCACTCATTAGCAAGTATATTGTTTGTTGAACACCTGAGCTGAATTTTCTGTAACACAGGCCGGTACATGAGGTATGGAGAAAATGTGTTTCCCAGACTTCCACATTGATGGTCTTGCTGATTCAGTGAGTTCAGAATCTCTGTTATTTGGGACCACTCTGACTGTAGGAGATGCCAGAAAGAATCTGCAACAGACACTACCACCCATGGTGTGGTCTCTCTGAATTTTCTGTTTGAAGTTTACTCCCCTGGTCCGTGCGTCTAGCCACGACCCCGCAAGTCTGTCGGGACATGATGGAGGTTGTATTGTTTACATAGTCTGTACAGTGTGGCCCTGGCATAGGTAACGGTGCCCTACCTGCTATAGAGGTGACAACGTATGGTGAGGAGACTCTTGTGGTCATCACCAGTACCGTCAATGGTTAAGCTATATGTAAAGGTGCCTTACCTGCTATAGAGGTGACAACGTATGGTGAGGAGACTCGTGTGGTCATCACCAGTACCGTAAATGGTCAAGCTATATGTATATGTTATCAACATTGAGTTCACCATTTTTTTTTAAAATTTGTATTCGCCAGCTTTCACCTGTGGCGATGTCCCGACAAGAGCATATGGACTGAATTTTGCCTGTTAATCCTTTTTTTCCTGGCAGCCTTGTACACATGGGTCCCTCGCCGCACATGCAGATAACTCCGACTTCAGAGGTGAGTTGACCAATGTTTGAATTGATTAAAGACGAAAATACAGAAAATTCGGTAGCAAGGAAAATTCCAATTCGCCCTCAAAATAGAAACGTAACGGGAAGGAAAAGCTGTGCAAGAAGTAAATCATTTCGTATATCTTGTAAATTGCGTAAATCAAGACGACACAAATAAAGAACCAGAATGGCAAAGCCAGACTGTCAGAACTCTTGATAAAATGTGGAAATTAAAATGAATAAACACATAAAATAAGCTCAGAATTTAAAAGTCAAATGTCTTATCCATTCTTACTTATACACGTGATGTATGGACACGACTACAGAAGAATAAAATAAATGTGGTGCACTTGAAAGCAAATCGCTCAGGAAAAAACTTCGTACACCGCGCAATGAATTTGTTTCATTCTTGATGCCCGCGCCGCGTGACGTCATATTGGGCTTGTAATGGTGTTCGTCAACCATCTCTATTCTGGGCAAGATGGTCGATCTTAGAATCTATGCCTGCCAAATTTGCTTCTCTTATAAGTGTTATTTTTTAGTGTCTCTTTAGTTTTTCTTCTTTTTTCTATATCCTGATGTTTCCCACACAAGAGCCTGTTTATTTTAATTATCTTGTATCTTCTCAGCACATGTCCGACATATGTCCATCTTCTTTCTTTAATTGTAGATGAGATCTTTGGTTGCATGGCCATTTCTCTTATTTCAACATTCGTCTTGAATTCATTCCATTGTACACATAACATTTTCTTAGGCATTTTGTTTTCAACAGCAATTAGCTGTTTCTCAATCTCTTTTGATGTTTTCCAGCTTTCACATGCATAGGTAAGTGTTGACACGTACGTTTGAGATGTATATTCAAAGTTTGTTTTACTTGCTTAATATTTGTTTTATTTCCATATTTAGTTCAGGTTTTTAAAATTCGTTGCGGCTTTTCCTATCCTGCGTCTGATCCCTTTCTTACCGCAAGATTCTACAACCATGATGGTTTCCTGGCTTAGGGTTGCCACGATGTGATTCTCAGGTTGTCAGCCTCACGCCTAACGGTCAACACAAGATGAAAAATAAAATAAAACCTCCATATTGAAACGCACCGGAAAATCTGATCCACATTTGACCACATATTACATATTGCCATAGATCTGAATTTACTACCAGTACAGAAATAGGAGAAATGACACTGCATCCAAAAAGCACATTTACAATCAAGAAAAGAAAGGGGCCCTGTGGTGAGAAGAGACAATAAGTGAATATGAATGCAAGTCTTCAAATGGCAACTAGATGGTAAATAAAAGAGGTCGGCTAGAGAAACGCTAAAGAGAACATTGAGGCAATAGGCAACAACATCAAGTACAAGCTCTTTTGTCGATTTGAGAGGCTCGCTAAAAACATGGACGCTTCAGTAGAAGAGGAACGCATTAACAAACTCAGCTACGAATGTAATGTCCCGACTCAGTGTCCGAAAAGAGCAATATTCTAAAAACTAAACACTTAAAGCAGCCAACATTATTGTATATTTGAAATGCTTAAAGATTCTGATACCGTCATAGATATGTACGTAGTCACTCGTGCACGGCGAACTGTACCCTTCCAAGGAAAACGGGAAAAACGTCAGCGAAACTACATATGGGGCTGATCTCGTTGTGATTAGCCAGTGGCAGTCTGTGTTGCTGTGAAGAGTTTTTGACATAAATTAACATTCTCTATTAAATAACAAAGAAGGAGTCATGTATATTGTTAAATGTTACATATTTGATATATTCTGTTTGTACTGAAGGCACTCTGGCTCCATGTCCCTAATCAGAGCTTACTAAGACCATACATTGGGAGCTCCTTCCAAGGTTCACCAACGGTTAAAATGTTTACATAAACAAATAAGTCTTGTACATACATTCAGCGTTGTTGGTCGCAGTCTCCGTTGCATTGAAAACAAGTTCTTCAGCTCTAACAAAATAAAACACAAAGAAGCAATGTATTGCAAGCTGAGTCCCTGTAGTATCTTTTCATTGAAGCTGATAGATGTTCTCCTAATGTCTCTTTGAAACACTACAAAGTGTTTGATAAATAAGCAGTGGCGTATACTGTTCTTGCGGTCTGGGCTACCGCTGACATAATAAATAAAGACATACATTATATTCAGTAGGCTAACATGAAGTAATATTTGCTAATGACATCACTACATTTTAAATTACTTACTTATTTATATGTAAACTATATCCGTCTTATTTGGGACGAAAATGTCTCGATGACTTTGTCATTGAAAGTACTGTTGGGTTGGTTTCTAAGTTTCTGAGGGAATGATTTCTCAATGGACATTAATGCCAAAATAGATAAGCGTTCTTGTGTCTGAGTAGAGCGACGATAAGATTTGATTCTCTTGAGGGCAGAAAAAGTTCTTTCTACAGATGCTGATGCACATAACGTAGTTATAAATAGGTTAGGAAGTTCCCGTAAACAGACATAGTTTCACTTTCCCTTTGTGACGCTTCTAGAGCTAAAAATAACAAATGAAACCGCACTTTGTATAGGTAGCTCTTGCCGTATTATTTTCACTGGAATTTTTGAATGTCAAGGTCATTAATTCTAAGTCGGAGAGAAGAGAACTGTACCGCTGCTTATTAGCGGTTTCATGTACTATCTTAGAGTAGTTTCGGTTTCATTCACAAGCGTTATAGTGACCATAGGAAAATCTTACTTTTAATAAATGCAAATCAAAGCAAATAAATCATATTGGCCTACGAAATGTGTAATAGAATATTCGAAAATGTGTAATATAATTATGAAAAAAAAATATAGTAAATTATCATTTCCTTTTGTATTTCGTTAATATGTTCAGTCTACCGACGGTAGCTGTGGTAGCATAGAGAATATGCCACTGTACACAAGTATAGAATATATTTGGTTCTTACCTTGGATATGGGTAGGGATAATTAGGTGATGTCAGGCTATTAACATTTTCACTGGCTAAAAGTGTGACACCTGTACATGGAGCTGCAACACAGGTAAGTTAGTAATGTCTATTAAAGTAATATGTGGATTGTTCAACAGTTTAAGACAAAACACTTTATTGGATACTATCAGTTTACATAGTTTACTCAACATTATTTAACACTTTCAAGTTGCAGTTTATCCAACCCTATAAAACACTTTCTAGTTGCAGTTTAACCAACCCTATATAACACTTTCTAGTTGCAGTTTAACCAACCCTATATAACACTTTCTAGTTGCAGTTTAACCAACCCTATATAACACTTTCTAGTTGCAGTTTAACCAACCCTATATAACACTTTCTAGTTGCAGTTTCGCGAACCCTATATAACACTTTTCTATGGCTTTCAACAAATACGATCAGTGTGAGAAGCTGATGTTTCAACATGCCATCAAAGCTACTACTCATGTGTAATAGTCACTAAATAACGGTAAGTTTTAACAAACGGACGGTTATATTTGGGGGAAGGCACAAACGCGTGATAACATTTCAGTCTGTAGAAGACATAACTGTAGAATCAAACATTCTGCAATGGAAAATGGAATCATTCGGCTGGAACCGAATGTGTAATTTTTTTAAACCATGGAGTCACCCGAAAGAATAATGACATAAAATGAGCAAATGTATTGACTGCTCGACTTAGTCTTGTGGAAATAATAAACAACGACCTAACGATAATTAAACAGCTACACGGTAGAATTCAAACAGGGTTATGTTGCAACCAATCATTGGACAAACACGGCTGAACAAATGTCAAAGAAAGCATTCCCAGTCATCTACTCCAGTGCAGAAACTGTCATCCTCTGTCATCATCTGTCATCATCTGTCATCATACGTCATCATCTGTCATCATCTGTCATCATCTGTCATCATCTGTCATCATACGTCATCATCTGTAATCATACGTCATCATCGGTCATCATCTGTCATCAACTGTCATCATCTGTCATAATCCTTTCAAAACTGTAGAGCATTCGCCACGTGATTGACCTGGTCTAAGGAAAGAAAGAAAAGACCTGACCATACCAGAGCCATCTACCAGGAACACACTTTATGGAACATGCGCCATGAAAACACAACTTTCAGCTTCAACAGTTTGTCCTTGCTGCTGAAAGTCAACAACTCGCAGCACGTTATTATTAATTAGATAAGTAGCTACATATTTGGTACATACAACTGATGTTGGTTGATGGGGGAAGTGCCTCTTCTATCTAATACGGGAGGTCAAAAAGTAATGCACACCAATTTTTTTCTCGGCTAATAATTAAGATAGGAATATGAAATTTTGCACACTTGGAATATGACATGTTCCAATTATGTGTACCAAATTGCACAGCATTCTGATAAACATTACGCAATCTATGAACCGTTAAAATGGAGCTTGTCAACAATGTCCGTTACAAACAGCGAATTGTCATAGAATTTCTGGTTGCGGAAAAAGAAACTTTGGCAAACATTCATAAACGACTGTGTGCAGTGTACAAATGTTCTGCAGTCGATAGGAGCACAGTTAGTCGCTGGGTTCAGAGAATTAAAGCTGCAGAAAGTGTACGAGTGGAGCTGCATGATTTACCGCGTTCTGGACGTGTTGCCTCGGCTACCAGCACAGACATGTTAAACCGGGCTGATGCCATTATTCGTAAGGATAGGCGTATCACTAGTCAGCAATTGGCATTGCAGCTTACAGTCAGCAAGGGAAGTGCAATCGCAATTTTTAAAACTCTCGGATATTCAAAGATTTGCGCTCGATGGGTTCCTCGGTGCCTAACAAATGATCACAGAGTTCAAAGGAAAACATTCTGTTCTGAATTGTTGGAGCGTTTCGGTGTTGAAGGAGAAATGTTTTTGTCAAAAATTGTTACCGGTGACGAAACGTGGGCACATTATTATGAGCCTGAAACAAAAATGCAGTCAATGGAATGGCATCATCCGCAGTCACCAAAAAGAAAAAAATTCAAAACATCTCCATCAGCCGGAAAGGTGATGATCACTGTCTTCTGGGACATTGATGGTGTGATTCTTGTTGATGTAATGACAAGAGGTGAGACAATCAACTCGACAGCTTACATCAATACACTGACAAAACTCAAAAATCGGTTCCACAGAGTTCGGCCTAATAAGCCATCTGCAGATTTGTTGCTTCAACATGACAATGCACGCCCTCACACAAGTCTGGTAACACGGGAAGCAATCAACAAATTTGGTTCAACTGTACTGCCCCATCCTCCTTACAGCCCTGATCTGGCTCCCTCAGATTTCCATCTGTTTGGACCACTCAAAAAATGCCTGCGTGGGACACACTTTGACAATGATGAGGGTGTGATCCGTGCAGTTAAAAAATGGCTACGCGAGCAGGACAAAACTTGGTACAAACGAGGCATTCATGACCTAGTTTCGCGTTGGCGTAAGGCAATATGCTTGGACGGAGATTATGTTGAAAAATAGGTAGTGCAAAGGGGATGTTCAGCTACAATCTGTGAAAATTTCACACATTTTGCCCGAATAGTTTCCGAGAAAAAAATTGGTGTGCATTACTTTTTGACCTCCCTACGTACGAAGGTCAGTGTTGCTCACATTCAAATAAAGATGTACATTTGGCACAAGCTTGCATTTACTTAACCACGTTTTGCTTATACGCCTACAATATTATTGTTCAATTCAGGCTGTTACTAGCAAGTGCTGAATCATCACATTTAAATGTCCTGTGCCTGTTGGCGTAGGCGACAATCTCTCTCCTCATCACTCGGTCATTTACGCGTGTCATAATTTCAGTCGATCTTTTATGGTGCCATTTGGATAAGTTGCTTAATATTTGTATTTTTATTTTGGTTTTCCTCGCCTCTTCTTTCCATTCCCCTGCCTGCTGTTATAGTGTTCTCAATGCCTTCCTTTCGCGCGACATGTCCATTAATTGTGTATTGTCTCTTCCTTCTAATTTTGATGACATTTCTTTTTTCTTGAACTCATTAACACAATTTTTTATTTGTAGTTTTTGCTACCCATGGAATTCGTTCCATTCTTCTTATAAACAACACATCAGCTGCCTCTAGTGTTCGTTGTGTTGTTTTACTTATTGTCCATGATTCACAGCAGAACAGGTTTGATGTAGCATTTTAGGACACGTTTTCTAACAGTAATTGACAACGAGTTGTTACATGGTATGTTTTCTGTTTTCATTCGGTAGTCTTTGTTTGTCATATTCTGCTTATTATTTCTGCAGAGCTTCTGTCATCTGATTATATTATTCATCCTAGGAATTTGATTCTATGAACTTGTTTCAGGATTTCACTGCTCTGTATTTTTTCATTAATCTGGTGTAAAAAAAACAATACTTTCATTATATGAAATTACATTTATTTAAATAATGAAGTTCAAATCAGTAGCAACAGCACACAATAAAGTGCTTAATAATAAGAATACTTGAATATCAACATGTCTTTTTACATTACATTTGGTTCGCAATATCATGACATTAAATATGCATTTTACAATAACTAGCCTGTTTTAACATACACATAATTTGAAGAGATTTATGGTATTTCATGTACCGCCTTTAGAAAAAACCATTTTAGAGTAGGAAATACTAATAACAATATACATCTATTCAGTGGAAGATCAGAACAAGGGTAGATCAGGAAATAAACAGTAATGAGAGATTAACGGAGAATTTAAACGGAAATCTGGCAACTATGATACAATTGTTGAGCTAATGGTTTGTTCTTTGTTAAATATCTGCCGTTCAGGTTGTACAATATTTTGTTTGTTTGCGTAGTATGCTGGCTTTATATCAGTGTACTGACTTCTGGGCTTTGTTTTCTTTGCAATTGCAGTGTAGTGGATTCTTCAATAGGTTTGACCTTTGCCTTACCTTTTTCTGCAGCTGTGAATGAGTCTTAACAATGTAAGTAAAGTACCCCCGTCACGCCAAGTGGCGTATAGGGAATATGGTGTTAGTGACCAATATTTTACAGACCTTCGGCACATGATTTTTGGTGTAATGTGGTCGATATTACGCCCGTGCTGCTTTACTTTCCCAGAAAAAAATCCGGTACCCTTTAAAGGTTGGGTGAACCTGGAAGCCGTCGGTTGGGATCGAACCATACCTCTGTGAATGAGTCGTAAGATCACATAAGGATGCATGATGTAATGATCCCACGGGAAATTTTAACTTGAAAATACACCATCATCAACACGTGCCATACCAGTTGGCATAGATGATCATGTCCTTCCACAATTCTATATCCACATGATATCGTATCAATCCTCATGTTAACTATATTCCACGCCATGACATTAAGCTATCCAGTATTTTCTCTCTTTGTCGTCCGCGATCTCTCTTTCCTTTTATTTTACCAGTTGTAGCCAAGTATTCCAACTTTACTCTTCTCATGATGTGCACGAAAAATGTTGATTTCTTCTTTCTGATGTTTTTTAAGAGCTCCCTTTTTGTGTTGGCCTCTTTGAGAACTTCCTCATTGAATTATTAATAGAGAAACTATTCAACACACACCATTGTCTATATAAGAGATTCAACATTTCACAGCTAAATATACTTATATTTACACCTGGTCTGTCGTGTGACCTGAACTCTAATTTGAATCCTTTGTTGCCATTACTCGAACCAGAGTGGAACACAAGAGTCATGGAAGTGCCAGTACTTGTGAACTGTGTGTAAGAAACTTGGCCACACAACACGTCTATTCTGGGTGAGTCAACGCTATAACCTGGAAGTAGTACGTGTGACATTATTAGTGCTGGTTGAGTTGATTATATTTGTTTAGAAGGAAGAGGTGAAGTTTGAGTGAGTTATGTTATAATATATATATATATATATATATATATATATATATATATATATATATATATTTGGAATTCACTACAGCATGTTAAACATATTCTGTAAAGCCATAGTTTGGTTTGGAATGTTTTGAAGTCTGACGTCCCGTTGAGTAAGATTGCACTTTATTCGGACCACTAATTGTAAAGATAATAAGAGCAATGCGATGGAAAAGTGAGAACATTAACCATAAATCCGCAAAATAATTGTTAGTAATTTTGAACTACTGTAGTTTTGTTGCGACGCCACTAATGAGGAGATCACTGGTGTTCGATTACACAATTTATACGACTAAACTAGCACTTTACCCATTTTCTCTCCGGTAAAATGAGCGGTTCATACAGTAATGTATGAGACCTGGGTAGAGTGTTATGTGACTTCATATTGTGAAAAGCAAAATTACAAAAAGAGAGGAAGATTGCATATGTTGGAGCAGATCCACTGAAAGATAAAACGGCAATAGAAGAGAACGTTTACAAACAGGTTTACAATAGCATGGTTGTCAAAGTGAATAACATGGTCAAAATAAAACAGGTATGACAATTTACAATAGGTTCACGCTAGAATACTGACAATTTACAACAGGGCCACACTAGAATAGTGACAATTTACAATAGGGTCACACTAGAATAGTGACAATTTACAACAGGGCTACACTAGAGTAGTGACAATTTACAATAGGGTCACACTAGAGTAGTGTCAATTTACAACAGGGTCACACTAAAATAGTGACAATTTACAACAGGGCCACACTAGAATAGTGACAATTTACAACAGGGCCACACTAGAATAGTGACAATTTACAACAGGGCCACACTAGATTAGTGACAATTTACAAAAGGGTCACACTAGAATAGTGACAATTTACAATAGGGTCACACTAGAGTAGTGACAATTTACAATAGGGTCACACTAGAGTAGGGACAATTTACAACAGGGCCACACTAGAATAGTGACAATTTACAACAGGGCCACACTAGAATAGTGACAATTTACAACATGGCTACACTAGAATAGTGACAATTTACAACAGAGCCACACTAGATTAGTGACAATTTACAACAGTGTCACACTAGAATAGTGACAATTTACAATAGGGTCACACTCTAGAATAGTGACAATTTACAATAGGGTCACACTAGAATAGTGACAATTTACAATAGGGTCACACTAGAGTAGTGACAATTTACAACAGGGCCACACTAGAATAGTGACAATTTACAACAGGGCCACACTAAAATAGTGACAATTTACAACAGGGCCACACTAGAATAGTGACAATTTACAACAGGGCCACACTAGATTAGTGACAATTTACAAGAGGGCCACACTAGATTAGTAAAAATTTACAAGAGGGTCACACTAGATTAGTGACAATTTACAACAGGGCCACACTAGATTAGTGACAATTTGCAACAGGGCCACACTAGATTAGTGACAATTTACAACAGGGCCACACTAGATTAGTGACAATTTACAACATGGCCACACTAGATTAGTGATAATTTACAACAGGGCCACACTAGATTAGTGACAATTTACAACAGTGTCACACTAGAATAGTGACAATTTACAACAGGGCCACACTATATTAGTGACAATTTACAACAGGGTCACACTAGATTAGTGACAATTTACAACAGGGCCACACTAGATTAGTGACAATTTACAACAGGGCCACACTAGATTAGTGACAATTTACAACAGGGTCACACTAGATTAGTGACAATTTACAACAGGGTCACACTAGATTAGTGACAATTTACAACAGGGTCACACTAGATTAGTGACAATTTACAACAGGGTCACACTAGATTAGTGACAATTTACAAAGGTAAAATAAATCCATGTGTTATACTGTGTGTCCAAAAAAGAATATACTCTTTCTTTATTTTGTTTCCAGCTGATGTGTGTAAGAAACACCGACTGAAGATCGCAAGTTTAAGACGAAATACCAGCTGTACGCGGATACACACAGATTTTCCAAAATGGCCCCTTGAAAACAACAGAAAGCATTTTGTGCTGTAAAATACGCCTCGAGTATGTGAGAAAACAGACTATAGACTAGATATCTGCCGTGTCACGAAATGCATCCATATTGAATATGTGTTACGTAGAATAAAAACAATAAAATATTGCATTACCTTTGGTATAAAAAAGAGGTCGACAATACTTTCATGAAAAGATATATTATATTTAGAGGATTTACGTGATAAGTGGACGACACAGACTAAACAACGTTTACATACCATTTTTTTCATTTTTTAATTTTTCCTCACATTCAGCTTTACTGCAGCTTCGCATTTTTATGCCTTAACCCTATATTATATTTAGGATACTCTGTAGTTCGCCGATATTAAGCAAACACAAGAAATAGATGATCTTTAATGAACAAACATGACAAGGATGCTTGAAGAATGTATGGGGCCCAGATCTTAGAATCCCAATTTCAATTCGTAGATGTATTCAGAAGGAAGACCGTGCCATGATTGGCTCCAATCTAACTATAAGAGGTGCCGGGTTTGTAACATACACTAACCGCTTTAGGAAGTCGCTTTCAGTTTTTCTCTTTGGAATTTACACCCTCTAGCCTATGTTTCTTCCGAGACCTTCCAGTCATGTCAGACATAAACTCTCATTTTAAACTACCCGATGTTGAATTCATCATCAGACAAAATGAACATAGTCGTCATTTGAACAAACAATTATAATGCCTGAGACTTAGTTTGATTCTACTAGAAGGAAAAACAAATATTTTCGAAAATATATGAGAAACACGTTCCTACAAATGCAACGCATAAACTGTGTAGATGTGTCTACAAGCAATTCGTTGTCCAGTATTAAAATAGTTTATATAATCTCATAAGCACCGGTGTCTTGAAGTATGTAGTGATTGATATTGTAATATGTTTGTAATGTAATGAATATAAATGATAAACTGATCATAAATAGAGAGAATGTGAAAGTTGAGAAAAGGACATTTTAAAACAAGAACAATAATGACGGTAGGTGTCATACTGTACTTGATAAATATTTGTATATCTAATCATTCCATGACTCAATCGCTGATATTACCTTTATTTGTCCGATGAATGTTTGTGTATGCTCAATACATATACAGCTTCAAGATTTTTGGTGTTGATAATTAATATAAAATTTGTTATATTTATGCAAACATAAATCAAATCATACACAAAAACATTCTAAAACACAAGTACATGCCCATCTATCATACCGTCATAAATAGCCAGATAGTCGAACGTGCATGACGATGAGGCGTCCTCTACGTTGAAATCCAGCACCTTCAACATAACAGCTTGTGATGATACTGAGGCTGTGATGTGCCACTGGCAGTCGACGTTTCTGGAAAAAGGATGAAACTATAAACGTAGCTGTTATACTCATGAACGTAGTCATTTGTTAATGGGTGACGATATCACTTTATTCGATAGAGAATAAACTATAAACGTAGCTGTTATACACATGAACGTAGTCATTTGTTAATGGGTGACGATAGCACTTTATTCGATAGAGAATAAACTATAAACGTAGATGTTATACACATGAACGTAGTCATTTGTTAATGGTTGACTATATCACTTTATTCGATAAAGAATAATCTATAAACGTGTGTCCCAAAAGAATGAAACTATAAACGTAGCTGTTATACTCATGAACGTAGTCATTTGTTAATGGGTGACAATATCACTACAAGAACACAAGTGACAAAAGGTTGAGATAAAGAGTGTAACCCCCATCTAGGTGTACCCAAAACGCAGACTAAATTCTTCAACACAAAGACAACAAGGCTAAATAAATGAATACCCTGTAGCATACATCTCATAGCGATGTGAAAACAGTGTTCACAAAAATTACAAGCAATAAATAATCTAAAATAAACAGAAATGATTGCAGAGACATAAAAAAATAAATAAATAACAACACATAGACGTTCGCTAAACATCGCGATGAACAATAATGCTGAATGTGCTAGACCGCTAATAAGAAGACAAATACTCTAATTGTTTACTACCATAGCAAAAGCAATGGCAATTCTGCAACGACTACTCGATAGACATGTCAGTCACGTCAACAGTCAGTTTCCATAAATCTTCATCTGCCTGATTTGTCTACTTAGGTTCAACCAATTTTCGCCACCTTCCTTTGTCATAAAATTCTTTGATGCACGAACAAACAGATGAAAAAAGGAGAAATGTATACCAAATGTCCTAGAGCATCAACAAACAAATGAAAAAAGGAGAATTGTATACCAAATGTCCTAAAGCATCAACAAATAGATCAAAAAAAGGAGAATTGTATACCAAATGTCCTAGAGCATCAACAAATAGATCAGAAAAGGATAATTGTATATCAAATGTCCTAAAGCATCAACAAACAAATGAAAAAAAGGAGAATTGTATACCACCTAGTGCATCAACAAGCAGATGAAAAAAGAAGAATTGTATACCAAATGTCCTAGAGCATCAACAAACAGATCAAAAACGGAGAATGGTATACCAAATGTCCTAGAGCATCAACAAACAGATCAAAAAAGGAGAATGGTATACCAAATGTCCTAGAGCATCAACAAACAGATCAAAAAAGGAGAAGTGTATACCAAATGTCCTAAAGCATCAACAAACAGATCAAAAAAGGAGAATTGTATACCAAATGTCCTAAAGCATCAACAAATAGATCAAAAAAGGAGAATTGTATACCAAATGTCCTAAAGCATCAACAAACAGATGAAACAAGTTAGGAGATTGTACATCAAATTCCTTGAAGATTGAAAAAAGAGATGAAAGTTGGGAGACTGTTATGCCAAAATTTTTTTTTTTTAATTTTCTTTTTTTTTTGAAGGTGGTAGTCTTACAACAGTTCAATGAATTAGTGATTTGTTGTATTACAACAGTTCAATGAATTAGTGATTTGTTGTATTACAACAGTTCAATGAATTTGTGATTTGTTGTATTACAACAGTTCAATGAATTAGTGATTTGTTGTATTACAACAGTTCAATGAATTAATGATTTGTTGTCCGATATTTAAGTGGAATATGATTTATTCTTCTTTGTGTTGTGTGTTCGCGGTTCGACAGGCAAACACATAGTTCAACAACAATGGCGCATGGCAGATATGTCCAAACCGAATGTAAAAATTCTGTGATGGTGGATAGGGAGGAAGAATCAGATATGATCAACGGCCCAGAAAGAGAAAACAGCAAAGTGTGTGTTACACATGAGGCATATTCAGAACACGAAAGACACATATGGCAGACCACCGTGAAAGAGATAGGAGCCTCATCACGTAACATTTCAAAGAAAGCCATGGAGTGAATGGACAAGCCAACCTATGAAAATCTGTACCATCAAAGCAAGAGACAGAGTGGAATGGTGCTCCATGGTATCCAACCTTCGATGCGAGACGGCACTCAATGATGATGATGTCCGCGAAGATAATTGCTTTTTTCTATGTTTTTTAGATTTGCTTTAGAGATTCTATGACCTTGCGTGGAATATTAAAATGCTCTATTTTGTAACAATGAAGTTAAATGCAACTGTTTATTAAACTAATGGTCAGTATTAAACATTGTAATACTAACACCATATTGCTCTTACCTTGGATAATTGTTGGGGTAACCTGGTGATGTAATGTACATCGATGATTCATTGATCCATAAGTTGTTATCTCCACACAGAACTGCAACACAAAGACGTTATTTCTTGTCGGATATGCTGCACATAGATACCGGTCATTAATGGAATATCATGCTATATCACATTTGTGATACAGACGAAACTACTTATACCTGAACACATATATTCGAAAAGTATTATTTGTCTTCAACTAAAAGTGCCCTGATATCTTTGGTAGTAAGATCTGATGTCATCTCTGATAAAGGCAATAAATATGAGGCTATGTGTGCACTCGCGCACGTTAAAGAATCATTGACAGGTAAAAATATAAAATAATAAGCCATAAATATGTCCGATGCCAGGGAATCATTTTTAGCTAAAATCTACCCACACAGTGGATCCCACACAGTGGATCCTACACAGTGGATCCCTCACAGTGGATCCCACACAGTGGATCCCACATAGTGGATACCACACAGTGGATCCCTCACAGTGGATCCCACACAGTGGATCCCCCACAGTGGATCCCCCATAGTGGATACCACACAGTGGATACCACTCAATGGATACCAGGCGGGCTGTGCTACGGAGTTCGTGCACGTGGGTCAGGATTCTTTTCAGATTCGTTCCAGGTTCTCAGCAGGATATAGGATGATCGTCAGATGTGCAGTGATGCTAATACTAACCACAATCAACATCTCACAAGACACGTTGTGACAGTAGAGTTTTTGATAGAAAAAAATGATGCTAATTTCTTTTGTAAGACTCAATTTTGTGCTTTGGAAAATAAATATAGGACAATAGCTGTCGATACAGTCGAAGGTGTTCTGCAGTAAATGTATACAGCAAAGTCAGTAAGTGATAACATGAATTCTATATTTATGAACATTTGTTTAAAGACATTGCTTTCCGTACATCCTGAACATATCACTATCTACAGAAGTAAACCCGAGAGCTGGAAGGAAAACCCAAACACCTCGGTAGCCTAGTTGGGAAGACCACCCGACTGGACTACCGACGTTCGGACAATCCGTGTTCGATTACCGCTGGGAGCAGTGTGAGTTGTACTCGTGGTTGGAAAATAAAAATACCCCACCGGTCGACTCAGCCGTTGGCAGAAATGCGTACCAGGTATTACCCTGGGAAGTTGCGTCGCATCTGAGTTTCGATGCTTGAGGCGACACTATACAGAAATCTCCGAACATTTCTGGATAGGCGGCCGAGCACATATGGGGGTGGAAACTCGCGTGCTAAGACGCCGGTTCAAGTCTCGAACTTTACTTTAACTTTACCTAATCACCTTTACCTGCTTGGTGTTTTCTGTTATAGGAGCTATACGTATGGTGTCATTTTACCAACAACTGCCATGCTGGTTATGGTCTTTTCCGGGGTTTCTCTTTTAGTTCTCAGGCTTGCTTTTATAGAAAGTGATGCTTTAAACTATATATCATAATTGGTAGCTAGAAATGGTATCAGAGTAGTAAGGAAGCTACTTTCATTATGGCAAAGGGGGGAAATGGGGGGACGTGACATGTGGGATTTGAGCGTCTATGTAAATGTTAGGAGTGCAATAATGATAACCGGCAAATAGCTCAGCAACTCAATCCTTCCTTCACTGTTGCTTTTTTGGTTCTTTGGTATCAGTGGACCATCTTTATCACTTGTTTCAATTTCAAGGAAGGGGGGGCGGGGGGTTGGGAAGGAGAGAGAGAAAGGGGCGGGGTATTAGTTATATTTTCTTTGTATCATTGTCTTTACTACTTTGTAGAAGTCACTTGTGGCTGTCATTTAGTTCCTGTACATCATTTGCTCTTACTCTATCCAGGCATTTTGCATCACTTCGTGTCTAAAAATGATCCCATACTTCTAAGCTGAGACACATTTTTCATACTCTACTTACTCCCGCATTGAGACATCTTAATTCCGTGCTGAGAATTATCATTCATACTCTACTTACTTCCTGTGTTGAGACATATCATTCATACTCTACTACTTCCGCTCTGAGACATATCTTTCATACTCTACTTACTTTCGTGCTGAGACATATCATTGATACACTACTTACTTCCGTGCTGAGACATATCATTCATACTCTACTACTTCCGTGCTGAGACATATCATTGATACACTACTTACTTCCGTGCTGAGACATATCATTGATACACTACTTACTTCCGTGCTGAGACATATCATTGATACACTACTTACTTCCGTGCTGAGACATATCATTGATACACTACTTACTTCCGTGCTGAGACATATCATTGATACACTACTTACTTCCGTGCTGAGACATATCATTGATACACTACTTACTTCCGTGCTGAGACATATCATTGATACACTACTTACTTCCGTGCTGAGACATATCATTGATACACTACTTACTTCCGTGCTGAGACATATCTTTCATACTCTACTTACTTCCGTGCTGAGACATATCTTTCATACTCTACTTCGTTCTTTTTAGACTACCGATCGTTTTATAGATTTGTTTTCCCCTTTTCTTTAACTGTTTCTCTGATTGTGTTATTCTATCATGGGCTGCTCTTGTGCTTCTTCCTTAGATTTGCTACACAGATTGCCTTACTCTTGCTTAGATTTGCTACACAGATTGCCTTACTCTTGCTTAGATTTGCTACACAGATTGCCTTACTCTTGCTTAGATTTGCTACACAGACTGCATTCTTTTTCCTTAGCTTTGTTATTTGCTACACAGACTGCATTCTTTTTCCTTAGCTTTGTTATTTGTTACACAGACTGCATTCTTCTTCCTTAGCTTTGTCATTTGCTAAACAGACTGCCTTCTTTTTCCTTAGCTTTGCTACACAGACTGCATTCTTCGTCTTTGATTTGCTGCACAGACTGCTGTTACAATATTGGTTATTGTTTTGTTAGCTCTTTCTACTGTTCATCAATTTAGTCATGGTGTTTCATAAATTCAGTTTTTTTTTAAGTTTTCTTTGATTCTTAAACATCCAGATTTTAACATTTTTATTGCTTTCCTTTTTGTTTCTTTATTTGCACATTTGTTTTCTTTTTATATCTGACTCTCTAAATAACTGTCTTGACATACATTTTACTTACACAAAATTATTACCTAATTGCTCATTTCTCGTGTACTCAAATACAAAACCTTTGTAGTTGTAGTAGGAATCAGAATGAAAGACAACAGTCATGGAGTTGCGTGTGCTTGTAAACACTGTTTTCGAAACTCGGTCATCCAATATTTCTATTATGCGGGAATCTGTACTGCTACCTAAAAGTGATAAACATCAGAACATGCCATTACACTTCACAAGTTGACCATATATATGTACGAGTATTTAGAATTCTATTTATCTAAAACGGGCATGTACCACTACTTTTATGATGGACTTCAGTTTCCAAGATGGTGGAACTAGTTCGAGTTCTCACGATCGCTGCATTAATTGCATTTGGGGTCTGATTAATTTCGGCTCTCCATTGCAATTTTGTCCGTTAAAATCAAAATGATGTTCTACTTAACACATCTGCGCCGATGAAGCGGAGTCGTACGCACAGCAATATTACTTTTTGACAAATCAAGTGTTGTAAATGTGACATTCCACCATCTAGAGCTGATCTGCGGTTTACGTCACATTGAGTGCTATTCAATGACCGTTGTTGGAATTGTTTAACGCAAGTTATTTATATGTTACAATTCATTAATGTGGTCTGCTCCGTCAAGTCGGCCGTAGTTTTATCTCTTTAGGGAATTTGCACCGTGTTGCGTTCGTTGTAGGCTGCATTTACTAGAGTAACCAGGAATCTATGGTCGCAGCCATTGTTGTGTGTGCTACGTCATCATAATGGCTCATCGTAATTCCCTAGACCGGCCATACGCTAATCTTACTTGGATGTGTTCACTTTCTGTGCGGTTTTGCCTTATGTCTTTTGGGGTGTGCTGAGACTTTATGATCGAGACTACAGCTCCCTATCTTTGTTTGGGAGATGAGTTAGTAATTCGGATGCTTCCACTGGCACGGGCGGCTGAGCAATTATGGATTTTAATTCGTTTTCAGTGATACCGGAGCCTTCCATAACGAAATAACCAAATAAATACTTTTATAATATTCTATAATGAACCGTCTTTATCTGCACGGCACATTTGATTTTACACTCGCATTGTATATGTCAACTGCACAATTATAGAACATGAAAACATCTGTTATTTTACGGACAACTTTCCTTAAAAAATGTAGACACTTCATGTAAATGGGTGTCACCAGGCACGTTTTCCATATATTTCCATTTGCATTAGATAAATATAGAAGATATCAG
Organism: Megaustenia siamemsis; assembly: GCA_032433765.1. NCBI lineage: Eukaryota > Metazoa > Mollusca > Gastropoda > Stylommatophora > Ariophantidae > Megaustenia > Megaustenia siamemsis. The sequence continues at coordinate 76,775,982 of JAVIAB010000041.1, forward strand.
AATCTAGAGTTGTTTATTTTATACACAAACCCGTGCTACATCAATTGACATGAAGAAAAGGTCAAGTACTAATTGTGTTCATAATAGAAGAGCATGATAGTTGAGAAAGTTACAAGCCGTACCGGGACTCTAGAACAAGCACTTGGTTACGTCCGTCTGGCAGTTAAGGCACATGCATACACACTAGATAGATTCTGGACATTCAACACATTTAGAGATATCCATTAATTATTTGTAATATCTTGCATGTAGATTGTCTCCAAAAGTAAGTGTATATATATATATATATATATTGTAGTAGCCTCCATCAGTCATAGTTGACTATGGATTTTTTAGCACCCCTAGAAATGCTATTTTGTTCTTTTCTTTTGCCGTGCATTCTCTTTTTCTATGAATCTGTTTGCTTCTTGTTTTAGCTGGAGCTTTAGAGTGTGTTTCCAGAGATTGCGGTCTCCAGCTATGTCTTCCCAGGCTGCACGGTTTATGTTCAGAGTCTTCATGTCACGTCTACACACGTCTACACATCGAAGTTGTTGGGCCCCCTATTTCTTTTGCCATCTGCCAGTTGTCCGTAGAGTATATCTTTTGGTATGCGGCTATCTATCATATGGTGTACGTGGCCAAGCCAGCATAACCTACGTTGTTTGGGCAGCGTGTTGTTGTGCAGGAGTTTTTGTGAGTCATGAACTTCACGCATGTCACTTTATGCTTTCTGGTGAAACCAAGAATACGGCGTAGACATCGCATATGGAATGCATTTAGCTTTCTCTCCAGCTTTGCATAAGTTCTCCAAGATTCGCTGCCATACAGGCGGATACTAATTGTGCAAGCAATTTAAACTGCGGTCTTTGTTTTAATTATCAGTCTGCTGTTTTGCCAGACACGCATAGAAAGACGAGCGAAGGTGGTAGCAGCTTTACCAATGCGGGTGTCAATTTCTGTATCTAAAGATAGTTTGTCGTTGAAGATGGATCCCAGGTAGCTATACTGCTGCACGACATCGAGTTGTAGTAGTCGATATGTTTATATAATTAATGCTATATTAAAGTTCTTTATTAGATATAAATCATCTCTGAAAGACTTCTCCATAAGTAAAAATGACTGGGAACATCTGGCATGTAATCACACATCACGGAGAGCATGTATAAGGAATGGTATAACATCATTTGAGACTGTGCTAAGGCAAAACTTAGAAGAGAAAAGACTCATGAAAAAGGATGGAAAACCATGCGGACCAATGGACCTGACTTGCTCATTCTGTGTACCCTGTGTGTTTGTCAAACATTGGTAGAATTAGCCACGAGAGAAACTGCTCAAAAAAAAACATCTAAAAAAATATACAATAACCTCCACTAGACCGTCTGACAAGACGAAAAGGGCCATACACATATATTATATATAATATAAATATTTATACCAACAAATATAGAAGCAAACAGACCTATGCACTGCACTATTTATTTGTAAGTTTACAGTATATTTAATAGTTAAAAGCATAATCTGATTGTTATGTTTAAAAATTGAATCTGAAATGATGTCTCACATGCAGACATTCATAATTAACCTGTATCTTTATCAGTTGTGCTTGCTTATTTGCGTTCGCTTGATAACTAAAGCAATGCACCTTCTGCATCATCCGCCCTTAAAAGGACGTTAAGTGAGCGTGCCTACGTTGTATTGTGGTTTGCAGTAAAACTATGATATTCGCGCCTTTCGGCCCAACACATTCGATTTCAGCACGTTAAACAGTTTAAATCTGTGACTTCGTCACGATGAAGTTTAGACCTTAAGAAGTTACACTGGGAAGTATAACAACAGGCCTGCGAAAGACTAGAAACTATATCTTCCATAAAAAGAGGAAATAAAAACGAAGCTAAAAAAAACACTACGTCACAACGTCCAATAGCATTTCCTATTGAGAAAGTTCAGTAATGAGAATAGAAGAAACGAAGAAATAACGGTCCTTGACTGTACCATCATAAATAACCACATAGTCTTTATAGCCTGAGTTCCAAGGGCTGTCCAAAAAGAGACTCAACAACTTCAGGACAATCACATCTGAGGCTGAAGAAGCGGTGATGTGCCACTGGCAGTCCACGTTACTGAGGGGAAAAAATGAGTTATTTAAAGTAATTTAAGAAGTGTATTGCTAAACTCGGAGTTTTTAAAATGCTTAATACAAATTGTTTTATATTTCTATTCATTTATGTTTGTAACAAATGGGATATACAATAGTTTGAGCTGTTTATATATATATATATATATATATATATATATATATATATATATATATATATATATATATATATATATCGACAATATCAATGGGACGTGAGTAACGCTTGTGACAGACCAAACTAAGGATAGTGACATGTGGTATGTAGTGAGTCGTCTCATCTTCACAAAAAGCACAATTGATACCAACCTTTTAGATATTACCATCGCTACAGTCACTATCCTCACTCTCGCTATCATTGATATGGTCACCCTGGACGCTTCTAAGATGGAACTTTTTTTTTCTGGCAAATCTCGTCTTTCATTCCGTCTATCCCCTCTGTCTTGGCCTTCCTCTTACTTTCAGCGCTTATGTTTTGAAGCAGAAAGTATTTGGCGTTGTTTGGTTTTCTTTCATTCTCACCAGGGTTTCAAATACTTTCATTTGTTTTATGTATGTATGTATGTATGTATGTATGTATGTATGTATGTATGTATGTATGTATGTATGTATGTATGTATGTATGTATGTATGTATGTATGTATGTATGTATGTATGTATGTATGTATGTATGTATGTATGTATGTATGTATGTATGTATGTATGTGTGTATGTATGTATGTATGTATGTATGAATGTATGTATGTATGTATGTATGTATGTATGTATGTATGTATGTATGTATGTATGTATGTATGTATGTATGTATGTATGTATGTATGTATGTATGTATGTATGTATGTATGTATGTATGTATGTATGTATGTATGTATGTATGTATGTATGTATTTATGTATGTATGTATGTGTGTATGTATTATTGTATGTATGTATGCATGCATGTATGTATGTATGTATGTATGTTTGTATGTTTGTATATATATATATATATCTCAATGCAAAAGAAGACATGTGGAACAATATTAAAACAGGTAAATGAATTTAAATATCTGGGAACTTTGTTAACCTCAGACGGAAGATGTCCAATAGAGGTCAGATGCAGAATGGCTCAGGCAAAAGCAGCTTTCCAAAAAAATGAGGAAGATACTATGCAATCCATTTTTGACAATAGAAATGGGCAAAAGAATTCTTAAATGTTATATAGAGCCAGTCTTAACATATGGATTTGAATCATGAACAATAGGACAACAGACAACAAAATCACTGGAGTCTGTAGAAATGTGGTTTAACAGAAGAATATTGAGAATACCATGGAAAGCTCTAGAAGAGTAATGAAAACGTTATGAAAGAGGCCAAAGCAAAAAGAGAGCTAATTTCCAATATTAGGAAGAAACAATCATCTTTTTGGCCATATAATGAGAAGAGAACAGCTGGAATAAATTGTAACAACTGGGAAAATTGAGGGACGAAGAGATAGAGGAAGCAAATAGAAAATATACCAGACAGCTTAAATGAATGGCTTGGCAGAAAGTCAACAACAGAAATGATAAATAATTGTCCAGATCGAAAGTTGTGGAGAGACATGATCACCTACGTCAGCAGGCCCGGTACATGATGCTGATGATGATATATATATATATATACTCCAGGCACTATTTAATCTTAATGTGTTCAGAAATGTTCTAATTTTCACATTGGTCACTGGTAAATAATGTCGCTTGAATCAACAGAAGCTACACAACGACTGACGACGATCGAATTTGCAATTTCTGTGAGAAACATAAAATAAGACGACCACGAGTTCTATACCATCCTTTTTTTTAATTTGCAACAATTCTCAAGAATTTTGGTTAACAAATGCCTCAGACATTTTTCTCAGCCGGGTGTCATGGTGCCACATGACATTCCAGGGGAGCTACAGGTAAAAATGGCTGTTTTTTGTGGGTTTTTTACGCACACATGAGACTGGGGGCTCGTGCGCGAGACCAAGGTGTCATGCATTCGGATACAGAAGATTTACTTACCTACATCGGTCAAATGTCCAAAGAGGAATATAACATAAAAAATGATTACACGCATCCACACTAGCATCCAATACTTTCAACAAATTGACGACCATCTGGATGTACAAAGAACTCAGGAAATGAACAACATGTAGATTGTTCACGTTCTGTTTGATACCAATGCTAACACATGAATGTACAAACTGGAACCAAAGCTTTATATAGGAATTTAAAGCTTTTGAAGACAAGTGCTTTCACCGGATCTCAAAGATAAGCTGAAAAGAATGCATTTTAAATTAACAGATGATAGATAAATCAAAGCAAGAATACGCGTCGAGCTTATATAAGAAGAAAGACATTGGAAATACGTCGGTCTTGTGCTGATAATGAATTGTTATTGTTGTTGTTGTTCGTTCGCCAGCTTTCAACTCTGACGAATTCCCTAGAGACTAGGAACTGAATTTTGCATGTTAATCCATTTTTCCCTGGCAGCCGTGTGCACAGGGGTCCCTCGCCGCACAGGCAGATAACTCCGACTTCGGAGGTACTCTTGTTTTTTCCGTCGATGAGTAACTGACGTTTCAAGCCGGGTCTCGCAGCTGAGACCAGGGGTGGTTGTCGCAGAGAGAAATCATAAATAAAAATCCCAACCAGTTTAGCCGAGATTTGAACCTACAACCTCTCTCTCCCGAGACATATCCATATATGGTGGTCACTTCTATAAACACACCAAATAAATGTGCGTCTGTGTTTTCTATTTCTCACTCGCTCTACCTCTCCTCCCTCTCTATCTCTCTCCTCTCCTGTATTTTAACACTGTTGGTTCAAGGTTGAACAAGTTATCATTATACGCCTCAGAACAGGACACAATCGACTCCATAGTCACATGTATACAAAATTCAAGATTCGCACCTCAACTACTTAGGGAGCCGCGATAGCTCAGTGGTTAGTGAACTGGACTACAAAGGACAAGGGGTAGGGTTCGTCCCAACCGACGGCTTCCGGGTTCACCCAGCCCTAAATGGGTACGGGATTTTTTTCTGAGAAAGTAAAGCAGCACGGGCGTAATACCGACCACATTACCCCAAAAATCATGTGCTGAAGGTCTGTAAAATATAGGGTCACTAACACCATATTTCCCTATACGCCACTTGGCGTGACGGGGGTACTTTACTTTTTTTTTTTTTTACCTCAACTACTTGTACATGTGGACAGGCGCCCCAGACTGCTGAACACATACTTCAAGATTGCACTGAATATAGTAGACTGAGGAAAATCCATTGGCCCATAGATACAACACTACAGACAAAACTATATGGGCCACTGCAAGAATTATAAAAGACAGTAACATTTATACAGGAAACGACATTGCAGATATAGACAATACTTCGGGCGAACGAAAGATAGATAGATATCACTCAAATGTAATCGAAAAGCTATACTGTTTGTTTAGGTTGTATTTGAGTTTATGCTCCAAGTGATAACAATGTATATGTCAATTTATTTTAATGTTTGTTAAGATGATATAAATATAATACTGAAAATAATGATACTATTATTGTGGTTTAAATAAAGTAATACAGAGACTACGATTTTCTTACTTTGGGTAATTGTTGGGATAGCCAGGTGAGGTAAAGTTCTGCACGTTATTATTTGCCAATAGCCTGACATCGGAACAATCACCTGTAACATAGTTACAATGTTAAACAACACAATAAATAACACTTACATCAGTTACAAAATATGATGGCAATGTTTTCTTTATCTTTTACAATGTTCATATCATCTGTCTAGTTAGTGTTGATTTGCCTCTTGTTGTGGGCGCCTGTGATGCGTTTTACTTCACTTGTAACTAGGGACCTGTGTCGCTAACTGCTGATCTGACTGTGCAGCTGCTGTTGATGTATAAACTTTTACATTTTATGAGTTTATGATCGTAATTGTATAATAAACAATAACAAAACAAGCTATGACTTTAGTTAAATAATTCCACAACAAAGATCAGCAAAAATATTAAAGAGATACGGGTACAAAGTCAATACAAAGGCAGGTTACAATTATATATATCGTGAAATGCTTAACAGACAAATGAAGAAAAGTAGAAATACAGTTTGTGATCAGTTAGGCTAAATCTGTTACACAAATAAACATATTTAACAAAATTGAAATCCAATATATAAACATGTTTGGAGTTTCATTTCTTTACATACGTTATGTCATTTAGTTCAGACTTTGTGTTTATGAAAGTCTCAATCTTGTATTATGACTTGTTACTCTAAGAATACACGTCATATGAATATGAAAGTAAGATTTTGGACAAATCATGTCCATCATAGTTATGTGGAAGTATATTTCCTAATATAATATTATTACCTAATTTCTCCTTTGTCGAGTACTCAAAGATAAAACCTTTGTAGTTGTTCGAGGAATCAGAACTAAACACAACAGTCATTGAGCTGCCAGTGCTTGTAAACACGGTTTGTGAAACATCACCAGTCAGTAGTTCTATTATAGTGGAGGTTGTACTGCTACCTACAAATGATAAACATCGGAACATGCTGCAACAGTTCACAGTGTGATAAGTCATAACTATTTACATCTTTAAATATATATAAGTGCGTGCTCCAATAACTATTTAAACGTGCGTGTGCCACTAAACATCACTAACCGTTAGTTAGTTGGCATTCTTCAATAATCAAAACTTACTCTGATAGCGATATTGTTAAACGATCAAATTATAAATTATGCAGTCTTTCATAACTGACTTTTATTTGTATATATTGTAGCCCTCCCGGTTTTAGGTTTTAAGTATTATAATATGATCTCGTCACAAAAAGGGGCATAACATTTGAGTTAACACAAAGTTGCACTGGGAAACATAGCAGCAGGCAAAAAAAGAGTAACATATCGCAAACTATGTCACTACATTTCCCATAAACGAGGAAACAAGATAGACGCGAAAGAAGACACCAATTTACCAGTTTCCACAATTATTTAGTATTTACAAACATTATTCTACTTATAAAAATTGAAAAAATTTAGAAAAAATGGTTGTTTAACTTTACCATCATAAATAACGACATAATCTTTAAGGTCTGAGCCCAAGGCTGTTTTCTCCAGATAGAAATCCAACAACTTCAGGACAATCACACTGGAGGACGAAGGAGCTGTGATGTGCCACAGACAGCCCATGTTACTGAGGAAAAACAACAGCTACGCATTTTAAGAAGTGTTTTAATAAAAGCAAACTGGGAACTAATTTCCAATATTAGGTTATGTGATAAGGAAACATCTAGAATATATTGTGACAACTTGGAAAAATAAGGACGAAGAGTTAGAGGAAAGCAAAGAGAAAAGATACCGGACAGCATAAAATAATTATTTGGCAGAACATAAACAGAAATGATAAATAAATGTCGAGACCTAGAGTTGTGGAGAGACACGCCAGCAGGCATGGTACTTGTTGGTAATTACTAATGTTAAAACTGCTTACTATAAATAGTCTCATTTTAATGCATGCTTTTGTATTCTAGAAAATGTTGAAACACTGATGTGAGTAAATATCGAACCATCGTTGTTCAATTGCGGTCTTTGTGTGTGTGTGTGTGTGTGTGTGTGTGTGTGTGTGTGTGTGTGTGTGTGTGTGTGTGTGGGTGTGCATGTGTGTGTGTGTGTGTGTGTGTGTGTGTGCATGTGAAGCTAACATTAAAGCTGGATAATTAGTGACAACAGAACAAATTGAGCGAAAAAGAGACAGTGAAAGACACAGAGAGAATTTGCTAGACACTAACGTAATGTTGATATCGGGATGTAGCAGAAATCAACAGGTGAAAGGCACATGAAGCATATGTACATCTGACGATAAAAATGAACATTTTTTTAAAAAGGAAAACAGTCCCATGGTTACTGTAGTAGCAATACAGTCTTGGAACCAGTACCCACGTTCACATATTCTTAGAACCTTTCATACAAATCTTAACCTGGATCTGTCCTTTAGCTGGTCTTTGTTCTATTTATTTCAATCCAGTCGTTGTTTGACCAAGCTCCAGACTACAGTGAAGTGACGTATCTTTCTTTTAGAGAGTCAGGCCATATCGTCATGTAGTTAGATTGTGTGTGTATCCATATATAGTTGTGTATGTTGGAAGTGCAATGATGATAACCCGCAAATAACTCAATATATTTGTATGTTGTTGTTTATTGTTCAGCTGACGGCCTAACGTTGTTCTGCTTTTGTTCTGTTCCTTTACCACGTAAATCTGTAACCATAACAATTTTCTGTTTCTATTTTTTGTATCTTCACTGATACAAATTAACATATAAACTTATATAATGCGCTGTCATTTATAGAATGAAATAGTGAAACGTGATCGCCAATGCCACTTGACATTGTAGCCCCTGATGATGAAAGTGAAGGCCCTTTCACTCAGTGACACCTACACTTGACATTGTAGCACCTGATGATGAAAGTGAAGGCCCTTTCACTCAGTGTTGGACGTGGCGAGACAATGTTTTAGTGACCACATTTTTTCAGACACAAACGACCTTTCCTGACATGTTCGGTGTCACGAGCTTATCGTATCTTGTTCTTGATTCTTCCCCACTCGAGTTAGACGGCACATAGAGCTTGTAGTATTTTCAACACCCATCTCCATTCTTGGCGAAATGTTTGATCTTATCTAATGAGTCTATTCCTGCTAACTTTGCTTCTCTTATAAGTGTTTATTTTAGTATCTCTTCTACCTTCAATTTAGTAGCTTCCTCTATTTCTGAATTCGAATCACTCAGTATGCAGGCGTGGGTGTAATTTTACTAACTCTAACCAGATGAATGCCTTTGTCACTGCCATCACCTCCATCGTCATGCTACACATGGTCATAACGTACGCACTACTATCTTCCTTGATTATTCGCCTGCCGAACGTGCTGTAAATGAATGCTCATGCACTCATTTGAAGTCGTATTATCTACTGATCCGTCTGTATAGATGACTGCAGCTTTCTCATCGGTGTTACAAATAGTATTATATTACTAGTTAGTAAACGTTCTGTTTGAATTAGATGTAACCAATTGCTAATGAACGATAGAAAGAGAAATAGACAGCGAAAGGCAGTGATAGATGCGGAATATGTCCGCTTTATAATTAAAACTTCAGTGCTCGACACCTGTTTCAGGATATAGAATTATCGTATCTGCCGGGTACTTTGACCATTATAATTTGGGTCTTAAAAAACAGGGTGTGTCTGATACAGTGATACTCATTCACTGATACTCATTCCCTGATACTCATTCCCTGATACTCATTCCCTGATACTCATGTTACAGCTTACTTTCATATTTGGTGATTTCAGCAGCATGGGTGCGCATGCTCGACTGTTAACTGTCACAGCTGTGTTCGTTTAAGCTTTCAAATTGTGAACGACTTTTCAGTGTTAAATGCACGCCCCTGTACTCATAGATGGCGTCAGCATCAAGACGGACTATTTTCAACTGGTGTTGTATTTCTCTGTCTTTAACAGAATAACATGCAATTATGTTTCTCTTACCTTGGATAGCTGCCAAGGTAATATGGTGAGGTTAGGTACTGAACACTTTCATTTGCCCATAACGCGACACTGCCGCATTGGTCTGAAAACAACACAAATACCTGACATAACCATCTTAATTTAATGAAATAGTGGTTGGAGCAGAAGATATAGTCTTAAAGACACATTAAAACTATGATCATTATAAGAAATAGACGATACCCTTGTTATAACCGAAAAAGAATAAATCAATAAAGCTGAGGGAGAAAAGAGAATAGTGCACATATCATGTGTACAAATAATATTTCACTCGTATGTTGCTATTTCTAGAAGTATAAGACCTTATAAGAACAAAACATAGAAAGAATAAAGAAACGTAAGAAACACAAATATAAATAGAAAGCTGTATATAACAAATAAAGTAAAGTACACCCGTCACGCCAAGTGGCGTATAGGGAAATATGGTGTTAGTGACCCTATATTTTACAGACCTTCAGCACATGATTTTTGGGGTAATGTGGTCAGTATTACGCCCGTGATGCTTTACTTTCCCAGAAAAAAATCCGGTACCCATTTAAGGCTGGGTGAACCCGGAAGCCGTCGATTGGGATCGAACCCTACCCCTTGTCCGTGGTAGTCCAGTTCACTAACCACTGAGCTATCGCGGCTCCTCAAAGCTGTATATGACAAGCAATTATTACTAAGTTGTCTTGGGATTCTAAATATATTTGTAAACATAGTTAATCGTGTAGACAGTTTGGTAATGACCTACTGGTGTTATGTCTGTTGTTATCAAACCCAGACTGTGTGAATATAACATGAGCGCCAAGAAAAGACATTTTCTTGTAAAAAGTAACAAGGAAAATAACAACCTCCGGGAACGATAACTCGTGCGTGGGAGTTTGGCACCATTTTCACATTGTGAATGGCTATCGTATTAGGAGACAGATAATAACACATGATACTATCATAGAGGTGAACTTCCGAGGCGATAGATCAGTGAATCATTTCTGGGCAAGAGGTATGTTTACAACACTCGGGAAAAAAATCACAAATAATCAACTTCTTCTTCTTCTATCCTTCCTCTGTTGCCGTTGGCGTCGAGGGGAGAAACAATCTGCGATTCTTTGCTCTTCTGTTGGCATCTTCTGATGTTATTCCTCCTAGTGACTCTAGTATTCCATTTATCCATCTCTTTCTCGGTCTTCCTCTCAAATAATCAACAACAGACAAAAAATACATAGAGCAATAGATGGTCCGAAGTGGGTAGAACCCGTATTCCTCGGCACAGCGCTTTGCCACAAGAACCAAACGCTAGAGTACACGGCCAACTCAACTACCTAAAAAAGATAACTATCTGTTGCAAAGTCTTTCACGCATGTGTACTCATAGCTATAGTATATGGTTACGATCACAACTCGGGAATAAATTTGTATATCTGTATTTTCATATTAAGACAAGTATCTCCCGGATATGGTAGGGCTGAATGCTTGCGTTCTAGACAAACAGCTATAGGACGGAAGAGCATGAATAGTAGTTCCAGTGGTTTAGACTGGAGACAAATAATAATAAATGAATATTATAATGGAGGAATATTTCCGAGGAGATAGATCAGTTCCGTGATTTACAGTGAGGGGAGATAGATCAGTTCCGTGATTTACAGTGAGGTTCCTGTGAGGATATGATGATGCTGGTTTGATTTCACATAAAAACACAATTAACATAATCCATATTGAACTAGGCGTCCACGTTGCAAATGTATTAACAGTCTTCTACACAATAGCTTCGCTGCATACCTTCTACTCATTTATCATCATCATCATCATTTCTTATATGGTTGGCGTAGGCGATCATGTCCTTTCACAGTTCTCTATCCACCATTCTTCTTCTACTTCTACCTTTTTAGCTCCCAGTGGAGCATAGGTCTTCAACAAACACTTTCCAATTCGTTCTGTCTTTTGCCATTCTTTTAAGATCATTCCATGTCTTCCCCATTATCTTCATCTCTTCTTCCATCTGTCTTCTCCAAGAATTCCTTGGTCTTCCTCTTTGTCTTTTCCCATGGGGATTCCAAAAAAGGGCCTCTTGTGTAATACTCTCAGTTGGCTTCCGTAGTGTGTGTCCTATCCAGCACCATCATCTTCGCTGTATCTCTTTATCCACTGGTGTTTGACTGGTACCTTTCCATAATTCTATACTATGATCCCAGATATATAATTGCTAATAAATGTAAGTCCCAAGTCATTTAAATATGAAAGTACACCAAGACTATTATAAAACGATGAACTAGAGTTTGTACAATTATCGTTACCAAGTCTCTTGATCGTGAAGTATTCGAATTTGAAACCCGGGAAGGTATCAAAATAGTTAGAGCGAAACACAACAGTCAAGGAGGGGCCAGTGCTAGCGATGAATATTGAACTTGGCGTCACTTGACCACACAATGACTGCACTGGCGTAGAGTTGGTGCCGTCACCTAAACATGATAAGCAGGAACAAACATGAATGTTGGATATTAAGTACACTATCGTACTGGACTATCAATTTAGAATTTTGATTAAAGTACTTTCAACAATATTAATAAACCTACTATATATATATATTCACCAAATTCGTATTTCACAAACTAAATTGTATTTTCAACATTGAGTTGATATCAACAAAATTCGTCCTCGCTAAAATTCTTAAAGCGCGGGAATGTTTTTCACTGATAGACAAAAAAATGTTACAGTTTTGCAATAGTAAATAATCAGACCATGATTAGTCCATCGTTGAACGTGTGTTTCGACTTTTTTATCTTCTCAAAGTGTAAATAGGGATGTAATCAAATGTGTTTACTAACAGACATACATGTCTAGTTGTTCAAATAATAGATCATAATTTTGTATTGTAATATTTTTAGTAAAGTTGATACGTACAGTTTTCTGTTAACAGTTCTTGAGTATTTGTTCTTGGTAAGAGTATTTTATGTTATTAGTTTTTTAAGAATGTTATAACAAGTGGAGAAAATAGTATTTTCCTTAACTGTTGCTTTGAGTTGATAGATCTATGGTAAACTGTTGCTAACCTACCACTTTCATAATGGGGCAAATATAATTTAGGAATTTGTTACTCAATTTGGTAACATTCATTTGCTCCTCTCTCTCGCTGCTATACATGTATTATAACAGGAGGTAAAGGCATCAAGATTCATAGAAATGAGAAGCTGCCGTAAAGCTGATGATAATAATGAACATTTAAAAAATGGTAAACGTGGTATGGTATTCGCTTTACGTAAGTGAGAAACAAACCAAAATTAGAACGACGTTTCGGCCATGTAGGTGCTCTTCTGGAACAATATATAGCAACACAACAATAAGATAAAAATACAAAAATATATCAGGAGATATTTGTTTTACCAGTAAAGGTTTGCTTGGCCAAAGCGTTGTTCTACTTTTGCTTTGTTTCTCACCTACGTAAAGCTGCTGCCATACTACTTTTTCCATTTGTATTCATCATGTTGTAATATAATATTTTTTCCTCACGTATTTTCTTTATCATTTTATCTGTTCCTTCTTTTAGTATTAGTTTTAATACAGCATGACATGGCGTAGAGTATATCTTTATTTCCTTGTCCGTTTGTGTTGTCCCTGTTTTCTGAAGAAGGTTGCATATAGGCCGAAACGTAATCGACTTTGTTTTGTCATTTTCTGTAAAGCTGTCACTTTGTAGGAGTGCCATACTTTGTAGGAGTGCATTGAGTTATTTGCGGGTCATCATTATTGCACTTTGAACATATTCACCGGCGCTCAGATCCCCTGCTCAGCGAGTCCCGCAGTGTCCCGCGACTGACGACTCCAGTTCTATGTTGGTTGATAAGTCTTCTTACACGACCACTAAGTTTCTCATTTCTTGACCATCTTAACTCCCATCTCTTTTTTCCGAAGGAATGACGTGGACTCATAATTGTCGAAGCCCTGTGTCATTCCCACATCTCGGACCATTGATTGAGAACATTATGAATGTATACAACACCCCGCCATTTGTTTCCCACTCTCATAAGGCATCTAGTTTGCGAAATGTGAGGAACTACGACTTCCGCCTCATGTGCCTTCTTTAGTCCAAGAGGAAAATGAACGAAAGAAACAAACTTTCTGAACACAAGATGATCGCTTGGCTAATTTGAAGAAATCTAAAAGAAATGGTTGGGCAAAACAATATCGATAATCGGACCTGGCAAGGACTATGCTCTAGGGAACTGTTAAAGTAGAAAGCAGAAGTGATGGGAAGAAAGCATCAAAGATTAGACAACTCTGATTTTCGTAGAACTTCACAGAATTATCGTAGATCGAAATCGAACAAGAAGGCAGCCCATTGCCTCTTTATTTTTCTAATATTCCGTAATTCATTTTTATTTCGTGGTCGACACTTGGATTTTGTGTTCTCGTAGCGTTTGTTGAATGCTCCTTGAGTTACATTTTCAAATGTTTGTCTTATCACATGGCCAAAACATTTAAATAGCTGTTTCTTTATGTTTTCAGTGATGGAAATTGCTCCCAGTCTGTTCCCTAGTTCTTCACTTCTGATTCTGTCTCAGATAGTTTTATATCGTACGTCTAACACATTTAATTTATATGATGTTTTAGTTCTTTGTTCAAAATCCCAGACATTAATTTACACAAACCTTGTTGGATTAAACACGATATTGCGTCTCCAAATGGTATGCACCCTAATTTGATTATTTATGACCCTCTTTCCGTCTCCTTTTTAATGTCAAATATCATATCAATTATATTTGAAATGTGTGCACTGCAAAAACGCTTTTGCATATGTTTAACATACCATGCAATACAGTGCCAACGGGAATATAAAGATGATTCCTTCCTGCAGCACAAACATTGTTATATTTTGTTTTTTAAACTGCTTTATTCCAATCATATTTTACATATATATTATATTACATTATACTATGTTGTAAATGAATGTATACATTCTAGTACAAGAATATTACATTAACAATTTGTTCTTCATCATCATCATCATCGGGTGGCATAGCCTTTACTGAATGTTGCATTCATCATTTCCTGTCTGAAGTAATATCTATGTCTAGCAAGATAACCCTCATCTTCTGTTGTCATGCTCAGGGATTCTTTGATGTCTTGATACTACCTTCGTCGTGGTCTGAGTTACATTGTATAAACATATCATTATCAAACTAAACTGTGGCTATTATAAAGAGGAATGTTATAATTATTTGTGCATGCATTTAATGAATGATCTAATGTATAACGGAATCAAATTGGTCATGTTTGAAAGTACCTCTTCCAGAAATAGAGCCTTGTCTATGAACCACAAACAGACTTTGCGGTGACTTAATTTCACCTCATGTCAGGTTAAAGTTTATATTGTGTCTTTATAGCTACATATCTTAATTACACATGCCAACTTATACATTTACAATACATTTACCAATATCAGCATGGATTTAACAGGCATCAAACATCGCTACAAATATGTTTCCACACATGTCATAGCTACCTAGTCTCTCTTGGATCGTGTACTCGAATTTGAAACCTGGGTAGCTAGTACCAGCATTAGAATGGAACCTAATAGTCATGGAGTTGCCAGAGCTTATGAACGTCGTATTTGATAGCGGGCCACACAATAATTGTATTCTTGGAGCGAGTGTACTTTCACCTACAAATGATAAAAAACCAAAACATATAGTTTTTGCCAAACTAATATATTAACAATCTATTGAACGTTCAGATGTGTTTGACTTTATTTCCAAAATACATGGAGCATTTCGTGACAGAAATATTACACATTTACAGCACAAACCTTATTTCACAAAATAAAATACCTTAACTGTTAAATTACACACAAAATAAAATACCTTAACTGTTAAATTACACACAAAATAAAATACATAAACTGTTAAATTACACACAAAATAAAATACATAAACTGTTAAATTACACACAAAATAAAATACATAAACTGTTAAATTACACACAAAATAAAATACATAAACTGTTAAATTACACACAAAATAAAATACATAAACTGTTAAATTACACACAAAATAAAATACATTAACTGTTAAATTACAGTATATACCAATATATCAATATATGTGGCCCTTTTCGTCTTGTCAGACGCTCTAGTGGAGGCTGTTGTGTATTTTTTTGAGGTTTTGTTTTTTGTCGAACAGCTTGTTTGTTCACAGAATGAACAAGTTAGGCCCACTGGTCCACAGGGTTTTCCATCCTTTTTCATGAGTATTTTCTCTTCTAAGTATTGTCTTAGCACAGTGTCAAATGATTTCATACCGTTCCTTATACATGCTCTCCATAAAATGGACGATCACCTGCCAGATGTTCCCAGTTATATTCACAGATGGAGAAGTCATTCAGAGATGATTTACATATATCTCTATATCGTAGTTTAGGTCTGCCGATTTGTCTTTTTCCGTGTGTTAGTTCGCCATATAGCATTTGCCTGGGGATGCACTTTATATATAAATGTTTCAATTTCTTTTTGAAAATCGTAAAGCTTACACTATTATAGCTTTGAAATCTGTAGTTTGAACATCTTTGAATATTGCTAACTGCCAACGCATACAAATAGTCCGTGTGTCTATATTAATGTCAGTACTCTCTCTCTCTCTCTCTCTCTCTCTCTCTCTGCGATCAAGACTCAACCAGAGTAGGATTCCAGACTCTCTCATGAAGTCAGCTGTCTCTTTAAGCAAAACGATTGCCCCATAAAGTTTTTCTTCCAGGGCGGTGGGCGTGGACCACATTGCTCTTCGCAGGTCTATGTATAATTAGAGTCTGTTAGATCCGGTCTGATTGATTACTTGTTAAAACGTTGCACTGTTCTCTGCGCCAGTGGCCTTGTGCATCCGATTTCAGCCATCATTTTATTCAGGTCTGCTTTCTTTAGTATTTGATTGTCCTCAATCTTCCTGCAATGCAGCAGATTGTCTTTTATGTAGGGTCAGATGTCAGTACACATTTGTGCAATCATTTTAAATGTGCTTGAATGGCAGCTATAGAAAAGTACAGTTTCTCACAAACTTCTAGAAGATAAAACAGCAGCCAAATCTACTACACACACACAACATGAAACAGTCAATTAATTAATAGTTAGGTGCGTCTATCTTTATATGGGGTAGTGACAAGGCTATCAGAATATTTCATATCAGTCCGCAGATATATTTAGCGGCCAGCCAAGATATGCGATCGTTCCTGTACTGAACGGGATGGGGTTTATTCGTTTTCGCACTAAGAGGGTGTTTGTTATGCGCCCCCTCCCTCCCACCCCCAAATCCTGTCTCAATCGATTCTTCAATTGTTGAAGGTAGACGTTGTCTCAACCGGCGATTCTTAAATTGTTGAAGTTACGCGTTGTCTCAACCCGAGATTCCTCAATTGTTGAGTGTAGATGTTATCTCAACCTGCGATTCTTCAATTGTTGAGTGTAGACGTTGTCTCAACCCGAGATTATTCAAATGTTGAGTGTAGACGTTGTCTCAACCCAAGATTATTCAAATGTTGAGTGTAGACGTTGTCTCAACCCAAGATTATTCAAATGTTGAGTGTAGACGTTGCCTCGACCTGTCTAAACCAAAGGTTATTTAATCGCTATGTGTGGGCTCTATCCTCTCCTACAACTTCAGGTGTGGAGAAAGAGTCCCTACCCTTCTAGAACTTGACTTGCTTCACAATGTCGTCTGATTTGATGTTTCCTCTTCAATCTCATTAGTCTTCTCATTACTATGAACCCTAGATTTACCGTTCAGCAAGCTATTCAATGAAATAGTTCTCACTTTCTACTTCCTTCTTCGTGTTGTTGGTTGTGATCTCATTTACAACAGAGCTTGTGACTGTCTTTCCATTGTCTTTGTAGATCATGAATGCATTTCCTTGTTTCAAATGTAGTGGTCTCCTTTACTTTTCTATTTATTTAAAATATATTTCCTGTAGTTCAATTGTATACACATGCTCTTAGTTTTAGTTTAAAATTAGTTGTTGTCATTCCTATTCTTTTTGTTTATTTAAGTTTTACATATTCAATCAATGGTTAAAGTATGTTTAAAGTAGTTGTAGCTCTGAACTGTCTCCAGGTCTATTTCTTCAATTTTAATATCCACTTTTAAGTTTTGAGTATTTTCTTTGTTTATGATCATAGTATATATATATATTTATATATATATATATATATATAATTATATTACTGATATAGATTTCTATCCATTTGCATGTTCTCCGGGTGCAATGTAATATGCTCTGACCATTTTACAACTTGGTATCTTCTCTGTACAAGTTAGAATCTTCTCGTGACATTTTGAAATCTTCTCTGAACATATGATAACACTTTTTGGGCATGTTACGATCTTCACATAACATGTTGGAGTCCTCTCAGAGCACATTTCAATCTTCTCTGAGCCCCTTCTCTGAGCATGTTGTATTCTATCTTCAGCTCTTCATTACTCTTGAATTCAATTTCTCATGATTGCACTTGTTTCCTACTTCAGCGCTGAGTATTTATTTTTTGACCAGACAATTAAAGTGTTTATTTTTATTAGAATATTTCTATGAAGTGAAAACAAACCTAATATTTCCTTTTCCGATATTCTACAGCATTCAAGCGCCCATAGGGACATAACTATGAACATCATCCAAGCACCATGTAGTTTGTCTAGGAATAACCGAATCAGGTTCGGAACAAGTGTGATAAGCTGACTGAGATAATTTATTAGTGATATATAATAGTAGCTGTATCATCATTATCATTATCATCATTATGTGCCCTACAGGTTGGCGTAGGCGATTGTATATTTAAACATTCGTTATGCACCGTTGATCGTATGGATTATTTTGTTGGCTGTTTTAAACGAAATGACACCAAACTATCCAGCACATTTTCTTTTTGGGCCTGCGATCTCTCTTTCCCTATATTTTGCCAGTTGTAACCAAGTAATCCAGCTTTTGTCTTGTCATGATGTGCCCGAAAAATGTTGATTGTTTATTTCTGATGTTTCCTAGGAGTTTCTTTTTTGTCTTGGCCTCTTTTGAATGTTGATCATTTTAGCAGTCCAGGAAAACCCTCAATATTCTTCTGAGAATTCCTTTCTGCGATTCCTCTAATCTATCATTTCATGTATATCGGTTTTTCATGTATATGTATACTATCCATAATTCGCTACAAAAGGCCAGAGCATACT
>JAVIAB010000041.1:76799834-76927334 GCA_032433765.1 Megaustenia siamemsis
ATCACAAGTCTTGTATTGATCACAAGTCTTGTATTGATCACAAGTCTTGTATTGATCTCAGGTCTTGTATTGATCTCAAGTCTTGTATTGATCACAAGTCTTGTATTGATCACAAGTCTTGTATTGATCTCAAGTCTTGTATTGATCTCAAGTCTTGTATTGATCACAAGTCTTGTATTGATCTCAAGTCTTGTATTGATATCAAGTCTTGTATTGATCACAAGTCTTGTATTGATCTCAAGTCTTGTATTGATCACAAGTCTTGTATTGATCACAAGTCTCGTATTGATCTCAAGTCTTGTATTGATCTCAAGTCTTGTAACGGAGATCGTGCATGTGATTCAGGTTTTGCATTCGGTAGTTTTCGGTATTTCGAGAAGAAAGTCGATGCACCTATGGGTGTGTCGGGAGTGCAGTGATAAGGATTTCCATTTACCATAATTACACAGCATAACATAGTTCAAGTTTTATTCTAATGACTAAACATTTTGATGTTGTCTATGCTGACTTTCTACTTTCACATAAAGAGAATCATCATCTTGAGGACGCCATATTTTGTTTCTGATGTGGTCCAAGATCATAGATTAATTTATTATCTTGCAATGGACGGTCAGGATGGCTTAAGAAGAGGCTATCTTTGAACTTTCAATGTTATTGAGACAGAAGTCTCCACCATAGAATATACATTGGGCATATGTCAGAAATGAGATGAGACGACAATAGGAGAATCGGGTTTATGTCAGAAATGAGATGAGACGATAATAGGAGAATCGGGTTTATGTCAGCAATGAGATGAGACGATACTAGGAGAATCGGGTTTATGTCAGCAATGAGATGAGAATATAGCAGGAGAATCGCGCATATGCCAACCAAGAGACGAGAAGGTAAGAGGAGAATTCCAAAGCAAGCCAGTAAATGGGAAACAGCAAGAAAAAAAATCAGACCAAGAAAAGAATACTGAACGGCGGGCAAGAATAGCGGGAATCTGCTCCTTTGGGGAGGTTGAAACAACGCTCAGAATAAAATCGGGTGACAAGAGACAATGTGGATGTTGTGCTAAGTCTGACGCTGAATGGCAAAGGTTGTCAAACTTAGAGTCATGAATTTCCGTCCCGGCTTCGGCTTGAAAGAAGACAGATGGATTCCCTCAAGTGTCGCTTGTAAAGAGGGGGGGGGGGGGGGGGTTAGTCAACGATGTCGGTCCGAATTTTTTTTAAATGGGAAAATTTAATCCGCAGTGTCTTTATGATCTGAGCCTCCTCTAGTCTATTGGGTAATGATATCCGATGTCTAGCCTTATATGGGTAATGATATCCGATGTCTAGCCTTATCTGGGTAGTGAGATCCTATGTCTAGCCCTATCTGGGTAGTGAGATCCGATGTCTAGCCCTCTCTGGGTAGTGAGATCCGATGTCTAGCCCTCTCCTGGTAGTGAGATCCGATTTCTAGCCCGCTCTGGGTAGTGAGATGCGATGTCTAGCCTTATCTGGGTAGTGAGATCCGATGTCTAGCCCTATCTGGGTAGTGAGATCCGATGTCTAGCCCTCTCTGGACAGTGAGATCCTATCTCTAGCCCGCTCTGGGTAGTGAGATCCGATGTCTAGTCCTCTCCGGGTAGTGAGATTCGATATCTAGCCCTCTCCGGGTAGTCAGATCCGATGTCTAGCCCTCTCTGGGTAGTCAGATCCGATGTCTAGCCCTCTCTAGGTAGTGTGATTCGATGTGTAGCTCTCTCTGGGTAGTGAGATCTGATGTCTAGCTCTCTCTGGGTAGCGAGATTCGATGTCTAGCCCTCTCCGGGTAGTGAGATCTGATTTCTAGCACTGTCGAATAACGGCAATAAACAGGAGGTCCGGTGTATACTTGACCACTTTAAAGATCCCTTGGCAATTAAATTGGAAAGAGTAAGCCATAAATATGGCACCTGTCCGGGTTAGATTATCATTAGAAACCTGTCCACACCATGGAACCAGGCTGTGTGCTACGGAGTTCGTGTACCTGTGCCAGGATTCTTCTTGATTTTTCTCGACGGGAGTATCGCAGCACCTATGGATTCGTCCGGTGTACACTGATGATGATCATGATAAAAAAACAAGGAACACAAAAGCCATTGCAAGTTATATGGACGCTTGAAATAAATAAAAATAATGTCTCGAATTAAATAGCTTTTTTTTAAATTTAAAAACTATATCATTGACATTGCATAAGTATCATATATTTGTGCGAACATGTTTGCTGATATCAAATCATCACCTAATTTCTCCTGAGTAATGTACTCGAGCTTGAAACCAGCGTGGCTGTTACGGTAATCAGCTTGATACACAACAGTCATGGAGCGGCCAGTGCTTGTGAATGTTGTACTTGTAATGTTGTTGCACAAATATTGTATTCTCGGAGAGAGTGTGTTTACACCTAAAGTTGATAAATATGGATCATGGATTATTATTAGACTTTCTTGAATGACAAAGTAACAATCAATCGTATCTAATGCAGCATCGTATAAGAAAATATGTCTATGCTCTCATTATCATTATCAGCTTCTTTATTAAAAAGCCTACATTTACTCTAATTTCTTACAATGAGCTAATCCTCCATCCATCATGGTAAAACTTAGCAATCGTAGGCAAAGGTGGCTGGATCATGTAAGAAGAATGGCAATCATTCATATACGCATTCGGAAAGAGACCAAAGGGCAAACCAATCTGAGATATAACTATTCTTGCAGAGTTTCCTTGAGAGAAGTATCTATCAGTGAAAGAAACTGTGAAGATCTGACTGCAGATCGTAGCACATGTAGAACAAAAATAAAACAAGGGCATTGCAATTTTCGAGGCAGCGCTGATATCAAATTCAGAAGACAAAAGACGCTGGAGACAGGAGACGAGGCACCAGGAATACATCTTGTTCTTCTGCAGTCGAATCTTTCTATATTAGCCCCGTCACGACAAGTGGCGTAAAGGGAATATAGTGTTAGTGTCTATAATTTGTACAGACCTTCAACGCATGATTTTTTAATAATATGGTCAATATTGTTTCCCTCTTTTGACAAATTGATTTTGTTTCATTAATCTTGTATTTCTTTACTAAATCCATGTTCAATCAAAGTTCCATGTTGTGCAATTTCTCTGAGCAATTAATGTCTATCTCTGACCGACCTTGCTATGTATGTTGTAAATTGAAGGCTTGATTAATAAATAAATAAAATGTACGTGGAATGTACGCCCGTGCCTCTTTACTTTATCAGAAAAAACAATCTGGTTTCCATTTAAGGCTGGGTGAACCAGGAAGCCGTCGATCAAGAGCGAACCCGACTTCTTGTCTTTGTAATCCAGTTCACTAAGCAGTCGAATATATCTCTCTAATATTGATAGATTCAGTCACGACAGAAAGTGTTTAGTAAAACAGTATGTAGCAGAAGACACTAATATTGACAGATTCAGTCACGAGAGAAACTGTTTAGTAAAACAGTATGTAGCAGAAGACACTAATATTGACAGATTCAGTCACGAGAGAAAGTGTTCAGTAAAACAGTATGTAGCAGAAGACACTAATATTGACAGATTCAGTCACGAGAGAAACTGTTTAGTAAAACAGTATGTAGCAGAAGACACTAATATTGATAGATTCAGTTACGAGAGAAAGTGTTCAGTAAAACAGTTTGTAGCAGAAGACACTAATATTGACAGATTCAGTCACGAGAGAAAGTGTTCAGTAAAACAGTATGTAGCAGAAGACACTAATATTGACAGATTCAGTCACGAGAGAAACTGTTTAGTAAAACAGTATGTAGCAGAAGACACTAATATTGATAGATTCAGTCACGAGAGAAACTGTTTAGTAAAACAGTATGTAGCAGAAGACACTAATATTGATAGATTCAGTCACGAGAGAAACTGTTTAGTAAAACAGTATGTAGCAGAAGACACTAATATTGATAGATTCAGTCACGAGAGAAACTGTTTAGTAAAACAGTATGTAGCAGAAGACACTAATATTGATAGATTCAGTCACGAGAGAAACTGTTTAGTAAAACAGTATGTAGCAGAAGACACTAATATTGATAGATTCAGTTACGAGAGAAACTGTTCAGTAAAACAGTATGTAGCAGAAGACACTAATATTGATAGATTCAGTCACGAGAGAAACTGTTTAGTAAAACAGTATGTAGCAGAAGACACTAATATTGATAGATTCAGTCACGAGAGAAACTGTTTAGTAAAACAGTATGTAGCAGAAGACACTAATATTGATAGATTCAGTCACGAGAGAAACTGTTTAGTAAAACAGTATGTAGCAGAAGACACTAATATTGATAGATTCAGTCACGAGAGAAACTGTTTAGTAAAACAGTATGTAGCAGAAGACACTAATATTGATAGATTCAGTCACGAGAGAAACTGTTTAGTAAAACAGTATGTAGCAGAAGACACTAATATTGATAGATTCAGTCACGAGAGAAACTGTTTAGTAAAACAGTATGTAGCAGAAGACACTAATATTGATAGATTCAGTTACGAGAGAAACTGTTCAGTAAAACAGTATGTAGCAGAAGACACTAATATTGATAGATTCAGTCACGAGAGAAACTGTTTAGTAAAACAGTATGTAGCAGAAGACACTAATATTGACAGATTCAGTTACGAGAGAAACTGTTCAGTAAAACAGTATGTAGCAGAAGACACTAATATTGATAGATTCAGTCACGAGAGAAACTGTTCAGTAAAATAGTATGTAGCAGAAGACACTAATATTGACAGATTCACTTACGAGAGAAACTGTTCAGTAAAACAGTATGTAGCAGAAGACACTAATATTGATAGATTCAGTCACGAGAGAAACTGTTCAGTAAAATAGTATGTAGCAGAAGACACTAATATTGATAGATTCAGTCACGAGAGAAACTGTTCAGTAAAACAGTATGTAGCAGAAGACACTAATATTGATAGATTCAGTCACGAGAGAAACTGTTCAGTAAAACAGTATGTAGCAGAAGACACTAATATTGATAGATTCAGTCACGAGAGAAACTGTTCAGTAAAATAGTATGTAGCAGAAGACACTAATATTGATAGATTCAGTCACGAGAGAAACTGTTCAGTAAAACAGTATGTAGCAGAAGACACTAATATTGATAGATTCAGTCACGAGAGAAACTGTTCAGTAAAACAGTATGTAGCAGAAGACACTAATATTGATAGATTCAGTCACGAGAGAAACTGTTCAGTAAAACAGTATGTAGCAGAAGACACTAATATTAATAGATTCAGTCACGAGAGAAACTGTTCAGTAAAACAGTATGTAGCAGAAGACACTAATATTTTACCAAACTACTGATTTATGATTACTTGCTACCAACCGTATGTCAAGACGCCAAAGGCCATATACATACACACACACACACACACATATATATATATATATATATATATATATAAATATATATATATATATATAGCAATCTCATTGTTTATCTGTCTGTTATTCATGTGTTTTTAATAGCGGACAATTATGGGATAACACCAGGTTGAAATAACAACATATCATGATAACTAATGATGTGCCCGAAAAATGTTCATTTTTTCTTTCTGATGTATTTTTAGAAGCTCCTTTTTCAAATATTCTATAGCAAACCCAAACAGAAGAATGAGACAAACATGAACGTTTAGTAGTAACTGCTTACCATCGAGAACCTCAATATGGCCATCTGGGCAGGAATTCGGGTTGCCTTCTATGTAGAAGTCCGTCAGCTTCAGGACAATAATCACATTTGAGGGAACAGAAGTTGTAAAGTGCCACTGGCAGTTAATGTTGTTGCTGAAATCAGATGTTCTTGTAAAGTGTAGTTTAAGAGTCGTGTCAGTAAATAAATCATTCATTCATATCAGTTGCAGGGCATATCACATATTGTATTATTCGTATTTGTTGTAAATGAGTGCACTAAAGTGCACCATCAACATAAGTCAGGCAACTGTAAAACAAGACCATCAGTTCAAGTAACCGGGTACGATACCTCAGACAAAATATGCATTTCTGAGATCAGACTGAATAATCAAAACGTAGGCAACTTTTCATTAAATGAGAAACACGTTTAACACATAGTAGACTGTAGTCAGAAAATGAGATATCCAATGCTACATCAACCGTTATGTATGAAAGAGAATCATGCATGACTAGTATTTAAGCAATATTTTTATTGGATGCCATATAAATATGGTCTTACAGAAGAATGTTAAGAATTCCAAGAGCATCTAAAATTAGCTAAGTAAAATGGCATGAGTAAGGATAACACACACACACACACACACACGCACACGCACACACACACACACACAAAAGATTGCAAATTCTCTCAGAAAAATACTGTTCTCGTTCTCTAGGTTCCGCTGCAAAGAGATAAAGGTTGAACATGTTGCGACAACAGGAAAAAAATTAGGTTAAAAGAGACAGAGTGAGACAAAAAAAGAAGGTACTAGACAGTTTGACAACGTAGTATAGAGATACTTAAATAGAGACATAGAAGAAGCATAGGTGTAATAGAGATGGCGACACATGATCGCCAATGCCTTCAAGCATGGCTCCTGCTGATGATTTGTTGATGAGAGGGCGATGCATGAGACCAGAATAAACAAGACCGTATAAAATAATAGTTCATTCATCAGGAAGTTGCCTGATATCGTGACACCTGGCATCACTAATTTAACTATGGGGATTTGTTGATGAGAGGGCGATGCATGAGACAGAATAAACGAGACCGTATAAAATAATAGTTCATTCATCAGGAAGTTGCCTGATATCGTGACACCTGGCATCACTATTTTAGCAATGCTGATTTGAAACATACAACAAAGACATTCTAAGAATAGATGACATTTACAGCAACAACAACAAAAACACATTTATTCATGACATAA
Source organism: Megaustenia siamemsis (assembly GCA_032433765.1). NCBI lineage: Eukaryota > Metazoa > Mollusca > Gastropoda > Stylommatophora > Ariophantidae > Megaustenia > Megaustenia siamemsis. The sequence goes on from JAVIAB010000041.1 coordinate 76,806,746, forward strand.
GGCGATTCAAATGTGAAAATGATTGTAGGCGAGCTAACACAATGGTCGACAGATGACGCGCAGGAAATCTCCAGAAAAGACCGTGATCTAATTGAGACCTCTCAATCTCCGCATAGGAGCCGATACCCGCTATCATTGCCTCTCTGTTACTGTTTCTCCCTAGTGTTTCTCAATGTCAGCCTTCTTTTGTTGTAACTACTGTTTCTCGTTTGATGGTCTACTTTGAGGATCTTTTGTTGTTTTCTTCTCGTCACGTGACTAACATTTACCCACCATCTTGTCTGGACTATAAATGAAGCAGTTGATGCATGGTCATGTTTATTAATTCCATGCTAATCTTCACTTATTTGGCTGGTATAAAAAGCGTTTTTCTGAGACAAACTATTTATACCAAGAAATTGTTACAGCACACCATGCTTGGACAAATAAATTAGTCTCACTGCAATTTGTCTCTCGCCTTGGAATTGTCCAGATGTGATAACTATTCTTTTATTTATTATTATTATTATTATTTCCTTTGATATTCTTTCCGATTTAATTTGGTTTATTTTCTGTTACACATATCATATCAGTTATCCCATGTATAAGTAGGGGTAGATTATACATTTGATTTGAAAATCCTAATGTCTGTTATTTTTGTGCTTAGTAAGTAATTTTATATCATGTTGGGGGGACTGATTGGTCTCGAGGCAAGACTCCGGTCTTGAGATAGAGAGGTTGTGAGACAGAGAGGTTGAGAGTTCAAATCCCGGCTGCACCAGTTGGGATTATTATTTGTGATTTCTCTCTGCAGCAACCACCCATGGTCTCAGCAGCGAGACGCGGCTTGAAACGTCAATTACTCGTCGACAAAATAAATATGAGTACCTCCGAAGACAGAGTTATTTACCTGTACTGCCAAGGACCCATGTCCACACGGTTGTCAGGAAAGAAAAAAACTGATTAACGAGCGAAATTCAGTTCCTAGTCTCTGGGGACTTCGTCAGAGGTGACAACTGACGAACTCAAACATAATAAAAAGCAACTTTTAATTTTGAAAGTCATTGCTGCCTTTTCTTTTCTAATTGTAATTTTTTTTTATTCCTGTCTTCTTGATCAATGTAGCTTGTCAGATGTACGAAATGATCTACTTTTACACAAATGTTTCTTCCATTTAAATTGTTTCCCTCTTTTGACGAATTGATTTTGTTTTCATTAATCTTGTATTTCTTTAGTAAATCCATGTTCAATCAAAGTTCTATGTTCTGAAATTTCTCTGAGCAAGTAATGTCTATCTCTGACCGACCTTGCTGTGTATGTTGTAAATTGAAGGCTTGATTAAAAAATAAATAAATGAATAAAATGTACATGGAATGTTGCCCGACAGAAGTTTCCCCATTTGAGAGATCGCTAGGTGGCACATGATGCAATCTCTTTACGGGCGAGCTGTACACTTTTAGATGGTTACATAAAAAAAAAATTACTTCGTTGATCTTGTCATCCACCTTATCCGCTCGGGTCACCTTATGTTTAAAGAATTCTGTGTCAGGAGATCTTTACTTGACAGTCACCAAGGGCTGGCCACGAAGAAGATAGATTGATGGAATACACACCAGCAAAGGCAAACAGAAAATCAAAAGACCGCAAATCTCCCATCGAAACTGACAGGCAAATGATGATGATGGAAGAAGAAGAAGAGGGATCTCAAGTTCTTTCATGAAACTATGAAACACAGAAATATGTATCAGAGCTATGTCATTAGCTGAATCTAGATATTCTTATTAATGAGAATATAACATTCTCTCTGTACCTCTCACTTCGTCTCTCTCTCGCTCTCTCTCTCTCTCTCTCTCTCTCTCTCGTGTGTGTGTGTTCAGATTTTAAAATATAACAATTGCATAAAAACCGGTATTTTAAAAATATAATTTGTGTTTTAAAAATATATTATTCTAAATGTCTTAACATCGGTTAAAAATATATTATTCTAAATGTCATAACATCGGTTAAAAATATATTATTCTAAATGTCATAACATCGTTTAAAAATATATTATTCTAAATGTCATAACATCGGTTAAAAATATATTATTCTAAATGTCATAACATCGTTTAAAAATATATTATTCTAAATGTCATAACATCGTTAAAAATATATTATTCTAAATGTCATAACATCGGTTAAAAATATATTCTAAATGTCATAACATCGGTTAAAAATATATTATTCTAAATGTCATAACATCGTTAAAAATATATTATTCTAAATGTCATAACATCGGTTAAAAATATATTATTCTAAATGTCATAATATCGGTTAAAAATATATTCTAAATGTCATAACATCGTTTACAAATACAACGATAGGGGAAATCACTCGTAGCCAAGACCAGCCTCTGTGCTTTCATATCAACGATGACACAATGTTGTTCTTACCCTGGTCTATAGTTGGGGTATAAAGGTGAAGTCAGGTAATCAGCGCTTTGATTGACCAATACCGTAACATTGTTACATTGATCTGTAACAGAATAACAAAGTATTGAACAAAATATCGAAATACCTTTTTTGTCTAAACTTTTCCATTTATCATTATTTTATTAGCCATCAAAGTATGTGTATCTACTTTTAATTAACATAGTTTGTGAAACTCGGTAATTGTATGTTTCTTATATAGCTATCATGTAGACTCAGCAAGTTCTAGTGAAAACAAATACAGTTTCTTTGGTTGCCAAGCTACAGCAACAAGGAGGTAGATACGCGATGAAATGAGCGAGAAACAAGAACTTATAAACATGACATTCCAATAACGACCTACATTTACGATGATACGACCTGTGAAAGAAATGATACAGGGCACTATGAGAGTCATCACCATGAATTGTTTTATGTCACCAGCTTTCACACTGGTTCTCGCCATTTTAGCCGTCTCACTCATTGCCAATTGAATTTGCAACGTTTATTTGATATTTTCCGTCCATCTTACTCTGGGTCTGCCTTTGCTCTTTTCCCTTCTCACTTTTTTGATATACACTTTGCATGGTAAAGAATCATACGGCATTCTTTCTAGATGGACAAACCAGTTTATTTGTTGTTTCTGTATGCAGCTTAAGACTGGTCCATTGCTCACTATTTTTCTTATAGTGTCATTTCTTATTCTATCTTTTCTTGTCACTTCTATCGCTTTTCTCAGACATTGCATCTCTGTGGACCCAAGATGTCAGTTGTGCTTATATGTAAATGGTCATATCTGGCATTAGTAGCACACAATTGTAATGATAATACTCTGTATCTCATTTAGACGCCTGGCATAACCTACCAGTGTGATAATCCAACGATCAAACATTTATGATGAAAACATTATAATAAAGATAAAAACAGTCACTTAGCAATTTGCGTTTGGTAATGAAATATGATTGACGTCATCGCGCAAAGCCTCATCTTTATGAGGCGTGATGTCTGTGCGGTATTCTTGGTATCCCCTGGTAGAACAAAGCGACAAACGTGGAGGTCCTCACTCGTACAGGCCCTTCGAACATTTACACGCCACTTAAACAACATATGCTACACTGGCTTCCCCGCTTACACCCTCATGAAAGATGGCCGCATCGTATATGAAAAAGACAATAATAAATGTCAAAGCCGCGCCCCATAAAATGATTAATTCATAGCGTACACATCCTTGAGATTTTTGAAGAGATGAAGACCTACTTTCTGGAAATCATATAATTGTTATCCACTTACTTATACTATCTACTTGTAGTGATACAATACTTCTCAAATTGGATTTTTAAATATTCAGGAAATCAGTTTGACAATTCAGTGATTGTCAAAATCGTGCAAAGTTTACAGGAACGCGTTCTGGACAGTCCGGCAGTACTTTACAACAATAACGTCTTTCTCGTGTCCATAAGTGAAAGCGTGGCTAGAGTAAACAAGCTATCTAGCTGTGGAGCAGTCCTTCCTGCTCCGACTATTCGGACCTACAACGAGGCAACCTCTTCAGAGGGTCGGGTCATTTTGAGATAAAGCTGTTTAATACCATTTTATTATTATTATTATTATTATTATTATTATTATATATATATATTCCTTTCCCGAACTTGCTGGTAGACAATGACCACCAGAATCTCTTTCGAAAAATGACGACACCATTTGCAATTTTTGCGAGAATGGACACTGACGTGTAGGGTAAGCCATTGTGGTAAGATCTACGGTTCCCGTTTTACTGCACCTCGCATACATAACAGATACATTATAACATCGGGATAACCTTTGGAGCATTTCACGAACACTAGTATCTAAGTCCTCGAGCAGTAGTTCTCAACCCGGTACCTGTGGGCACCATCACGGGGGCCCCATGTTTTCTTGGTGCCCGGGAAGTTACAACAAGTGACGTCATTTATTGCCCTACATTCAGTTGAACCAAAGATTGAGAGAAACAAAAAGAAAGGATGAAGCAAATGCTGGCGTTTTTTTTTTCCCTTCCCAATAAACAGTAGCGGTAACCGACGGCATCGAATGATCAGAGCCAAAGAGATTTAGCGGTTGAGATTAGCCTTGCTATGGTATCTTGGAAAACTTGAGGTAAACACGAAATAGCATCAATCATACGTCCCAAACTTTGAAAATATAACACAAAATAAAGGCAATACAAAAAATCACATTATGTCGTTGCAGTTATTGCTTTATTTTTTAATGCTCATTTTGCTGTTTATCGCCAGAAATTGTGCAATTTTTTGCTTGTAAGTTTTAGCGCTTTACATTGATTTTTCTTTGAAAATGGACAGGTAATAACCGTGCGACGAGCACAAAGCTGGGCTATAGATATGAGCTGACGTTGTTTGCAATCAATTCGCATGCTGACATCCGCAGTTCATTGGGCAATTTCCGGTGCGCCCGTGGGTACAAAACGGTTGAGAACACCTGCTCTATATTGTCAAAGGAGAATTGACACACAAAAAAACGTAGAAAAAATGGTATGGTATAATCTTCAAGTGATTGATAGAGGACACAACAATTAACGACGTTTCGGCTCAATAGGCCTTCAGAATGAAATAACACGCACACACAGAGAGATATGTAAGTAACTAAAACTAATACTACATAGCTAAATAATAATGAAAAATCCAAAACAAAATAATCAAAACTGGTTTAAGGAAAGAAAAATTCCTTCCCCGTGTCGTGGACCGTGGCGGGAACAAGAAAGAGAGAGAATCCGCGCGGTTGTGTGATGTAAATACCTTGATGATTGAAGAGTCAAACCGTGCAAGGGTTATAAACATATGCCAGTGGGGGAACACTGTATAGGTTACCAGACTACGAAGACACTGACAATGTCTGTAAGTATCTAAGAAGCCCACATACATGTATACACTCACACAAAAGAGCGCATATATACATATACAAACATCACTGCACATAAATATATATATAGAGGTAGATATATATATATATATATACAGATGTATATATATGTACATATACATGCATATATATGCATACGCATACAAGCATACCCGTACCCATACATATGAGCACATTCATGTATATGCAAATCCATACAGGGACAATCATATATGTGCAGAAAAGTGCGCATAGCGCCTCCATAACCAGAAGAATACACACCGAGGTTAGTGTGCATACACAAAGGAGAAAGAATAGAACAACAAGACCTGGAGAGGCGGAAATAATGATATATCTGAGGGTAAGGTTCAATAAAAAAACATATGAAAGATAAGTAGCATAGACAAAAGAGGTATAGGAGACCACCTAAGTATCGCAGTGGGGTCTAATGTAGGAGAGCTACGAATAGCACGGCATAGTGGAAAGATCAAAGTACCCAAACATGGGCAGCAAAGAAGACTAGCAATAGGGAAGGATCAATTAAAGTGAAACTATGTATACGAGTGAGATACATTCAAGCCATGTGGGGGTCAGTGAGTCAAATTGGACTATAAGGCGATTCTTCAAAACAAACTGGCTACGGTTGCCAGAGTGGCACAGGACAATACAAGTGATGCGGGTGTCGTCTTTGCCTTTATGGTCCGATGAATTGAAATGGGAAGACACGGGAGTGCTTGTATTCTGTTGAACATCTCAAAGTTGTTCATAAAATCTTCCCGCTAAGCGTCTCCAGACTCACCAATATAAGTCATGTGGCATTGTTGGCATATGATGGCATAAATGATGTTACGGGACACACATGTGAAGCCATGCTTAATCTCGAACCGTCCGCTAGTGAATGAAACAGAGTCAGTGCTGAGCACATAGGCGCAGGTGATGCAGTTACGACCACAAGGGACAATGCCCAAGTGTTCATGTTCGGAGCGAGGGAGATGGCTCCTAACCAGAATATCTCCCAAATTCCTGTCGCGTTTGAAGGCAGGTCCTAGGGGGATCACTAAAGAGTAGACGAGTAGTGGGATCAGAGTGGAGAATGGACCGGTAGCGGTTGAGTTCACAGCGGCCAGGTTGTGGGGATGATAGGTGAGGGTGAGTATTGTTCTCTCGGCGAGTTGGGGGGGGGGGGGGGGAAGGAGCGAGTGCCTCGAGACGAGAGATAAGGATGACCCGCTTGAGAGCAGACTGAAGGATCGAATCTAAATAAAGCGGGCAGCTAAAGAAACCTAACATGAGGTGAACCTGTTGTAGCCTGGAGGATCGAGTCTAAATAAAGTGGGCAGCTAAAGAAACCTAACATGAGGTGAGCATGTTGTAGCCTGGAGGATCGAGTCTAAATAAAGCGGGCAGCTAAAGAAACCTAACATGAGGTGAGCATGTTGGAGCCTGGAAGATGCGACGATGATGCAATAACTGCAAGAACGGAACTGAATCACGTTAAGAAGGTGGATGTGATGAAGTCATCATCATCATGAAGTACCGGGCCTGCTAGCGTAGGTGATTATGTCTCTCCACAACTTTCAATCTCCACAGTTATTAATCATTTCTGTTGTTGACCTTCTGCCAAGCCATTCTCTTAAGCTGTCTGGTATTTGTTCTCTTTGCTTCCTTTTATCTCTTCGTCCCTCAATTTTTCCAGTTGTTACAATATATTCCACTTGTTCTCTTCTCATTACATGGCCAACAAATGATGATTGTTTCTTCCTAATATTGGAAATTAGCTCTCTTTTTTCTTTGACCTCTTTCAGAACATTTTCATTACTCTTCTTATCTGTCCATGATATTCTCAACATTCTTCTGTAAAACCACATTTCTACAGACTCCAGTGATTTTCTTATCAGTTGTCCTATCGTCCATGATTCACATTCATATGTTAAGACTGGCTCTACATAACATTTAAGAACTCTTTTTCTTATTTCTATGGTCAAAAATGGATTGCATAGTATTTTCCTCATTTTTTGGGAAGCTGCTTTTGCCTGAGCCATTCTGCATCTCACCTCTTTTGTACATCTTCCGTCTGTGGTTAACAAAGTTCGCAAATATTTAAATTCATTTACCTGTTTTAACACTGTTCCACTTGTCTTTATTCTGTACAGTGGTGATGTCTTTTCTTTGTTGTTACCATTACTTCTGTCTTTTTGCTATTACGGCTGAGTCCTTTATTTTTACTTTCTTTCACTATAATGTCCAACATTTCATGTAACTCATTTTCACTCTCAGCGATTAAGACTGCATCATCAGCATACCTTAGATTATTTATATTATGACCTCCAACTGTTATTCCAGGCATGCCCTTTATGGATCTTAAAATAATTTCACTATAAATATTAAACAAATCTGGTGACAGCACACAACCTTGTCTAACACCATGTTGTTTTATTTGTTGAAACATTCCCAATTGGTTTCTAGTTCTTATTTATTATTCTTATTTATTCCAGTCTCATGTTCTTTATTATTTTTACATCTTTACTGTCTGTGTTTATGCTTTCTAAAATTGTGATTATTCTTGGTGCTTTACTTTGTCAAATACTTTGATATAATCTATGAAACATAGGTATAGATCTTCATGTGTTTTGCATTCAGGAAGTGCCTCATTTAACTAGTTGTAAATTTTATCAATTGTATTCTCTAGACTGTCTGCTGTTGGTGCATAAACTTGTATAAGATTTATGTGTGTTGACACGTACTCGTCGAGGTCTGCATCTGATAATCAGATTTCCTGCTGCTGGGATGCTCTGTATAATTTCACATACATATTACATCTAAAGATATATGCCTGTGTATCAGAACATTACCTAATTTCAGCTGGGTAGTGTACACAAATTTAAAGCCTCTTTCAGGAGTATTACTACCAGAATGAAACACAACAGTCACGGAGCTGCCAGATCCCGTGTATGTTGTATATGATATATCTACAATGTAGCCACACAACAATTGTATTCTCGGAGAGTCTGTGCTGTTACCTGCAGAAGATAAGCATGAAGACGTCAATGATGTTTGAGATAACCACGTTTTACTTTCATCTGAAAGGGACAATTCTATCTAATTCAAAAGAACATTTAAGAGTAAACTTACTTACAATATAGGAAGTTTGCAAACAGAGAACCATTGGCCAAACATATTTACAGTTTTTTACACAACTATTAATAATTACGATTTAAAAAGACTGATTGTAGCATTTCTTTTCATTATGTTTACTAATATTAAATAATTGCCTGCATGATCAATTTATTGCAAGTAAAAAATGTTCTTCAAAAGAAGCCACAGTAATACAAGAGCGTATTTATCAGACATTATTTATTTGTCACAAACGCTGTTTTTTTAAAGACCATGTTATCAGAAGGAAAAAGTCGGAATTAATTTTCACAGCTTTAAAAGTTGAAGAAAAAATAGATGGAGAAAGAAAGAAAATAGATACAACTTTTTTAGGAAAATAGTTTAGTTGCGATTCAACAACATAATTGATAAACAGTTATAGAGATATAAAGTTTCTAAGAGAAAAATAAGAGATTTTGGTCACCAATTGCAACAAGTACGGCACATGATGATGATGACTTAAACTGACTTAATCACAACTGACAATTTGTAGTTTAAGTTATTTCTTTGTCTATTTCTACAATGAAACAAACATTAGTATGTGACGATCACATGTAGGCACAGAAAGGACAGAAACAAAATCCGTACAACTCATCAATTCTATTAACCAACTCATACTGCGTGCTTTCGGTCAAGGTCTGTACCCGTCTTCATGAATCTCCTTGAGATTATCTTCTTTCTTTCTTTCAACTCCCTGTGGAGCATGGGTCTTCAACAAACACTTTCACGCCGTTCTATTTCTTGACCATTTCAATAAGATTATATTACATGTCTTCCTCACCATCTTCATCTCTGAAACCTATATTCTCCAAAAATACTTTGGTCTTCCTCCTTTGTCTCTTCCCCTGGGGATTCCAAAAAAGGGCCTGTCGTGTAATACTCTCAGTTGGCTTCCGCAGTGTGTGTCCTACCCAGCGCCTTTATCTTTATTTTATCTCCTTGTCCACTGGTATTTGATTTGTAACTTTCCCATAATTCTATGTTAGTGATTTTGTTTTGCCATTTCTATACTTTTAATCTGCTCAAACGACTATTAATGGTCTTTGGATCGACATTTGTGTTGTTTTCCATGTTCTAAAGTCGTTCCCATTCAGCCAATCTTCTGTAATGTTGAAGATATATTATGTTTGTCTGTGTTTAATGAGATGTCGGTGTTAAAATGCATATGTCTGGGTCCTCTCTTAGCTAATGTATCTGTCTTATCATTTCCTGGTGTGTTGGAGTGTCGTGGGATCCATTACATCACTAGCCTTATGTCTTGTGTGTTAATGAGGCCTATGCCTATGGTGAATTGTGTGCTTGTTTATGTTACTTCCTAGCACTTGCAGAGCTGATTTCCAATCAGTAAGTATGACTATATTTCTTCTTGTTTTTGATGGTACGGTTGTACTTTAGTTTAACATTTTTTCCATTCATCTTTTGTTATCAAAGTATGGGAAATATTTCGACTGATATTTTGTTTTATGGTGTAGTCAGCCGTCGTCAACCATCGTTAGCAGTCTCTTAAGACATACTTGATAGGGCACAGTGACACTGTTCTTTACTACCATTCAGAACCCCATCAGCGTAATGGCGACACTAATATTAACCTCACATATTAGTATACTTCCCGTGTAACTATCGGGGCTATGACAATGTTAGGAGATAAAAGATTGGAACCACTGTCACCTGCCACAGATATTGAAGTTGGCCCTTCCGTCAAGATCTGGACTGTTCCTACAGTGTTCATGAAGCTGAGCAGAAGCCATCTTCAATACTTTGGCTAGTGTGTGGTGGGTGTGATTTTCTTTATGGGGAAGGGGCTGTTAAACGGGATCTGAGCATTAGGAAGTTGTCCGTTGTGCAGTGAAGGTGGTCTGCCAACTATTTCTAAAACATTAATGTGGTGTGTTAAAAGATTAATGGTGCAATAAAAATAAATAATACTACCATCATAAATGGCTACACTGCCATCTATGCAATTGGTCGAGTTTCTCCTTAAGTAAAAATCCAACGGAGTCAGTACTATCACAGATGATAGCAAAGAAGTTGTGATGTGCCACGTGCAGTCTGCGTTCCTGGAAGCAGAAATTGAAACGGATTAACTGTTGCATTATTACACATAACTTTACTTCTGAAAAATGTAACAACATTTTAAACAAGAAATGTTATAAAAACTTGTGTTTATAACCTACTCCATGCAAAAATATACGATCGTGCTCCTCGATTCATTATGGTTTGCTCAATGTAACAATGTTATAACTGCAAACAATCTGTCACCACATCTATGACGCACGTATGTATAAAACACAGACATGAATAATGATAATAAACGAATATTATTATGAATGGTGTTGAATGCAGTGACTTTAGAACAATAAGCCTAATGAGCCATGTTACAAAAATCTTGCTAAAAGTTATTCAAGGAAGGATTCAGAATTTTAAAAAAATACTGAATTAGATAAGCAGCATTTGGATTGAGGAAAAATAGCGGGACAAAAGAAGCCATATTCTGCATAAGAACATTAATCGAAAAGTACACAGAAGTAAACAAACCAATATATGCCTCCTTCATAGACTACACCAAAGCATTTGATAGAATACACCACAAACAACTTATAGAATGTCTAAAAGAGATATATCTAGATGACATGGACATACGACTAATATGTAATGTATACTGGGAGCAAACAGCAATGATAAAATATAACAAAGAGTTCTCTACACCCATTGATATAAAAAGAGGAGTAAGACATGGATACATCATATCACCAAGCTTGTTCAATTTATACACTGAGCAAATCTTTAAAAACATCTCAGAGATGCCAGGCCTACACATTAATGGAAAGATAATCAATAACCTAAGATATGCTGACGATACTGTACTACTAGTAGAAAATCCTAAAGATCTACAACAATTACTTAATGAAATAAACATGACACGCAAAAAATATGGACTAGATATGAATATCAAAAAGACTAAAACTATGATCATAAACAAAGAAAATACTCAAAACCCACAAGTAGATATCAAAATTGAAGAAATAGACCTGGAGAAAGTTCAGAACTACAACTACCTTGGACATACTATAACCAGTGATGGAAAATGTACAACTGAAATAAATAAAAGAATAGGAATGGCAAAAAGTAATTTTAATGCCATGAAGAACATACTAACATCAAAACAAATAACACCAGGGCTAAAACTAAGAATAGCAAAATGTTACATCTTCTCAATATTCCTATTTGGTACAGAAACATGGACATTAGACAAGAAAACAGAACAGAGAATTGAAGCCTTTGAAATGTGGATATATAAAAGAATAGGTAGAATTGGATGGAAGGAAAAGAAAAAAAAACGATGAAGTCTTAAAACAACTAACAATTTAAAGAGAACTACTAAGCACAATTTAAACAAGACAAATGCGATTTTTGGGCCATGTTAAAAGACACAACATCCTACTAAAAGTAATCCTTGAAGGGAAAATGCAAGGTAAAAGAGGCAGAGGCAGACCGAGACTAACATGGACGAGTAACATCAAAAGATGGACATATCAGCCTATGACAACCTGCACCATTAAAGCAAGAGACAGAGCAGAATGGCGCTCCATGGTAGCCAACCTTCGTTGCGGAGACGGCACTCGATGATGATGATGATGATGATGATGATGATGATGATTATGAATGGTAAGTTTCCGGGGCAGCAGATAAACGAATCAATTCAGGTGAGCAGGTATGTTAATAACGCCCGGAAAAATACACAAATCAACAGAAGAAAAAAACACAAAGAATAAAAGCCAATACGAAACAGAATTAAACCCGTCCACACCGAAACAGCCCTTATTATAATATTTAAAATATGAAGTAATCTGTAGGATTACTCTCAACAAATAATGAAATTCATCATCATCATCATCATCATCAAGTGTCACACCGGTTGGCGTAGGCGATCATGTCCTTCCACAATCTTCTATCTACAGTGCATCGTATCAGTTCTGTTGTTGACTATTTGCCATGCCATGACACCAAGCTATTCAGTATTTTCTCTCTTTGTCGTCCGCGATCTCTCTTTCTCTGCATTTTGCCAGTTGTAACCAAGTATTCCAACATGTCTCTTCTCATGATATACCCGAAAAATGTTGGTTTCTTTCTGATGTATTTTAGGAGCTCCCTTATAGTGTTGGCCTCTTAGAATTTTCTTATTTGTCTTTTTAGCTGTCCAGGGAACTTTCAAATTCTTTTCATGTGTTGAATTGCGTCTTCCACTTTAGTCCACATTGTTGATGGGCCTGTGCCTTTGTTTGTTTACTCTGGTCTTTCATCATCATAGCGTTCACTGATATATTCTGTCCATCTTTCCATTGTCCTTTCCTGCCCCATTATTATATTTGCATCCTTTGATTTCATACATCCTGAACATTCTTTTCTTCCCGTTAATTCATTGAACTGATTATGCATAAATGTTAAGTCTTTCTTTGTTGTTTTTCCATTTGTTCACATTTCCACATTTCCTCTTCAACCGTCCTTCCTTTGCTTCTTTGCATTTGTTTTGGATTTATTTGTGCAATATTGTGTATGTCCGTTTTTCTTTCTTATGTTTTCGTCTTTCGTCCATTAGTTCTTGTATTTCTTCTGTCATCCATTTCTTTTTGTTGATTCTTTTGGTCACTGTTATTACTTCTTTTGATGTTTGTTGGATAAATTGTTTTAGCATTTCCCACTGCTCCTCGTTGTCCTGTATTTACTCAATAGCATTATATATATTTTATACTATTATACAGTACTTATCACTCATTTGTCTATCTACCCTAGGCATATCTAGTTCCAATTTCATATATCTTTGGGATTTCTGTGTCTTCCGCAATTTTATTCTTATCTTTCCAACTACCGGTGCATGGTCACTATTGCAGTCTTCCCCGGGCCTTGTTTTAACAGATGTTAGCCCATACCTGTATCTTCTCTGTACCAGTATAAAATCAATTTCATTGTGTACTTTTTTGTCTGGGCTTTGCCATATCCATAGTCTCCTAGGGTGTTGTTTTTACCAGGTGTTACCTATAATCATTTCAGGTGTCTTTGTCCAATCAATCAATCTATCCCTCTGTCATTCATCTCTCCAAGGCCATGCCCTCCAGTTACATTTTTCACTTAAGCTGTTCCTTCCCTTGTATTGAAATCCTATAATATAGTAGTTATTTCTTGAGATTTACACTGTTCCATGGTCATCTATAGCTGGTTGTAAAACGTGTCAATGTCTTCTTCTTCGCTATTACTTGTCGGTACATAAGCTTGACGTGTGTTGATACCCATTGGTTGACCTCTCAATTTTACCAGCAGAATTATATCTGATACTGGTCAACATTCTTTCACTGTTTTTGTTTCTCTATCTAACATGATGTGTGCTCCTCTTCGTGTGTGGTTCTTCCCGAGTAAATTACATTTTCCACTGTCACGTTGTAATAATCCTGCTCCTTCCATCTCATTTCACATATTCCCAAAATGTTCCCAATTTCATTCATATAATTGTGAATACATTGATAACAACATAGTTGTGAATTCTCTTCATCTCTTGGCTGATGTTTTGTAGTTTGCCCACCTGAAATGCGGATCTAATGTTTTGTAGTTTGCCCACCTGGAATGCTGATCTAATGTTTTGTAGTTTGCCCACCTGAAATGCGGATCTAATGTTTTGTAGTTTGCCCACCTGGAATGCGGATCTAATGTTTTGTAGTTTGCCCACCTGGAATGCGGATCTAAGGTTTTGTAGTTTGCCCACCTGGAATGCGGATCTAAGGTTTTGTAGTTTGCTCACCTGGAGTGCTGATCTAATGTTTGAAGTTCCTATTGCTAGCGAATCTTTATTTTGGATCTTTCTTACAGTAGCTTGGTGGCGATTCTGTTTTGCATAAGTTGTCCATAATTCACCGCCAAACATAATGATACTAATGATGCAGACGTTGTAAACTGTGGCCTTTGTTTTAGTTGTCATTGTTACTTGTTGCCCAACACGCCAAGATAAACGTTCGAAGGTGGTAGCAGCCACCAATCAGTAATAATAACACGTTATATGTATTCAACTTTCGTGCCTGCTACTAAAGAGGTGAGGCTAAATAGCAAAGGTGAAACTAAATTTAAAGATGTTTCATGCTCTCTTATAGGTGGATAAATAGAATTGGGTGGACGGAGAAATGAACAAATAAGAATTTTGACTAGAAATGAAGATTGAACTCATCATCATCGTGTGACTTCTCCGCAACGAAGGTTGGCTACCATGGATCGCCATTCTACTCTGTTTCTTGCTTTGATGGTGTAGGCTGCCATAGATTGACTTGTCCATCTTTTGATGTTACGTGTCCATGTTAGTCTTGGTCTGCCTCTGCCTCTTTTACCTTGTATTTTTCCTTCCAATATTACTTTTAGTAGGCTGTTGTGTCTTTTAACATGCCCCAAAAATTTCATTTGTCTTGTCTTAATTGTATTTACTAGTTCTCTTTTTATTTTCAGTTGTTTTAAAACTTTATCGTTTGTTATCTTTTGTTTCCATCCAATCCTACCTATTCTTCTATAAATCCACATTTCAAAGGCTTCAATTTTCTGTTCTGTTTTCTTGTCTAATGTCCATGTTTCTGCACCATACAGGAATATTGAGAAGATGTAACATTTTGCCATTCTTAGTTTCAGCACTGCTGATATTTGTTTTGTTGTTAGTATTTTTTTCATGGCATTAAAATTACTTTTTGCCATACCTATTCTTTTGTTTATTTTAGTTTTGCATTTTCCATCATTGGTTATAGTATGTCCAAGGTAGTTGTAACTCTGGACTGTCTCCAGATGTATTCCTTCAACTGTGATATTTAATTGTAGGTCTTGAGAATTTTCTTTGTTTATGATCATAGTTTTAGTCTTTTTGATATTCATTTTTAGTCCATATTTTTTGCTTGTTATGTTATCACATTAAGCAATTGTTGTAGGTCTTTAGGATTTTCTGCTAGTAGAACAGTATCATCAGCATATCTTAGGTTATTGATTATCTTTCCATTAATGTGTAGGCCTGGCATCTCTGAGATGTTTTTAAAGATTTGCTCAGTGTATAGATTGAACAAGCTTGGTGATAGGATGCATCCTTGTCTTACTCCTCTTTTTATGTCCATGGGTGTAGAGTTCTCCTTGTTATATCTTATTATAGATGTTTGGTCCCAGTATAGAATACATATTAGTCGTACGTCTGCTTGAAGATTGAACTATTGAACACTTTTCGTTTGAAGACAAATATACTTTAGAAGAAATGAAAAAACACATTAAGCTTCTGAAAGTCATCTCTGAAATGAAAAATGTTGGAGGTAACTGTGGTAGAGAAAGAGAAAAAAATAAAATGGACTGATTGCATTTAGTGGCTGATAGGAGAACCTATGGCTGAATGACTTAAATGTGCAAATGTCTTCTTTTACATCTAATACTTATATTTACAATAAATCGAGAACAATGATACAGTAGAATGAACCTGTGAATAAACGTCTCATGTTTATCAGTTCTGGCTACATCAGATAGCTATAGTAAACTTTGAGATAAAGGTAAAGCGAGAGCCAAAGATAGATGTAGGGATACAACAACAGCAAGCTGACTGGACAGAGAGTGATGTCAAAGTAGCTAGTATATGGGGTTAGCGCGATCTCCAGCGGTTAAGGAAAAGAGCGAGAGAGAGACAGAGAGAGAGAGAGAGAGCGAAACAGAGAGAAAGGGGCAGACAAATTACACATCAACGGTAAGACAAACTGTATTAATTGTTATCTGTTAGTTCATCATGATCATGTGCCACACTGGTTGGTGTAGACGATCATGTCCTCCTACAATTGTATATCCGCAGTACATCGTACTGATCTGTTGCTGACTGTTTACCGTGACACGACACCAAGTTATCTAATATTCCTTACCGTCAGCGATGCATCTATCCCTGTATGATGCTAGTTGTAACCAACTATTTCAACTTTCCTCTTCTCATGATGTGCCAAAAAAATGTCCATTGTTTCTTTCTGATTTTTTTAAAGCATGTCTCTGTTTGTACATGATCTTTTGCGTATTTCATCGCTGATACTTTTAGCTGTCCCTGGAACTCTCAATATTACTTCAAGAAATCCCATTTGTTAATTACGTACAATAAAGTGTGATAAGATATTGATGATGCGGTTATGAAATAGTATGAGCCCTTATGTTGAAATATGACAAAGTGGATGAAACTGAACATTGATGTTGGTTGTTCATTGAATTTAACATATCAATGGTGATTGTGTGTAGCCTTACCTTGGATAGTAGTTGGGATAATTTGGTGAAGTGAAGAAGTTAGAACTTTGATTGGCCCATAGCGTGACATCACCACATTGATCTGCAACACCAAGTGGCATTTAAAAATAATATGTGACATTTTCTGTAACGTACTTATGTTGTGCCAACAATGGAAGGCATAAATATATTAGTAAAACGTTTTTAATAAATGCAGCTCTATAACAATGACCCAATGATGTCACACAAATATGGTAGAAAGGTAGTTTATTTTGAGAACTGTAAAAAGGTGACCTCTTGCTATAAAAGTGAGTGGTGGACATAAACAAAAGTAAAAGTATCCCCGTCACGCCAAGCGGCGTATAGGGAATATGGTGTTAGTGACCATACATTTTACAGAGCTTCGGCACACGATTTTGGGGTAATGTGGTCAGTATTACGCCCGTGCCACTTTACCTTCCCAGAACAAATCCGGTACCCATTAAAGGTTGGGTGAACCGGACCCCGTCGGTTGGGATCGAACCCTACTTCTTGTCCTTTGTAGTCCAGTTCACTAACCACTGAGCTATTGCGGATCCCAGTGGTCGACATATTTAATCTATTTGTGGTGCACAGTGGAGTTTCACTGGACAATTGAAGCTAACGAGAGGCTTGCTCATGATGCAGTTATATTGTGTGCAATTGAACATTTGTCTAATGCATTATGTGAGAGCGAGAGGTTGACATATTTAGTTCATTCTGAGCGCGCAAGGGTGCGTGCTTATGTTGAAATTGTGACGTGGAATTGAACATTGTCACGTCCTAAGTGGACGAGGTGAGCGTTAGTGTATCCACTTGAGTAGCAGAGTGAGTATGTTGTCAGCTGAATCAAGTTTAGGCCTATTTATAAATACATTGTCTTGTTCAATAATTTGAGTCAGTGTGGTGATCATTCTCAGCGTGGCAACGCGAACGAACGGAGGGTTGCAGAGCAGACTACAGGATGGAGTTCTATGTGAAAGTTATTAGTAAACAGCTCCAAGTATAGGAACAGACTACAGGATGGAGCTCTGTGTAAAAATTATTTGTAAACAGCTCCAAGTATAGGAACAGACTACAGGATGGAGCTCTGTGTGAAAATTATTAGTGAACAGCGCCAAGTATAGGAACAGACTACAGGATGGAGCTCTGTGTGAAAGTTATTAGTGAACAGCGCCAAGTATAGGTATAGACTACAGGATGGAATCCTGTGTGAAAGTTATTAGTAAACAGCTCCAAGTATAGGGATAGACTACAGGATGGAGCCCTGTGTGAAAGTTATTAGTAAACAGCGCCTAGTATTACACGGCGGCAGCTTCTTAACATTTCATCTTCACTGAAGGTTGAAAACAGACATCAGTTGATCTGCAATGGTAGGTGTCCTGCTTCGTGGTGTCGAACAGCTTCACTTGTTTGATCCTGCCAATATTGAAATGGTCTGGCCGGCTAAACAATAAACAATTCATGCACATGGGCTTTGTCTATAGATTCTTGCCTCTTTTTCTTGTCCTCTTTCTATGACTTAATTCCCTTTACATGTATTAAATTCCTTTCATATATATATAAGATAGCTGTAGCGATACAGCAACAGTAAGCTGATTGGACAGAGAGTGACATCAATGTAGTTAGTATATGTGTTAGCGCGATCTCCAACGCCGAGTGAGGTAAAGTTCAGGCATTTTATTGGTAAAGTCTTCATAAAAAGATCTTAAAACGTGATGATTGCGTCCAGATAATTCAAACTCTAATGTAAATGTGTCAATTACAATACACACAAGCAGCTTGCCTTGGCTGATAACGATGGGTACGTTAACCAGAGCTGTATTGATAACACCGATCAGCATATATCTGTATGTTAACATAACCGTCATCTTCTAGCCTTGTTGAATAACACTTCGGCTATTTCATGAGTTAAATGTTCTGGAAAGTAAAACAAGAAAACGCATGTGTACGCATCACACATATTGACCAAACTGTATTATTGAAATAGAGAATTAAGGAATAGCTTTTTTTCATGCCTCAAGAAGGCTGTAACATAATTCGAGAAAGTAAACAAATCGTAATATTCTTAAATTTTAGTTCTAATAAATTACTTGTGAAGAACTAAAATTCAAGTTAATGTTATATAGTTAACAATTGTATGCTGAACACTTTATTTGATAACGTCAGCTGTATGCAGCAGCATCACATGAGATATGAAGGCTTTAGACATATGTCACGATATTTGGTTTTGAAATGTAATTGTTTATTTATTTATTTATTGAGTTATTTGCGGGTCATCATCATTGCACTCCGAACATGTCCATAGGTGCTCAGATCCCCTCCTCAGCAATTCCCTCAGTGTCCAGCGACTGACGACTCTAGTTCTATGTTGGTTGATAAGTCTTCTTACACGGCCACTAAGTGTCTCATTTCTGGCTGTGCCCAACTTAACTACCATTTCCATCATCCGAAGAAGTGACGTGGATCTGTGTTTGTCGAAGTCCTGTGCTCTTCTTACATCTCGGAGGACATTGATGATATCCGCCCGATCCATTGGTTGTCCGTCCTCAACGACAGCGCAGCTAGCCAACCTGTCCGCCCTTTCATTTCCCCGTACTCCCGCATGTCCAGGGACATAGACAAAGGTGACCTTACGTATTTTGGATTTCTGCAACGATTCTACCCATTATATGCGTACAGAGCCATCCTCCACTTTTTTTATCATGCTCATCGAATCACTCAGTATACATGCGTGGGTGTAGTCTTGTGACTCTAACCATTTGAATGCCTTGGTCACTGCCATCGCCTCCATTGTCATGCTACTCGTGGTCATGACGTATGCACCACTGTCCTCCTTGACTATTCTGCCTGCCGAACGTGCTGTAAATGCCCATGCACTTCTTTGGTGTCGTCTTACAGATCCGTCTGTATAGATGACTGCATCTTTCTCATCGGTGTTATCGCAGATGAGACCGTTGACCTCAGCATTAACCACGACCGGGTTCTGTTCCCTACTTTTCCTGTCGAGTGTGACAATACACGAGAAAGTCCCCTTGAATGACGTAGGCACCGGTACCACTCCTCACCAACGCTGATGGTGGTAAGCCCGCAGACCTGTTTGATGGCATCTTCTGCTCGGCCCAACCATGACTTGCCTCTTTTTAGCCTGTCACCTTTCTCTGTGTTGAGCACGTGGTGCAATGGATGCTCTGTGTCTGTACTAATCTTCGGGTATGCTCGTGCTCTCCAGATCTTGATTGGAATGTAATTGATTGTGTCGTTATCAGTCTATACACATTTCATGTGATATATTCAGACTGTCATCAATATTTAATCGTCTTTACTGTTATATTCATCAACACTTGATCATAATTACTGTCATATGTATGTACACTTGATCAACGTTACTGTCACATTCATCAACACTTGATTATTATTACTTGTCACATTCATCAGTGTTTTCTGTTTTCACGTTTTTGAAATAGTCGTATGTCCTGTGATGTGGACTCTAAATATTGTTAGTTGTACATACATGTTCATTTATTCGACCTCAATTATCCAGCTATAGCTACATTGACATCTTTCACAATAAAGAGCTCTCGACATTTCTGTTTACTCAACATTTCTGTTTTCCAACATTTGTGTGCCCACGGGCGCACTGGAAATTTTTCGAACAACCACGGGCGAAAGTATCCAAGTTTATTGTTAACAATGGTTACTCACATCTCTATAACAGCTTCTTAATCGTCGCACGGTTATAATGTGTCCATTTTCATATAAAAATAAATATAACGCACCGCATCTTACCAACAAAAAATTGCATACCTTCTGAAGATAAACAACAAAATGAACATAACAAAATAAACTATCACACGGCACTTAACTATTGTGATTTTTGACATTGCATTTTGTCAGCCAGATTTTCAAAGTTGGGAACGTATGATTGATGTCAGTTCAAGTTCACATCTACTCAAGGCTTCCAAGAGACCACATCGAGGCTAATTCCAACGTCTAACTCTACTTTGTTCTGACCATTTAATGTGGACCGTTACTCTTTCTGTTTATTGGGCAGGAAGAAACGTCAGCGATAGCTTCATTCTTTCTTTTATTTCCTCTCAATCTTTCGTTCAAATGAATGTCGGACAATACATGACGTCACTTGATGGAATGAGGATGGAACCTTATGGGCACCAAGCGAACACGAGGTAGACACAATGACCCCCTCGGGCATAGCGCTGAGAACCACTGATCTTTAAAAAAAATATTAATCTCTAGACTCTGCCCCATGTATTTCATTCCTTCATATACAAAATGCCCACAAATTGATGTCTCCGTAGTGTTGGATACCACGTTCTTTCCTTCCACCTGGAGTCTAATCTAACGTCAAATAATACAAACTTTCGCATACAACAAAAATAACATATTCCACAGAATAATTCTTCATAACCTTCCTCACTGTGAGTAGACACTGTAGTGAAACAAATGAAATGAATACACTACAGTCAGCAACCTGTAGCGCTGATGATACACAGTACAACATATTTATTTATCTGATAGAACACCCAAACATTGAACGTTGTTCCATTAACCTCAAACTTTATCTACACGATCCATCCCCTCGATCTTTGGTAATCGTTCCGAAACCTTAAATTGTGCTGGAGATCATATTTAGATGTGTTTATTCACTCGACCCGTGTACTCTGTGTACACTGTAATCTCTGTTGTCACTCAAAGTATTACCATGCCACTACTAACAATATTGAGAGTACTTTCAAATGACTATTTTTCCATATCGGGAAGTCACTTCCCAATTGTGTGCATGTATTTACATTACAATCAACTTATGCTATGTGTACCCTTGACATTTGATGTGTTCTGATGCAGTTTATGCTCTTAGTCAATGATAGTTATTGTATGCGCTATGATCTGAACAAGTCATTAAATAGAGTTATTGTTATAGTCTGCAGCGTGTCATCATACTTTCTTTGATATAAATCTATATTTTATGGTGGTTGGTTATTGGTTATTGGTTATGGAAGGCCTCGGTATCACTGCAAGCGAATTAAAATCAATAATTGCTCAACCGCCCGTGCCAGTGGAATCATCCGAATTATAACTCATCTTCCAAACAAAGAAATGTAACTGTAGTCCCCATCATAGCAGTCTCAGCACACGCCAAAAGACATACGGCGAAACCGCACAGAAAGTGACAACAGCCAACTGTTCCCTGTCATACGATATCATCATTCATCGTACACAATTGGAGTATCGAAACATGATAAAAATGGATGAGACACACAGCTCACGGTGTGCACAGAGCACTTAACTCAGTAGCTCCTGCAACAAGCCGGACTTGGAACATGAGGAAACTGCAACAAGGAACACTTTGCAGACATAGCCTTCAATGGTTCCTGCCGCCTATCCATCACATTGCCCGGAAGATCACGTCCTCCTGAAAATGATGATCGTCATAGTAAATGTATGGCGCTTGATGATGTAAGGACATCGTGTTTAACTCCAACTCCGAACATACAAAACACAGTTCGTCGTCAGATTATCCCCGATGCACACCAAACGCAAGATCGCAAGATTAGCGCATGGTCGGTCTTGGGACACACGATGATCCATTATGATGACGTAGCACGCAGAAAATGTCTGCGCCCATGTAATCATTATTTTATGGTGGTGCCTGGATAATATAGTAAATATAAGATATAGTAGAGGCATTTGAAAATAATTGCCTCAAGCAAATACGGACATATACGATAGGATGATTTCAAGCAAAAGAAATACAAAATGCAAATAGTGTAACAAGAAGCATGTATCATCAAAAGAAGAATGTAGACAAATTACGTCTATGTGATGAAAATTAATACTGTTTTTGCATGGGTTTTACATCTGCCTTAAAAGATGTAAGACATGACGTTTCATACAAGTCCGAGGCTGTTTCATGGATATCAGAGGATGTTTCAGGAATGTCAGAGCCTGTTTCAGATATGCCAAAAACTGTTACATGGATCTTAAAACCTGTTTCAGGGATGACAGATCCTGTGGCGTATACTGGTTTTGGGGTCTGAGCTACCGCTGGCATAATAAATAAACACATGCATCATATTCACTGAGAAAATCTTTAAAAACATCATAGAGATGACAGGCCTACAAATTAATGGAAAGATAATCAATAACCTAAGATATGCTGACGATACTGTACTACTAGCAGAAAATCCTAAAGATCTACAACAATTACTTAGTGAAATAAACATGACAAGCAAAAAATATGGACTAGATATGAATATCAAAAAGACTAAAACTATGATCATAAACAAAGAAAATACTCAAAACACACAATTGGATATCAAAATTGAAGGAATAGACCTGGAGACAGTTCAGAACTACAACTACCTTGGACATACTATAACCAGTGATGGAAAATGTACAACTCAAATAAACAAAAGAATAGGAATGGCAAAAAGTAATTTTAATATCATGAAGAACATACTAACATCAAAACAAATAACACCAGGGCTAATACTAAGAATAGCAAAATGTTACATCTTCTCAATATTCCTATATGGTACAGAAACATGGACAATTAGACAAGAAAACAGAATAGAGAATTGAAGCCTTTGAAATGTGGATACATAGAAGAGTAGGTAAAATTGGATATAAAGAAAAGAAAACAAACGATGAAGTCTTAAAACAACTAAAAATGAAAAGAGAGCTACAAAGCATAATTCAAACCAGATAAATGCGATTTTTGGGTCATGTTAAAAGACACAACAGCCTACTGAAAGTGATCCTGGAAGGGAAAATAAAAGGTAAAAGAGGCAGAGGCAGACCAAGACTAACATGGACGAGTAACATCAAAAGATGGACAAATCAGCCTACGACAACCTGCACCATCAAAGCAAGAGACAGAGCAGAATGGCGCTCCATGGTAGCCAACCTTCGTTGCGGCGGAGACGGCACTCGATGATGATGATGACATCATATTCAGTAGGCTAACATGAAGTAATATGTGCTAATGACATCATCATCAAAATCATCATGTGCCTTACCGGTTGGCGTAGGTGATCATGTCCCTTCACAATCTTCTATCTACAATGCATCGTATCAGTTCTGTTGTTGACTGTTTTCCATGCCATGACACCAAGCTATCCAGTATTTTCTCTCTTTGTTGTCTAATGACATCACTACATTTTAACTTACTTACTTACTTATATGTAAACTCTATTCGTCTTGTATGGGACGAAAATGTCTCGATGACTTTGTCATTGAAAGTACTGTTGGGTTGGTTTCTAAGTTTCTGAAGGAATGATTTCTCAATGGACATTATTGCCAAACCAGATAAGCGTTCTTGTATCTGAGTTGAGCGACAATAAGATTTGATTCTCTTGAGAGCAGAAAAAAGTTCTTTCTACATATGCTGATGCGCATAACGTAGTTATAAATAGGTTAGCAAGTTCGGGTAATCAGACATAATTTCACTGTCACTTTGTAACGCTTCTAATTGTCTAGAGGTAAAAACAACCCATGAAACCGTATTTTGTAGAAGTAGCTCCTATTATTTAATCACCGTATTATTTTCACTGTCTTTTTTGAATGTCAAGGTCGTTAATGCTAGGTCTGATAGATGAGAAATGTACCGCTAGTTACTAGCAGTTTCAATCTACTATCGTAGAGTAGTTTCGGTTTAATTCACAAACGTTATATCGGCCAGATGAAAACCTTGCTTTAATAAATACAAATCAAAACAAATAAATCATATTGGCCTACGAAATGTGTAATAGAATATTCGAAAATGTGTAATATAATTATAAAAAAAAATAAAATAAATGATCATTTCCTTTTGTAATTCGTTAATATGTTCAAGGCTACCGGCGGTAGCTGCGGCAACATAGAGAATACGCCACTGGTTAGATCTTATTCCATGGATGTCCGTGGCAGTTTCATGAAAAACAGATCTTATTCCATGAATGTCCGTGGCAGTTTTATGAAAATCAAATCTTTTTCCATGGATGTACGTGGCAGTTTCATGAAAAACAGATCTTATTCCATGGATGTCCGTGGCAGTTTCATGAAAATCAGATCTTTTTCCATGGATGTCCATGGCAGTTTCCATAAAATCAGATATTTTTTTCATGGATGTCCATGGCAGTTTCATGAAAAACAGATCTTTTTTCATGGATGTCCGTGTCAGTTTCATGAAAATCAGATCTTTTTTCATGGATGTCCGTGACAGTTTCATGAAAATCATATCTTTTTTCATGGATGTCCGTGACAGTTTCATGAAAATCAGATCTTTTTTTCATGGATGTCTGTGACAGTTTCATGGAAATCAGATCTTTTTTCATGGATGTCCGTGACAATTTCATGAAAATCAGATCTTTTTTCATGGATGTCCGTGACAGTTTCATGAAAATCAGATCTTTTTTTCATGGATGTCTGTGACAGTTTCATGAAAATCAGATCTTTTTTCATGGATGTCTGTGACAGTTTCAAGAAAATCAGATCTTTTTTCATGGATGTCCGTGACAGTTTCAAGAAAATCAGATCTTTTTTCAGGGATGTCCGTGACAGTTTCAAGAAAATCAGATCTTTTTTCATGGATGTCCGTGACAGTTTCATGAAAATCAGATCTTTTTTCATGAATGTCCGTGACAGTTTCGTGAAAGTCAAAACCTGTTTAAGTTTACTTCAGTCTGTTCTCAGTTTCTGATCTACCGACATGAAAACTGGGTCCATACGCAAGTGACCCTTGCAAGAGAGCTGCCGCCATCTCTGTTAAGGCAGCTGTAAGACGATTTACTAACCGAGGATTAACAACACAATGACTGTATCTGACAAGTCAACTTAGCTAGCTCGCCACTTCTACGTCAAAGGCGGCGCCACAACCTCTTTGCTTTGATATGAAAATTGCTTCAACATGGTCAACGAATTGTTCAGCGCTTTAACATTTCGCCATCATCGCTTGTTAGTCGCGGAGATTGTGTGCTTCGTGATAAGATCGTACAATAAATGTTGGCGACAGAAAGGGAGATCATCTGTGGTCAATGTTCTATCTGTGGTCAATGTTCCATCTGTGGTCAATGTTCCATCTGTGGACATCATACAATTTGACTCCAGAACATCGTTTATGTAAAAGCCCAGATTGAGAACGTCTGTTCCCTCAATTTGCTGAATTATGAATGTGATTCACATGTTATCCTTTATATGAATGATGTCTAGCTTCGTATGCTATTTTGGTTTGTGGTCTCCATTACTTTTTGATAGCGGTCGAAAAAGGGAGGTCACTCACGTTATATTTTCTTACAACTTCCCTCTGGTCTCCCACATTTCCCAACACCCGAGATATCTTGCCACTACTTTAAGTCACAAAACAACGGAGATTTATTTAGAATATGCGAACATGGTCAAGATTAAAAGAAACTTAAACAACAATGCACTCAAGGTGTGTGATAGCGAATAATACAGAGGACGTCGGTAACCTCGCTAAAGACAGAGACGATATGTGATCAATGCAGAGACGATATGTGATCAATGCAGAGACGATATGTTCACAATGCAAAGGACACACGAACTGATGATGATAGTGTATAATAATTGAAACCGTAGTCATTGATCGAAAACTAGTTCATCATTTTGTCTGCTTCTATTTCCCGGGTCGTTGGGTCGTTATATAGGTCGATGAAACACGGAGAAACAATCATACAAATGTATATAGTGACGTTACTAAAAGAAAGACACAAATTATGAATATTTCGGTTACATGCTTTCGGTAGCATGACAAGACAAGAAACACATAACAGACGATTACATTACTATAATCATCTGTTCTGTTATCTATTTATTCACAGCTATCACCATTATCCCGTGCCATAGCGGTTGACGTGAGCGAGTATGTTCTTCCGCAATCTTCTATCCACAGTGCATCGTATCAATTATGTTGTTGACTGTTTTCCATGCTGTGACACCAAGCTACTATACATTTTATAGTAATTTCTCTCTTTGTCGTCGGCAATCTCTCGTTCCCTGTATTTTGTCAGTTGTAACCAAGTATTCCAGGTACAGTATACCAGTCGCTTACTTGTCTGTTGTTAAAAAAGACAGCATATTCAAAAGAAGTTAACATGTAGAGTGTGTTAATGACAATTAAATTAGCACTAAACCAATAGTCTTTGTTTAAAAGTTGTTTGTTTCTAATTCGTTAGCTCTAACTTGTAACTAAACAAGTTTGTTACACGAAACGAAACAACGCGCTGACATAGTCATATGGTCAGAGACTTCAAGTTTATGCTGTTTAATTACCTGCATTTTTTAGAATTAAAAAAATATTTTCACTTATCACAACTGCATAGTTTAGGTACAAATCTATTGCGATTTGATACACAATCACGTTATGTTGTCAATAAAGTCATCTCGTCATGAAAAGGTTTAATTTAATGAATGAAAGTATTCTTTATATTGAGCTCTCGATGGGAAATAAAATATGAATGTGTACTCAAACAACTTTCATGTATTTACGTTGATGACTTTAGGTGACAGCACAAACTGTCCAAGAGTGCAGTTATTGTGTGGCTTTATCTCCAAAACAACATTCACAACTTCTGGCGGTTCCATGACTGTTGTGTTTCATTCCCTCTCTCTATCTGCGATCAGGGCTCAATTAGAGAAGGATTCGAGACTCTCACATGAAGTCAGCTGTCAGGTTAAGTGTGTTGATCGCCCCCACAGACAGAACATCACAATTAGAGTCTGCCAGATCCACTCCGATTGAACACCCGTTAAAACATTGCACTGTGTTCTGCGCCAGTGGCCCAGTGCATCCGATTTCAGCCAGCATTTTATTCAGGTTTGCTTTCCTTAGCCTTTGATTGTCCCCAATCTTCCTGCAAGGCAACAGATGATCTTTTCTGTAGGGGGATTCTGCCCTTAGATAGTCGGCCCTCCCAGGTTTACGAGCACCATCTGCCCGAGTCACTAGAGGTGACTAACACAGACATGCACACACAAAGATACGAGATGTGACCAACACAAACATGCACACAGCGATACGAGGCATGACTAACACTGACACACATCAAGATATATGACACATGACTAACATAGACATGCACATAAAGATATGAGATATGACTGACATAGACATGTGAAATAGAGAGAGAGGGAGAGAAAAGACAGAGAGGGAGATGGAGATATAAAAAAATAAATAAAGGGTGAAGGTCATATAAAGAGTTAAAGGAGAAAGGAAGAATTAGAATAAGAGGCCGGGTGAGAGAGGAAATGACAGGAAAGCGTGAAGAGTGTTAAAGGCGTGCTGCACGAGAATTGTATGAATCATGTGACAAAGTAGACAGGTTGAGAATGAAATGTGAAAACAAGTCAGTTACCAGCTAGCTGTGGACTGAGGAACAGGTCCTGCTGAAGGGCGTTAGCCTAGGTGGCTAACAACCCTTGAAAATGTTGTACATAATTTCGTGTGATATTTTGTTTAGTCAGATGTAGACCAGCTCGAGACGCGGAAGGTTGTCCAGTCCAGCAGGAGGCCAGCGTCTCAAATAGTAGTCAGTGATTAGTTAGTACTGAGGTATCCAGAACCCTTGAGAAGGGACGATGTTAGATAGTAACCCAGAAATAGAAGGGTGCTATATCCAGTTAGCGCAAGGGTGCTACATCCAGTTAGCGTAGTGATCGCTTTTGTTCTACAATTCCGTGTGAGTCGGCGAGAACCAGGCAGAAGACAAGGATGTGTGTAAATCAGACTTGGTGAGTAAGAAACTCACCCACTTGGTTACTATGTGTGTGAGCTGGTTCTGTTCAATAACCAAGTCAGTGTAAATTTTAATTCAATCTTTGTCAAGTTAAATCAAGTCATTTGTCATTTAAATGGAGCGCAAGAGAATTTCAATGTTGTTCTTATGCTGGCAGCGATAGTATTGCTGCACGAGACACATATGGTGTATTAGTCAAGTCATGATCAAAATTGGTGGAGCGAACGAGAGCTTCAAAGTATTCTAATGATGGCAGCGACATTGCTGCTAAGGAGACACAGATATGTGTCTTAATTGAGAGAATGGTCAAGTTAAGGAGGGCAAATGATCATCAATATGTTTGTTCTGCTGGTAGACGCAGAGCAGCTGGAATAGCCCAAGTGTTTGCCAATATTCAAGTGTGATAGACTAGTGAGAGTGACAGATTCAAATTGTTCATGTAAATTGATGTTATTCACAGAGCTTCTAGAACACTGATTACAGACGTAATTGAGTGGCGGCAGCGATTACAATAAAGTTCTTCATTTGTTCTAATAGTGAGTTTATCAATGTGTTGCAGTTTAGTAATTGTCATAAGGCTTTGTGATGAACGAGCTGGGGTTGTCCAATTATTATCCACAACACGAAGTACTAATTGACACAGCACAGTCAGTCATGCCTGATCGGGGGTTGTCAGCTGTGGCCGAACTAGGCCAGGTCAAGTTGTCATTCATGATCGCCTCGTAGCCGCGAGGGGGGAGTGACATGCGTTACACGGCGCGAAGGCCTTCATGTAAACATTGAGGTATTACATTCACGGCAAGGCGACAGGCGTTGGCGACCACTGGAGAAGTGGGCCGATGAGTGCTAATAAGTAAACATAGAGCATCAACGGCAATTCATAAAAACCATCGACATATAATAGTTTTAGTAATATCAACGTTACAGGCGAAGTGTACCATCATCATGTAGTAGACATTGCACACGTATATATGTATCTATCTATCTATCTATCTATTGACCTTTCGAGCCGTAACCGGCCCATAGGGCGTAGACCAAGATACACCTCCCCATATATGTATGCATATATATATATATATATATTAACGTTTATCTTCACTGGTACACATGCACACACAAATATATGACACATGCCTAACATAGACATGCACACAAAGATATGAGATGTGACTAACATAGCCATGCACACACAAGGATATGAGCTGTGACATACACAGATATGCACACTTTCATTGTTTCATTCTAATTCTGTCAATTACTTCATTGGTTTCTATATCGAGTACACGGCCGTTGATAAACCAGGTAATGTTTTTGAAGAGCTCAATTCGTTGTTTTTCTCACAGATGCATAATCACCATATCTTATCATAGGTTTAATGTGTTATCATAATAACATGTAATCTTACACTTCTAATATTAGAAATACTTAAAATATTATTACTTCAATAAAGCAAGCTTGATACTTGTAATGACATTTGCTAATGCATGGTTAAATGACTCTAAAATGAACGCTTTAAACCGGGTGTACTTTCCAGGGCACGCTAATGTACACGGCAAGAAAATAGCTGATATCCTCACTGACAGCTCTGGAGGTGAGTGTGGCCTTACTCTGGAGAAATAGAACATCGTCAAATTTGTTCGTCATTCCTTAAGAGAAGAGGAGAGTGGGTGGGACAATGATGTATACATTGGGAGACTGAGGAGTCTTAAGGTGGAAAAGGTGTCTGATCGATCCGGAGTGCTCAGTAAGAAAAGCAAATATATTGGTTTGTATCAACAATAAACAAGAACATTCAGCCTCCGTACGCTTCAAGAAATGCTGGGACGGACGGTGGAACGGATATGGGTTTGCCCCGACTGCAATGAATATGATTTCATGAATAGAATATAATTGGTCAGTACACAATATTGTGCGGGCCAGTTGGTATTGTTTGATTCTGAGCTGCAATATACAGCATAAAGAACGTTACAATGTTTAAGATATAATTCATACAAATGTTACAGAAAAGGACAACAAAGACATAACTGCAGGTCGAGGATGAGAAGACAGATAGGGGAGTCAGAGCGAAGAATGGGGAGGTAGCGGTGAATGATCCAAATCACCTCCTAGTGGTGAGGGTGATGGGTAAGGGCGAGCACTATTCTGTCAGAGGGAGGAGGGGTAGAGGGGGTGAGAGCAGTATGGCGTGAGGTGCAGATAACTCGTCGGAGGGCTGCTTCAGTAGTGAGGCATCGGCGAAGAGGTCGAGCATCAGGTGAGCATTATGTGGGACATCTTCATAGTCCTGGCAAAGATGACGTAGACTCAGGATCCACAAATAGGGAAGGGAGTTATCTCAGGATGTCGGGTGAGAAGAGTCGTAGAGAAGGAAACAATGGGAGTCAGTAGGTTTGTAGAAGACCGAGATGAGTAGACCAGAGATACCAAAGGAAACTGTGACACTATAGCTTGTTTCATAAGTCGTGCCCAACTTTAAAAATCAATATCTTTTAAACCGCTTTTTGTAATTTTTTCAAAATTTGCATGTATAGTTATAATGATTAGAACCCAATAGTGAATTAATTTCATTAAAAACAAACATTTGGTTATTATTATTGCTTATTTGATTTATATAAATTTATAACGACCCATTGATGTAGTCAAAACTTAATGTTTACAGTATTTAAGTTAAAAATAGTGATTACAAATCCATACACGCTCAAATTTACGATTTTGCACGCTTTCCGCGTGAGTTTTCTGACACAATTAGACACTTGTAGTAAACACGAGACATTGTGTGTTCCATTTCCGTTAATTCAGAGGCGTAACGTGGAACAATAACATTTATCATGAGTCTTAAAATGAAATTCTGCAGTTTACAAAAGATCGCAATAAAAATGTATGACTATTTTTGCAAAGAGGCTAAACGAGGAAGATTATTTAATTCTTTAGAAAACCCCGAGAATAGGACAAGACACATTTTGGATTTATCTAAACGGTCATTTAATCGCTGGATTCAAGCACGTGACCGTCAATGTTCCAAATATACAAAATCACAAGGAAGAGCAAAAATGTTGGATAATTTCGACAGTGAACTTATTAGAAGTGAAATTCGCAAAATGTTGGGTATGAATGAAACTGTTACAATAAGAAAATTAAAAGTATCGCTGAAAAAGAACAACAGTATTGAAATATCAAAGTCTACATTATGGAGGAATGTGAGAGCTGTAGGCTTTACATTCAGAAAGTATTCCAATGGACGAAACATCATCTGTGAGAAGCCACATATAGTAGTCATGAGAAGCAAGTACTTACGTGAAGTAAAAGAGGTGCGCAAGCAAGGTTATGATATTGTGTACTTGGATGAAACATGGATCAATGCTCACCACACTAACCAAAGGGAATGGCAGTCATCAGATGGAAAGATTAAGAGATTAATACCTAGCAGCAAAGGACAGCGCTTGATAATTGCTCATGCAGGTAGTCGACAACATGGACTAATACAGAATGCAGAGCTCATTTTTCTTTCAAAATCCATAGACAATCGGGATTATCACTCTGAGATGAATGGTCACATATTTAGACATTGGATTGAAAATTCTGTTCTCCCATCACTAGATCGACCATCTTGCCTAATAATGGACAATGCAGCGTACCACAACATTGTTGCACTTGAAGATAAAGTCCCGACGTCATCCAGTACAAAAGATGCTATTAAGATATGGCTCACAAAGGAGCACATACAATTTAATAACATGTACTTAAAACCTGAATTACTATCTCTAGTAAAGCAAAAACAGTGGACAAAGATTTTTCAAATAGATAAGATTATCCAAGAGCACGGTCATATAAGTTTGAGGCTGCCACCTTACCATGCTCATTTAAATCCAATAGAACTAATCTGGGCAAAATTAAAAGGACAAGTGGCAGATGAAAATACAACATTCAAAATATACGATGTAAAGACTCTTGCTAATCTCGCTTTATTAAATATAGACAAAGATTATTGGGCTAAATGTGAAGACCACGTCTTAAAACAGGAAGAGGAATATTGGAAAAATGATGGTTTGTGGAATGTTCAACCCCAAACAGTTATTAATCTTTTAGACTCGTCTGATTCAGAATGAAAGTATATAGCCCCCACAATGTTGGCCCCTATATTACCTTAAATTATTTCAACAAACGGTCCTTTTCAGGACCACACAACTATGAAAATTGGACATACAGGTATACCTTGATATTATTATCGTCCGTCCTCGAACTGAGCAGACAATAATTCTCCTGGTGTTTTGTTTTATCCAGTTATTTCCCCATTACGGCCACGCCTTTACCTAGTGAAAATTAATCATAGACCAGCAACTACGGTAATTTCTATTCTTTAGGGCTTCACAATTTACAATTTTGACAAACATCAAAGAAATATCGCCGCTTTAAGAAAACTGCAGCTGCAAGATATTTGTTAAATATACTTTTGCATTCTAATAACATCTGGAAAATTTCAAAAGTATTTAACACACGGTTAGAGAGTAATAGCGTTTTGAAGTTGGGCATATGTTTTGAAACGAGCTATAGGAAAGATACAGAGGAGGTAGAAATGTTGAGGTGGTGTGGATCGATGAGTAGATATGTTCAACATGCTCGATGAAACGGGTAAAAGGCAAAGAGAAAATATACCAGACACCTTAAGAGAATGACATGGCACAAGGTCAACAAAAGAATTATTATAAATATGATTATAAATAGCTGTCGAGATCAACAGTTTTGGGGAGACATGATCACCCACGCCAGCAGGCATGCTACGCGGTGATGATGGTATTTCTATCTCTATCTCAATGCTTCTTCCCAACAAATATTCTTATATTATGACAATATATGTCCCATTAATGTTTTCGTCATTCGTTTATCACACACATTTCGTTACATGACAACTCACTTCATCAATTGTTGTATTTTTTATTCAGTTTACTTTTATCATTCACAAAATAGTTTAACAATAATTACCTATTAAGTAATGAAGAAAATTAAACATATTACTTCATTTTAACTATTTTAAGACGGGAAGCTTCGCACATTTGTATGCGAATATGTGTCTGATAGATGTTATTTAGGAGTTGGGTCAGCTTGGTTTGTTCTCACTTTTACGTTTCAAAATATCGTGGCCCCTAACTTGGAGTAAAGCCAAATCTTACATCAGATTTATTTATTTCCCACTTAACTGTATTAGTTGTGTTTTCATAGCCCTGTCACTGCGTGCATACGGTCACTGCTGCATTCTACAGGTGGTCTTCTTGAAACATCTGCTACAATATTAGCAGATTTAATTTATCGACATTGGCTAATTAAGTAATCTCATAGACTTAGTTTGATGCATAAAACATGTTTTTATATCACTGTGGTTACTGAAAGGGTGATTTAAAATAAAATAATACGACGCTGTGGGCGAGAACTGTGTAAGTGGGTGATTAAGTCTGTAGTGGAAACAATCAACACATAAAGCTGGAATAACAACAGGTGGGATCATACTATAGTTTAACTAGTGCTGTGTTGTAAAGCTTACTTGAGACAATCTCTTCTTAGTGGCTTATGGAACACATTTTAAAAAGAAAATAGTCAAATGTGTGGGCCCGGCAACAGGTTTCGTGGTTGCTAGAAAAAAATAGACATTTGTGTCCGGGCTTAATCTAGGGACACATTCCAATAACTAAATCATCATCATCATCATGTACCCTGCCGGTTGGCGTAGGCGATCATGTCCCTCCACAATCTTCTATCTGCAGTGCATCGTATCAGTTCTGTTGTTGACTGTTTTCCATGCCATGACACCAAGCTATCCAGTATTTTCTCTCTTTGTCGTCCGCGATCTCTCTTTCCTTTTATTTTGCCAGTTGTAACCAAGTATTCCAACTTTCATCTTCTCATGATGTGCCCAAAAATGTTGATTTCTTCTTTCTGATGTTTTTTAAGAGCTCCCTTTTTGTGTTGGCCTCTTTGAGAACTTCCTCATTGGTCTTTTTATCTGTCCAGGGAACTTTCAACATTCTTCTGAGAAATCTCATCTCTGTGGCCTCTAACCGTCTTTTCATTTGTTTGTCTACTGTCCATGATTCGCTTCCATAGGTCAGAATTGGTTCTATATAGCACTGATGAACTTTCTTTCTCATTTTTATTGACATAGATTTGTTGCATAAGATATTTTTCATGTTCTGAAATGTTATTTTGGCCTGAGCTATTCTGCTTTTTATTTATGTGGTGCATCTCCCATCTGATGTAATTATTGTGCCCAAGTATTTGAAACGTTGCACTTGTTTTAGATTAGAATAACTAAATAAGAACCTGAAATATCTGTGTGGGAGGTAATATCTATCTCAGAAGACTAGAATTTGTTGCCAACGGAATTGTACTGGTAGTGAGATTGGGGAAGGTTTTCTGCATTTTATTGAGATTTACAAACAAGGACAAATATTATCTCCAAATATAAACAGTTGTAGGTGGAGTATTGTCTCAAGAAACGTGTCAGTCCCCCCTCCTCCCCCATGTGTTTCTAATGGTAGTTTTCACTTCCCTGTCAGACACTGGCATATGAGATTGCGCTTTGGGTGTGACATAAAATGGCGGTTCTTTCTCTGCCTGGTAAGAGAGAAAGTGTGATTTCAAAATGCTGTGTGTTTCTGTATGAGGATTCTTTGGTGAAATATACCAAGCTCAAGGCGTATCCACGTGCTGAAGAGATGTATGACTGCGGTTAGCCAGTCTTTAATGTTAGTCCTGGCAAAGGCGACGAAGTCTCAGGAGCTGCGAATAGGAAAGTAAGTTCTTTCAGGATGTCGAGTGAGAAGAGTCGTAGTGAAACAGTTGGAGGCATTAGGTTTGTAGAAGACCGAGGTGAGTAGACCAGAGGCGACGTCTAGGAAAGATACACAGGAGGTGGAAATGTGTGAGGCGATGTGGATCGAGGGGTAGATATGTTCAACATGCTCGATGAAACGAGAGATCTCCTGCTCGGAAAGGTCAGTCAGACCAATGCAGTCATCGATGTACCTACGGTAGATAAATGCAAGAGGGCCCTGGTAGGTGTGGATGATCTGGTGGTCGAAGTAACCCTTGAAGAGTCAACCGTATTTAGGGCCCACTTTGGTGTCAATCGCACACCACTAATGTGATTTTAGTGGGAAGTTAGACCGAAATGTGACGTAATATGACGTCATGGGACGCACTAAGATGGAAGCTTGTTCGTGTTCAAGCCATGGTGTAAACGATGTTGACTTTGAGCATCACACTATCTGTTATCACAGCGAGTTGCCTGATTTTTGTAAATGTAATCACGGGTTTGATAATAAAAGTTTGTACACAGTTCGTTAACCATCGCTGTAGATCAAGTCTTTATTCTGCTGGCTTCGATTGCGACCTTGGAAGCTAATGGCCTAACTTGTGCAGACGGTTGGTTTGGGGCAAATTGTACGTTACAATGGCAATGCTATAATGACTCAGTTTGTGACAAAACTACAGGGACATGCTCAAACAATGACAGTTGTCAGCACGAATATTTCGGACAAGTGTCAATACTTGGATCTCGTTTACAAATACGCCCAAAAATCTGAACCTACTTTCCTGTTTGATAACAACGACACCACATGTAATCCGGACACAGATTCTACATCAGTTGCGGGAACTCTCAATCAATCTTTGCCGTTCTCCTGGTTTAGGATTTATGTGAATGACTTACCCAATCCGGACAGTTTCACGGTAAAACCAAATGGTACTGTCTCATGTAACAATGAATCAAGGTTTGTCGTTAGTCAGCACGAGATTGATGTCTTTTGCTCTGAGGCTGGTCTGATCAACAAGTTACGGATCGAGGGGTCGATAGTTGCAAATATCTGCTCCATCTACATTGGCGGGGGTCGGAATGTGGCTCTCAAACAGAACACAAACCAGACCGACACATTTAATGCTTGTTATACAGGAGACGGATGTGGACCAGAGGCCGCAGTCAATGGCAAAACAAAGACCATTCTCTATGACATTGACTGCACACACACACACACACACAATTGAGAAGTGGAACCAGTCCTTTTTACTGGTATCTGAACTTTGCCACGCACCATCACTCGAATCTATCATCGACATAGCACTATGATTCGGGTAAAGAATGCCTCTCTAAAGGCTCTAAAGGCTTTCTCTAACAGTGGCGACGTAGTGTTCTAGTATAATAATATATGATACCCTAGTGTTTCTGTGAACACTATTGTAGTCACCACACAAACGCCAATGGCACACATTAAGATTGAGTTCTCACCGACCATTTCGCAGGCCGACAGTGCACTGACGGTGTGTGAGGTGCAAACATTTACAGACACCTATTGTCTGGACGGGCATTCTTGGTCGTTTTGTGCAGTGTATAGTGGGTGTACCAAAGGCTGAACGTTATCATCGGTACGTGTCACAGCAACTGTTCACATGGGATCTATGGACACGACTGCTCCGGTTCTTGTCTCAGTATCTGTCCTTTATGTGAGGAAAATCCGAAAAATGCCTACAATGTAAACATCATGGCTATACCTGTAATGACACTTGTCCCGATGGTAATTTTGGGCTACAGTGCGAGCAGACGTGTTCTGATGGCTGTGACATCATATGTGACCCGAAAAGTGCTGACTGTACGTGCAAGGAAACGTACTACGGGTCAGACTGCACTCTCAAATGTCCGGACAGCAGTTTCAACGACATCTGTGATCAGTCAACCGGGAACTGTACATGCAAGGGAACGTTCTACGTGTCAGACTGCACTCACAAATCTCCGGTCAACTGTTTGAACGAATCCTGTGAACAGTTAATCGGGGCCTGCGTCTCGTATGTCGATGATTCCCACGTTAAGAAGAGTCTACCGGCTACAACAAACCCAAGCATATGTATACCTTAATGTGTTTCTGTGCTAGACATGGTTCATTTCTTGTTGTTTTTCCGTGAAGCAATGGCTCATATCTTGATGTGTTTCTGTGCTAGCCATGGCTCATATCTTAGCTTGTGTGTGTGTGCATGCCATGGCTCATATCTTGGTGTGTGTCATGTTAGTCATATCTCATATCTTGGTGTGTCCGTGTTAATCATGTCACATATCTTTATGTGTGTCTGTGTTTAGTCATATCTAATATTTTAGTGTGTATATGTGTTAGTCATGCGTCATATCTTTGTGTGTGCATGCCTGGGTTAATGATGTCTCATATCTTTGTGTGCATGTTTATGTTAGTCATATCTCATATATATATGTGCATATCTGTGTTTGACACATCTCATATCCTTGTGTGTGCATGGCTATGTTAGTCACATCTCTTATCTTTGTGTGCATGTCGATGTTAGTCATGTGTCATATCTTAGTGTGTGCATGTCTATGTTAGTCATATCTCATATCTTTATGTGCATGTTTATGTTAGTCATCTGTCATATATCTTGATGAGTGTCAATGTTAGTCATGCTTCGTATCGTTGTGTGCATGTCTGTGTTAGTCACATCTCATATCTTTGTGTCTGCATGTCTGTGTTAGTCACCTCTAGTGACTCGGGCAGATGGTGCTCGTAAACCAGGGAGGGCCGACCATCTAAGGGCAGAATGCCCCTACAGAAAAGACAATCTGCTGCCTTGCAGGAAGATTGGGGACAATCAAAAGCTAAGGAAAGCAAACTGAATAAAATGCTGGCTGAAATTGGATGCACTGGGCCACTGGCGCAGAATTCAGTGCAACGTTTTTAACGGGTGTTCAATCAGAGTGGATCTGGCAGACTCTAATTGTGATGTTCTGTCTGTGGGGGCGATCAACACACTTAACCTGACAGCTGACTTCATGTGGGAGTCTGGAATTCTACTCTGATTGAGTCCTGATCGCAGAGAGAGAGAGAGAGCGAAATGTTATTATTTTGTTGTGTTCCTATTTTTTAAAGCTGCTTACCTTGTAGTTGTGTACGTACACCCCGCTACAGACTCCTTGCTACAATTTTTACCGCAACACTACACATATTTTTATATTCACTATTTCTAAATTGTGAGTAAAGGTCTATGATTGACTGAGAAAGATAGGAGAAGAGCAAGTTAAAATCAATCAGTCAAGCAGGTAATCTTTTCTTTTCATTTCCGTCCACACGAAAGATGGACCGCGTTGTCTGTCTTCAAAGTCTGTCATATCTCAAGCCCGTCCCAATTGGACCATTTCAATTAATTTCTTTGTCAATCATTTTTCTCCGTGCCTCTATTGGTCGTCGCACAGCTCTCCTACCACCTGGTGCCCAGTACGTTGTTTATAACAAGTGAAAATTTGGATAATTCATTTTAGTTAAAGGTTGTATTCACTGAGTTTAATATTGTGCTCACAGGTTTCTAATCATTTAATGAAAAATCTCAATTTATTTTAACCCAAGTGGACATTTTTCTTGTTTTGTACCTCCTCTTCTTATTCCTCTTCTTCTACCTTTCAGCTCCCTGTGGAGCATAGGTCTTCAACAAACACTTTCCAACTCGTTCTGTTACTTGCCATTCTTTTAAGATCATTCCATGTCTTCCCCATCATCTTCATCTCTACTTCCATCTGTCTTCGCAAATAATTCCTTGGTCTTCCACTTTGTCTTTTCCCGTGGGAATTCGAAAAAGGGCCTGTTGTGTAATACTCTCAGTTGTCTTCCGCAGTGTGTGTCCTATCCAGCGCCATCGTCTTCGCTGTATCTCTTTATCCACTGGTAGTTGTCTGGTACATGTATGCTTTGTACATGTTATATCATTTCTTTCATGATTAAAGATTAATTTAATAATACGATTTGTGCTCAAGTTTGTAGAATTATAAAAATATGTTTTGATTACTGTGAAAATACGTTATATTTACAATAATTAAAATGCAGAAAATCTTAAAATACAAGTAGTAAATTCAAGAAAATGATAATGCTAGTTTCAATTTGAATCCCACACCCCCTTCTATTTGTATATCTTTTTCACCATCTGATACTACAGAACCATTTATAATTTAGACTTGTGTGGAGTTAGACAAACCTGCGATAATAGATTAGAAGTTTGTTCTAAGCGCGTTCCTAATGACAACCTTGATTGCAACAACATGGCTCCTGTTTGTTTACCTGATTTGTCCAGGTCTAACACAAGGTAAGCTGATTGTTCTCTCGCGCTATTGTAGGGGCTCATATATTTTCTTTGTGATTCATATTTCTACGGATGTGGAGTTAAAAAATTGTTTTGCTTGTGGTTAATGTTGCCACTAAAATCTGCATGTGGTCTGAATGATTATATTACTCGTTGATGTTGTCACATTTATGGGATCTTAATGATTTTATTTGTTACTAAAAGTTGCCACAGGGTTTAATTGTGTGTGTGTGTTTTTTTTTTGGCGACAATATCACAAATTTGGATTCACAAATATCGTGAGTTATAAACATATCACACATATAGTCATACATATTTAGTCCTTGAGAAAACACAACATTCATGTAGCTATAAGTAGTTTGTGAATGATAAATATAACAATTATGTAGTAAAGATATTTTGTGAGAGAGAAAATTAGTTGTATTGTAGTGGACTCTTTGTTGTGAGAAACGTAGCTGGATTGTAGTGGAGTCTTTGTTGTGAGAAACGTAGCTGGATTGTGGTGGAGTCTTTGTTGTGAGAAACGTACCTGGATTGTTGTGGAGTCTTTGTTGTGAGAAACGTAGCTGGATTGTAGTGGAGTCTTTGTTGTGAGAAACGTAGCTGGATTGTGGTGGAGTCTTTGTTGTGAGAAACGTAGCTGGATTGTGGTGGAGTCTTTGTTGTGAGAAACGTAGCTGGATTGTAGTGGAGTCTTTGTTGTGAGAAACGTAGCTATCATAGAAGCCATTTGTGAAATAAAAATATAATGTCGGTGTTCCTGATACATCTTATGAATGAGAAACAGTAAAACAGTACGAGTGTAACGGACATTAAGATATACAGAACGATTACAGCTGTAGCATTTTGTGAATAAGAAATATAGCTCGAGTGCAGCAGGGACATTATGTGATTGAGAAATATAGCACGAGTGCAGCAGGGACATTATGTGATTGAGAAATATAGCACGAGTGCAGTAGGGACATTAAGAGATTGAGAAATATAGCACGAGTGCAGCAAGGACATTATGTGATTGAGAAATATAGCACGAGTGCAGCAGGGACATTATGAGATTGAGAAATATAGCACGAGTGCAGCTTGGGCATTGCATGATTGAGAAATATAGCACGAGTGCAGCAAGGACATTACATGATTGAGAAATATAGCACGAGTGCAGCAGGAACATTATGTGATAGAGAAATATAGCACGAGTGCAGCAGGGACATTATGTGATTGAAAAATATAGCACTAGTGCAGCAGGAACATTATGTGATTGAGAAATATAGCACGAGTGCAGCAGGGACATTACATGATTGAGAAATATAGCACGAGTGCAGCAGGGACATTACATGATTGATAAATATAGCACGAGTGCAGCAGGGACATTATGTGATTGAGAAATATTGCACGAGTGCAGCAGGGACATTATGTGATTGAGAAATATTGCACGAGTGCAGCAGGGACATCTTGTGATTGAGAAAAGTAGCAAATGTTGAGTGCTTTCATGCTTTAGTATGGGGTAGTATAACAAAGTAAGGTTTATTCAGGTTGAATATGTTGTTGGCTTCTCACTCGAGTGACATGATAACCACAAATGACGACCACGTAAATTCTGAGATATCGATAACTAACGCGGCAGAGACACTATTGTCAATAGGGACAGTCAGTACAGCGGAAACAATTTCAGAGATACAATTTATCACGAATTATGGTTTTAAATATCAATGTACATTCTTTATCATTATCTTGCTAGATAATTAAACAAGGAATTAGATTCCATCATAAAAAGATACAACAAGACATGTAGAAAGACTAGTGTGAGATACATAACAAAGAAATATGCGAACCACACACCAAAATATGAGCCATGCCTAGCAAACGCACACACACAAGCTAAGATTTGAGCCACGGCTAGCACAAAAACACACCAAGATATGAGCCATGACTAGCACAGAAACACATTAAAATATGAGCCATGGCTTCACGGAAAAACACCAAGTAATGAACCAAGTCTAGAACATAAACACTTTGATGTATCCATATGCTTGGGTTTGTTGTAGTCTGCAGACTCTTCTTAAAGTGGGAATAATCGACATACAAGACGCAGGCTTCGATTAACTGTTCACAGGTTTCGTTCAAACAGTTGTCCGGAGATTTGAGAGCAGTCTGACCCGTAGAACGTTTCCACGCTTACACAGTTCCCGGTTGACTGTTCACAGGTGTCGTTGAAACAGTTGTCTGGACATTTGAGAGTGCAGTCTGACCCGTAGATCCCACAAATATCCTTCTCTTCCTCTCCCTCCCCCCCCCCGCCCCACCCCACATGAAGGAAATTGTAAGAGGAAGTAGGAAGGAAGAAGATAGACTTTTGAAGTTGGGTGGCAGATATTTATAATTTTTGAAAGTGAAGACTTGTTAAACAACAAAATGATAATACCTGTTTGTGTTCAGATTGTCAGTATGGAATGTGGTGTACGACCTTTGATCTGAGAATTGAAGAGTCACGACGCAATCCACATTAAAATATGTTACCAGTCATAGGTGAAGCCGTTCCGTTGGATTATTCGTTTCTTTTAAGATCAGTAGAACAGAAACATGCTTAGAATAAAGTGTATCAACGATATAGCTAAAGTGTTTGAGCTAATATTTCTGACAATGTCCTAATATTTAGCCACTCAAGTTGTGAGAACAGTGGGAAATACAAAGTCGGTTAATGTCACCTGGTCTTGCTGACTAATTGGATGTTGTGTGAAGTCTTGTTTACTGTGAATGCTATTTACAAGCTTCATTCTCTCAGCAATGGTCTTATACCAGTATTGAATGTGAAGGATCAAGGCAAAGAAATGCACATAAAAGCATCAAAATGCGAAACTGCCATGGGCACAAAAATGATCTCCAAGCTAAGGCTGCCTATTCATTGTTTACCTTGAACACCAAATACACAATTCGTATCAGGGTTACGTTCCCATAAAATACATCCGGTATATTTATGACTGCTTCAGCCTTACCGATCTACCTGAAGACGGTGTCTCCAAATTTATTGATTCTTCCTCTTCTTCTTTTCTCTTTTCACTGATACCTAAAAGGTGTCGTGGTTTATATTGTTTGTCGTTCTTGAGCTGCTCGAACTGTCTGATTTAGTGATTTTGCTTTGTTGTTACATGTCTCTGTCACTGCATCTATCCATTTTCTTCTAGGTCTTTCTCTTTGTCTTTTTCCACGCATTTTCGAGAAGAATGCCCTTGATGGTGAATGGTGCGGATTCATTCTGACCAGGTGGCCCAACCATTTAAGTTGTTGTTGTTCTATATATTCTTGGCAGGGTTTTGTTCCTACAATTTTTCTTATTGTTTCATTTGGTATTCTATCTCTTCTTGTGTTGTTTGTTACTTTTCTCAAGCATCGCATCACACATGTATTGATCTTTCTTAAATGTGATTTAGAAAGGGTACATGTTTGACTTTCATAGCATAAAGTTGGTATGAAAATGCTATTTTTCATTTGTTGTTTAGCTGGCATAGAAATGTTTGGATGTCTTAGCAATGGTGAAAGCTGGTATGTGACAGCATTTGCTTTTTGTATTCTCATGTCATTTTCTCTGTCTAGTTTTCCATCTTCTGTGAACATTGTGCCCAAATACTTGAATTTCTCTACTTGTTTCATTTATTTATATTTGATCTTAATGTTTAATGGGTGTCTTAATTTGCTTATTCTCACAGTCTCTATTTTTGCTGTGTTAATTTTGATACTGTAGTTTGTGCAGCTTTTATTTAGAGATGTTAAATGCTGTTGTAGCAGGTTTTCGTCCTCATATATT
Organism: Megaustenia siamemsis; assembly: GCA_032433765.1. Taxonomy (NCBI): domain Eukaryota; kingdom Metazoa; phylum Mollusca; class Gastropoda; order Stylommatophora; family Ariophantidae; genus Megaustenia; species Megaustenia siamemsis. The sequence continues at coordinate 76,850,155 of JAVIAB010000041.1, forward strand.
AGGCATTGGTCATCTGCGATTAGTAGCTCGTTGATGTTGGATGATTTTCCCTTATTGTTGGTTGTTTCCTGAGTTATTTTGCCTATATATATGACGAAGAGGAGTGGTGAGAAGATACAACCTTGTAATTAATTGATTAACTCGGGAAATATCACAAAGTCATCCAGTACACATCATTTATCTCTACTTCCTTTTTTACCTTTTTGGACCTTCTTATTTCCTTGAGCACTTCTGGCCTTCACACCTCGGTTTTTCTATAAATCCACATTCGCTAATTGTTACATTCTCTATACTTCTTCACATCCTTTATGTCGTGATTCGATACCATTTTTTCGTTTGCGTCTTCGTCGTTTCTGCCAAGATGACCAGGATTTATTCCAACAGGCTCAACTTATGTTAGACTTTTTTCAACGCCGGCTTTATCCAGATTCAATCCTTCAATCTGCCTTCAAATCCGGTCCTCCTTATCTCTCGTCCCGAGGCACTCACTCCTTCCAACCGCTGCCATTCTGACTGGACAATACACACCCTTACCTATCATCCTCCTTAGTTGCTGTGAGAATACTCAACCGTTTCCGTTCCATTCTCCAGTCAGATCCCGCTACCCATCTGCCTTTTCGTTATCCCCCTATAGTCGCCTTCAAACGCGACAAGAATCTCAAGAATATTATTCTTATCTGCCGTCTCCCTCGCTCCGACCATAAACACTTTGGTACAGTCCCCTGTGGACGTAACTGCATAACCTGTGCTTATGTGGTCAGCACCGACTCTATCTTATTTCCAAACGGAAGATACGAGATCTGTGATGATTTCACATGTGTGTCTCGCAATATAATTGATGCTATCATATGCCAACGATTTAAGAACAGCGACGATAAGAGAGAACACGGTTTAGGATTTGCTGTCTTTCGACAACTATAAACTCGATGTCGTGCAGCAGTATAGCTACCTGGGGTCCATCAACAACAACAAACTATCTTTAGATACAGAAATTGACACCGGCATTGGTAAAGCTGCTACCGCCTTCGCTCGTTTTTCTAGGCGTAACAGGCAAAACATCAAACTGACAATTAAAACATAGGCCGCAGTTTACAATGCCTGCATAATTAGTATCCTCCTGTATGGCATCGAATCTTGGACAACCTATGTAAATCAGGAGAGAAGGCTAAATGCATGTCATATGCGATCTGCGCCGTATTGTTGGTATCACCAGATAGGATAAAGTGACACACGTTGAGGTCATGACTCGCGCAGGCCTCCCGAACATCTATACGCTGCTCAAACAACGTAGGTTTGGCTTCCTTGCCACGTGCACCGTATGAAAGATAGCCGCATACCAGAAGATATACTCTAGCTTGTTTATGGTAAAAGAACTATGGGTCCTAAAACTTTTATTTGTGGGCGCGTGTAATCGCGACATGAAGACTCTGAACATAAACTCTGCAGCCTGGGAAGAAATAGCTGCAGACCGCAATCTCTGGAAACATATTCTAAAGCTCCAACTCAAACAATAAGCAGACAGATTCATAGAAAAATGGAATACACGGCGAAAGAAAAGAAAGGAAAAAATAACATTTCTAGGGGCGCTGAAATATCCATAGTTAACTATAACTGACGGAGGCTACTACTACTAATATGCCAATGATGTCACATGACTTATATTGGCGAGTCAGGTCGACCTTTATGGAACAGGTTTTGTGAACACATTCAAAATATACAACAGAATACTAGCACTCCACTTGCGTCCAACTTTAATTCCTCTGACCACAAAGGTAAATATGGCATCCGTATAACTGGACTGTCCATCTGCCACTCTAGCGACCGCAGTCAGTTTGCACTGGAGAATTGCTTTATAGAACAATTAGGTTCGATGACCCCACGAGTCATTACTGTATCACACTCTTGTACATAGTTTCCCAGAGGCTGTTCCTTCTTTGTTGCATATTCTCTGTTGCTCATGTTTGAACACATTAACAAACACATGCTATGCTATTTATATCTACTAGTCACGGCTTGCATCACCTCGTCTGTCCCCTATATCTATTACCCCACTATACGACCCCTCTATTTTTCCTGCTCTCTAGTCTGTTCCGTGAGCTGTTTGTATGCACACAGACCACCTGTTTATTGAAACTGCTGATCCTACTTGCTGTGTGCGAACATTTTTGCTTGATGTGCACGCTCTCGCACCCCGTTCTTTTCAAATCAGTTCTTAAAGGGAAGATTTTATTCTTATTTTCCTATTTATCGTTCTAGTGTATTTTTTATTATTTTATTTCAAATAAAGCGTGTTTTGTATGTTTCTTCCCGCTGAAGGCCGTTGCGCCGAAACATCATTCTGATTATTGTTGTTCATTTTACGTGAAGCTTTAACCATATCTTTTTTATATTTCATGTCTACATATTTTTTTTTCATTTTTCCTATTGAATGTGAACCCTGATATGATGATTCAACGATGATGCTGGAGTTGTCTTAGTTAACATCGTTTAAAAATAACCGTTGGATATCCATATTGTATTAACAGTAATACACATACAGTAAAGAATATGTTTGCAGTAGTTAGCTGGTTTATGTGTGTAGTCAATATGATACAGGTTACGCTACACAATCACTACTATTGTTTTACAGACATGTACTGTTATACTGCTATTCACACTTACACCTACGAAATGAAATTGGAGCTGGTGTAACATAGTGATAACTTGAATGATCTTGAAAAAAAGAGATGCAAGAAACTTTAATTTAAAAATGCTAAACATTTTAAGAGAATAAAGGTGCAACATTTCAACAACAGATTTCGTAAACGACAGGAGAGAGTGGAAGTTGTGGAGAGACATGATTCCCTGCGCCATCAGGCTGGACACTTGATTATAATGGTCACATGAGCCAACAAGTAACAGAACTAATTTGAACTAACTGGAGAATTCCAGTTAAATAGGAATTAGTCAGGGCTTGTGCACTGTCGTCATTGCTTTTCATCAAATAGAATGTATTGTTACTCACAAAAATATAACTAGGTCATCTAAATTAAAAGCAATCCATCCTACATAAGGTTACCAGATACAAGGGTTTCTAGCAACTACCTCACTTTACAAATTATTCAAAGTAAGAGACATAATAGGGAGCCACTATAGCTCAGTGGTTAGTGGACTGGACTACAAAGGACAAGGGGTAGAGTTCGATCCTAACCGACGGCTTCACCCAGTCTTAAAATGGTACCGGATTTTTTCTGGGAAAGTAAACCAGCACGGGCGTAATACCGACCACATTCCCCAAAAATCATGTGCTGAAGGTCTGTAAAATATAGGATCACTAACACCATATTTCCCTATACGCCACTTGGCGTGACGGGAGTACTTTACTTTTTTAAGAGCTATAATAATTAATTTCTGCATTTTCTATGAAAAGTCCTGTTTTTTTATTTACATATTAAAATCTGATTCGCTGAAGCATAGGCAACCAACACTAACTTCAACTCTACAAAACAACCCTGTACACTCCCATCTCTAGTACACGTTCCACGTGTATTCTATTTTTTTTTTCTCGTCCATTTTTCCTTACAAACACACACACACAGTTGAAACATACATCAGCTGCAATGACCATATGTTCATTTAAAAAATAGTAACAACACTAGAAACTAATAAAACCTTAAAGTGGCAAACTTTATAAAAGCGGTGTCTATTATTATCTGTGATTTTAGCGTGTCAGAGCGGTTGGTTTGGCTCAGACTGTCAGTTCAAGTGTCGCTGTACGAACAACAGGTGTGATGACAATGGTGACTGTATTGAAGGGGCTACTTGTCAGAGAGGATGGTTTGGACCAGCTTGTCAATATGGTAAGTTCCAAGAATGTGTTACCAACTAAAATTGTCTCTTTCAATTACCTAAAAATCACTAAGAATGTCAAATTATGTTAACTCTACATGCTTACATAAAGATGTGTTAGCTTTTGATGATGGAAACAGCAATATTTGATAGAGAGAACAGAGGACTAGATACGTTTTGATTTTAACGTATTGGTATCGTTTTCTTATTTCTGCCAGTCGTTTCATCGTTGTAATAAAGATGTCAATGTTGGCACGCTTTTAAGAAATAAAAAAAAACTTTCATTAAAAAAACTATAATATTATTTTAGTACTGGGTAAAGAGTAAACCATAACCTGTTATCCTGCATCACTTATCATCAGGTCGTATATAATATAGTAAGGTCCAACTGATCAGTTTATCGATCCAAAATTAACAAAGCTATATAGCAGCTAGCCTCAGCGTGCCTCAATCGGTGAGGCGCGCCAGGATTAATCGATAACCAAGGGTCAGATAATCGTGTTTGTTAATTAGGGAAGGGGGGCTAGTAATGAGCGATAGTTATGTAATTAAAAAATAGGGTGAAGATAATTTTTTTTAAATATGGAACAACGTCATATAATATAGATCAGTAGTTATTTAAGGGTGAGATAATGTGATAATAATTTGTTTATGTTTTGAATGTAGAGTCTCCACTTATTAATGCTGCTCATAGCAGAAGGATAACGTTGACCCAACGGTACATGTGACGCATTCAAGGGCGGTAACCATAGCAAAGGAATCTGGTGCGATGGAATGCGATGATCATAGCACAATAAGCCTTATAAGTCACATGACTAAGATATTACTAAGAATCATCAACTGAAGAGTGTGAAACAAAATCAGTCCAGAAATTAGTGATGAACAGTGTGGTTTTTTTTTAGAGGTTAAGGAACATTCAATGCGTATACATGATACGATCTTTAGCAGAAAGTGACATAGAGGTCAAAACAGATATATGCCTATGTTGTATAGATTATACCACAGCATTTGGCAAAGTAAAGCACCAAGAAATAATCACAATTTTAGAAAGCATAAACATAGACAGCAAAGATCTAAGAATAATAAAGAACATGTACTGGCAACACACAGCGGCCATAAGAATTGGAAATCAATTGGGGATGTTTCAACAAATAAAACAGGGTGTTATACAAGGTTGTGTGCTGTCACCAGTTTTTTTAAATATATAAAGTGAAATTATTTTACGATCCATAAGGGGCATGCCTAGAATAACAACAGGATATCATAATATAAATAATCTAAGGTATGCTGATGATACAGTCTTAATCGCTAAGAGCGAAAAGGAGTTACAAAGAAATGATAGATATTATAGTGAAAGAAAGCAAAAATAAAGCATTCAGCATTAAAAGCAAAAAGAAAGATGTAATGGTAACAACAAAGTAAAGGCCATCACCGCAATGCTTAATAAAGACAAGATGAACAATATCAAAACAGGTAAAGGAATTTGAATATCTAGGTACATTGTTAACCTTGGATGGTAGATGTATAAAAGAGGTCAGATGCAGAATGGCTCAGTCAAAAGAGTTTTAAAAAAATATGAAGATACTGTGCAATCAATTTTTGATAATTGAAATAAGAAAAAGAGTTCTTACATATTATGTAGAGCCAGTAGTAACAGATGGATGTTAATCGTGGATAATAAGACAACAGACAAGAAAATCACAGAGGGCTGTAGAAATGTGGTTTTACAGAAGAATGTTGAGAACACATTGACAGCAATAAAGTGTAATGAAAACGTCCTGAAAGAGGCCAAAACAAAAAGACAGCTATTTTCCAATATTAGGAAGAAACAATCATAATTGTTTGGCCATGTAATGAGAAGGAAACAGCTGGAATATATTGTGACAACTGGAAAAATCGAGGGACCAAGAGATAGTGGGAAGAAAAGTGAAAAGATTCTAGACAGCTTAAGAGAAGGGCCTGGCAGAAGGTCAACAACCAAAATGATAAATAACTGTCGAGAGATAAGTTGTGGAGAGACATGATCACCTACGCCATCATGTACAGTACTTGATGATGAAGTAAATATATAACATATGATTTAATAAAGATATATAGTTGGATGTCTGTTTAAAGCTGTGATACAGACGAGACATGAGGGGGTAAACCTGATAAGAGATCACTGGATGGGCTGAGGGAGGTTACGTAAAGAGCTACATATCTAGAGGTCTTGACGAGACGTTATCAGCAGCTACATTTCTTTTTTTATATAGAAATAGAAAAGAGCATTCATTTTTCTGACTGTAGGAAAATATGAAATTATTTATAACAGTGAAAACGTTATTTTTGCTACCCTTGGCCTTTTGCTTCTCGAGGACCTCTAAAAACGTAAATTTATGTAATTTCTTTTGTTGCTTACTTAGCCCTAAACAAATAATTTTATCGTAACCACCGATACAATGGTACGCCTTGTCTTACTACATAACCTAACAATGGCTATTCCTTCAAACTCTAATTTGAAAATTACCGAGCGTTCACATTAACACCCTTACATCTTATATAGTCTGTCTTTGTTAGGATGGTCATCACAAACCTCGCAGAGAAACAATTCTTTATATACTACATTATACTCATCTCGCAGATCTGGATAACTATGTCGTCTAACTTATTTGCCATTAAAGCCAAGTTAAAATCTACCGGTAACTGTCTCGCATAAATGAAAGTAAGCCATATATCTACAAATATGTCTTTGAGCTCGAAATAAAAAATCTAACATACGATGTTTTACGTATTGCTAGACGAAGAAACCGATTCGTAGGGGTAAGTCCCAAACCGTTTTTTTCTTCCCCTTCTCAACCTGAACAAGACCCTCTCCTACTTCAGTGATTTTTTAAAACGGGAAATTATTTACCATTTTCGATGTCTCCCTCCCCCACCCCAAACCAACGAGACATTCTATGTTTGGCCATATTAGTTAGAGTATTCGTGTATGCAAGGTTTCCAATGTTCTTCTTGATATCGCTGACTATAGAATGATTTTCGTCTAAATCACCTGTTCGTCAGACGTCAGATATTATATCACCGCACTTTTGAAAACAGCCAGACGGTTGATATTATAGGATTTGATATATTTTTGTTACCTTTAGACCATGATCTAAATACATTTTAACATAGATGTTGCAAACAAGTTTTTGTTTTCCCTGACATAAATACCGATTAAAGTGCGGGGAGGGGTCAGGAACAAGTTATGTTTGAGAGCATCATCTTTTATAAACTAACCGACAGTGATAAGTGTTACGTCGATATTTTAAAGAAAAATGGAGTTTATCACTGAAATGTTCCTTCAGGTGGTCGGGGACGTGTAGATCACATTCCACTAAACCAAAACACGCACTGTCTAAAACAGAAGACATAATCTGTTTATCAATGAGGAGCCCTAGTTGCGTGTAAGATTCTAGCTCGAATGAAGAATTAGAAAGGAAAGACCTTCCACTCGCATTCCCACATAACTTCATCTGACAGTTTGACTTCCTCGCCCAAGTAAGTGTATATCTCGCGCGTTTTCTCAGACAGATCCGACAAGGGCGTGTTCTTGACGGGGTTTACTTCTTTACTTATAAAAACCACGAAATCTGACTTTGTAAAAGCCTGGAGTTCGATGTTGAATCGCGTGTGCATGGTTTCTTACCGAGGTTGAGTTGTCGGCAATGCTTGAAGATGCCCTTTTCGAACTCTGACTTAACAAAATATCTAAGCAAGTGCTTCGACTCCAACGTACTGATTATTGAAGGTTTCCTTTACTGAATTCAGAGTCCACGGATCTTTGTGGCCAAAAAATCCCAGGCGTTTCAAAGTAGAGTTCGAGGTTTTTGCAAAATTGAACGATATGTCTCTCACTATCTATTGCATGCAGAGTTTTTGAGTTATTGAGTTATTTGTGGGTCATCATCATTGCACTCCGAACATGTCCATAGATGCTCAGATCCCTCCTCAGCAATTCCCTCAGTGTCCAGCGACTGACGACTCCAGTTCTATGTTGATTCATAAGTCTTCTTACACGGCCACTAAGTTTCACATTTTTGGCTGTGCCCATCTTAACTCCCATTTCCATCATCCGAAGAAGTGACGTGGATGTGTGTTTGTCGAAGTCCTGTGCTCTTTCCACATCTCGGAGGGCATTGATGATGTCCGCCCGATCCATTGGTTGCCCGTCCCCAACGCCAGCGCAGCTAGCCAACCTGTCCGCTCTTTCATTTTCCCGTACTCCCGCATGTCCAGGGACATAAACAAAGGTGACCTTACGTATTTTGGATTTCTGCAACGACTCTACCCATTGCGTGCGTACAGAGCCTGCCTCCACTTTTTTATCATGCTCATCGAATCACTCAGTATACATGCGTGGGTGTAGTATTGTGACTCTAACCATTTGAATGCCTTGGTCACTGCCATCACCTCCATTGTCATGCTACTCGTGGTCATGACGTATGCACCACTGTCTTCCTTGACTATTCTGCCTGCTGAGCGTGAGGTAAATGCCCATGCAGTTCTTTGGTGTCGTATTACAGATCCGTCTGTATAGATGACTGCATCTTTCTCATCGGTGTTATCGCAGACGAGACCGTTGACTTCAGCATTAACCACGAACGGGTTCTGTTCCCTACATTTCCTTTCGAGTCTGACAATACACGAGAAAGTCCCCTTGAATGACGTAGGCACCGGTATCCACTCCTCACCAACACTGATATTGGTAAGCCCACAGACCTGTTTGATGACATCTTCTGCTCGGCCCACCCATGATTTGCCTCTTTTTAGCCTGGCACCTTTCCCTGTGTTGAGCACGTGGTGCAATGGATGCTCTGTATCTGTACTAATCTTCAGGTATGCTCGTGTTCTCAGGATCGTGATTCTGTCATCCTTGGTTGGAAAGTCAAGAAGGTACCTCATTGCTACACATACAGTGCCCCTCGTACATCCCAGGATAATGCGCATGGCTTCATTTTGTATTTTCTCCAGCCTATCAATTTGAGTCGTACTGACAGTAAGAATTGCCAGGGCATACTCGATTGGTGCGCGGACTATTCCCTGAAACAGAAGAGTAAGTAGCCTCTGCTCGATGTTGGCAGCTGCCATGACCTTCAAGGTGGCTAATCCTTTGCGGGATTTTGTTATCACATGGTCGACGTGGTCGCTAAAACACAGGCTGCGATCAAACTTAACTCCGAGGTATGTCATCAACTTGTCCCTGGTCACCCCATCAGCTCCCATTCGTACTACCGGTGTGGTCGTATCAACGATATCATTGTTAAGGGAGAACCATGAAACTGATGCCTATTAGGAATAACCAAGGCATCTGAAACCCCACACCAGGAAGAAATGCGACCCAGTTCGTCTTGCATTGTGGATGCGATTTCACGTATGTCTCTTCCCTGTCGATAAACAAAAATATCATCAGCAAAAGTCATAGTTCTTCCCCTCCCATCCAGTTGTTGTTCCGTGGTCGTTATTGTTTACACGTTAAATAGAACTGGTAGCAAAGGTGAGCCTTGTGGCAGCCCTGGACAAATGGATGATGGCTCGGAAGACAAACTTCGACATCTGAATATCACCTTCCTCTGAAACAGTGTCGCGGCGATCCATCTAATGATGAAGGGGTGCACGGCAGTTTGAGGAGCATATGCATGAGATATTCAAATGGTACGCTCTTGTATGCATCCTCCAGATCTATAGCAGCAGCAAATGTCTCCTCTCGTCTATGGAAGCCTTCGAAGACGTCATAGGCAAAGACTGACGCATTGAGCCATGTCTGTTATATCTATAACCTCCGAGTATGGGTGGGAATACGCGTTTCTGTTCAAGTTGACAGGTGAGGACACGGGCAACTATTTTCTCCAGCAGCTTGCCCGCAGTGTTCTGCATTGTGATGATTCTGTAGGCACTGATCTGAGAATGGTCCTTGTTTGGCTTCGGTAGCGGTAGTAAGTAGCTGTGTAGCCACTTCTCTTTAATCTGGCCACTCTGAATTCTTACATGAAACTCATTGGCCAGTTTTGTCAAGTCGTCATCAGCTAAATTGCCTGTGTCATCGTACTGAACACCTTCTGGACCAGGAGCAGTGTTGTGTGACCTTTTAAGTGTCGTGCGAATGGTATCGGTTGTGATTGTGAGATCTCCTTCCAGCCCTACATCCTTACACAATTTTGACAGCGATCCCCGTATCCTCATTCTTACAGCCTCGTTTCTTTGGTCCGTCTGCTCAATGTAGCGGGCAAGCAGGCCCTTCCCTTTGCTCTCATCAGATGTGTGTCATATCCGGACTGTGCTCTGAAAGTCTGGTATGTCTCTGTGTCGTGTTGTGCCATTCATGCTCTGATGAAGGCGCCAGAATGTGGCGAGCGATTTTTCTGAGCACACTTTTTTTCAGAAGTCATCCCATTTGGCATCCTTAGTCTACTTAGCACATAGTTTAAAGTGCATCATTTTTTGGTCGAACTCTACTTTCAGACGCTTCAAGAGCTCAAGTTGTGTTCTCCCATTCCTTCTGGCTTTCTGCCATATCTTGGCCGATTGCCTCTTGCTCCGCCAAGCTTCATCGACATCTACGTTCCACCAGGGTGTCTGCGTCCATCTCTCCTGCCCCCTACGAGGGGCGCTTTGTTTCCTACGTCTGATTTTGCTAATGACGTCCTGGTCTGTTTTCTCATAGTTGAATGTGTGGAGCTTTCTTTTCTGGCTTTTATTTCTGCTTTTCTCAATTAGGAGGACACATGGATAGTGATCACTTCCGTGGAACCCCAGTGCACTCCACCTGCAAACCGGTGCGAAGGTTGAAGACATCAGTGCCATGTCTATGACACTATCAGAGTCCCCATGTCAAGTGGCCATTCTTGTTGCCCTTCCATCATTCTAGCACACTAAATCGGCCGACACCAGTGCGTTCTCTAGGTCTTATCCCTGCTTGTTGGTTATGACGTTACCCCACTGGTTGCCTCTAGCATTAAAGTCTCCGCAGAAAATGACGTTCTCTTCATCGAACTCGAAGAGATTCTGCCATTGTTGTGTGTTCACCTTCCCATTACAGGCGTACACATTAACAATCACGAAATGAACTGGGGTCTGCACCCTAACCGCATGTACCTGCAATTCTGCACTGTCCCACGCAGACATATCAACCTCAGGTGCCACCATATTGTTGCGCACAAGGATGGCCTGCCCAAGGTGTCGTCTATTGTAGAAACAATGAAATCCAGGAGTACTTACTGTCCTGTCACCAAGAAGAGTTTCTTGCAAAACCATTATATCGGCGCCGCACAGTAGCTTATCAAGAATGGGCCGTCGTTGATTTATGGACCCACAATTCCAATATGTAACACGCACATACTTTAGGCCTAGCCTCTCACACTTGGACAGTTTAATGCCACCACGCTTGCCTTGTCGTGTTTTCCTTCTTCGATGTTGTCGTTTGGGCTGCATCTGAATACTTACACTTACCGTCGTCATAGATGATTTTGTCGCTGAACGTCGATGCTGCGGATGGTCTAGACTCACGTGCACTTACTCAGTCGCACGGTCCAGAACCCGTTTCCACGTTATAAATTGGCCAACTCCAATAAATAGCTCAGCAGCACGCGGATACACTGTGAGCCTTCCACAAATTAAATGAATTACGCGTCCTTGACGACAGACCGGCGTAAACAGACCGCCATTTTTTAACGCGTTCAATAGTGCAATAAAAAAAAATGAGTATAGTGATTAAATAAGGAAAATGTAACAAAATGCAATTCAAAAGAAGCAACGTGATATACATCAAATAGAAAGCGCGTACAATCACACGATCCCTTCAAATATAAATAAAAACAAACAAATAAACAGAAAAATTCACTGGAAATCAGCACTTATCTGTGAGTCATCTGAAGAAGCCAGCGAACAGGGCGCCATATTCCCCGGAAGTTCTGCATGCAGAGTTCATTTTGTAAACTCTAGCACTTTGAAGATCATTCCCTGGTAGTCACATAGCAACAACACATTGAACTCATTGTTTTGATTGCTGAGGGTAAGTCGTTTAAGGAAGAAATCGTTGTTGGGATGCTTACAGGAAATCTTTATCAAGACTTTGCTAATGATCGATGTGCGTCAATCTAGACAGAACCTTGGAGAGTGTGAAAACGGTAACCTTAGTGACATAAACAGAATCGTGAAATAGAAAGCCAAAGCTAGTTGTGCTAGAGCTTGAGATTTGCGATAATGAACGATGTACCCGCTCTTTGTTGTTGAAGATTAATCCCGGTATCTTTCTCCCAACTCATTCAAGACTGTTCGCTGACAGTCACTAAAATACAGACCATGTACTGTAATTATTCCGGTAATTAGCGAGTAGTCGCTTTACGCGTTGTAAGCATGAGATTTGCTTTCCGAAAATTGCTCTGTTGGAAATCTTGAAGTCTGATGTTGGGTAAACTTGCAGCGCGGTGATTCACAATCTCGGTGTAACATCGAGGTTCCGTTGTCGGCAAACACAAACAAGTAAATTTCAAACTCTGTAAAATATATAAACACAATGATTCAACCTCATTGTACTGCATAATGAAGGTTTCCTGGAATTGAATTCAACCTCCACGGATCTTCATGACCAGCATATTCAGGCTGTGATAGAACTCGATGTTTTTTTTTTTAATTAAACTATATATCTCTCACTAAAAGGGAGCTCCCAAAAAACATCGAAAAAAGGCGATCAACATTTTTCGGGCACATCATAATAATAGGAAAATTGGAATAAGTTGTTATAACTTGCAAAATAAAAGGAAAGAGATATCGCGGACGACAAAGAGAGAAAATACTGAACAGATAGTGTCATGACATGGAAAACACTCAACAACAGAACTGATGCGATGCACTGTAGATAGAAGATTGTAGAGGGACATGATCGACTACGCCAACCGTCATGGCACAAGATGATATCTCTCACTACCTGTAACTTTCAGAGAACAATCGGTAAACTCTAAGACATTCAAGACTGTTCCCTAGTAGTCTTTTGGCAACAGCACAGGGAACTCGTCGTTTTGGATGCTGAGCGGAAATTCACTTCAGCGTTGTAAAAATGTAAACTACTAATTAATACATCAAGCTTGGGCAGTTGGTGCTCATAAGCCTGGGAGGGCTGACTATCTAAGGGCAGAATCCCCCTACAGAAAAGACAATCTGCTGCCTTGCAGGAAGAGTGGGGACAATTCAAAAGCTACGCAAACCTGAATAAAATGCTGGCTGAAATCGGAAGCACTGGGCCACTGGCGAGGAACACAGTGCAACGTTTTAACAAGTAATCAATCAGACTGGATCTAACAGACTCTAATTATGATATAAACTACCGCTGACCGGAAAGGCTTCAAGAAACAGCTGAATATAATACACTGGAATACGGAGGGCATATACCACAAAAAACAAGCTCTAACAATCAGACTAGCAAAGGAGGAGATAGACGTTGCCTGCATCCAGGAAACTCATCTTAATTCTCAGCACAGATTTATTATCAGGGGCTACCAAACATTTAGACAAGACAGGGAACGTCACAATGGTGTAATTATTATATTTTTGAAAAATTCCATCCCAGCAAAACTGATAGATGTAGTCACAAACGGAGAGGCAGATATCATTGGTACTGACCTATACATTAACTCCGCTAGCATAAGGATATTTAATATATACTGTCCAAATGACAAATTACTGGATCTGGAGTTAATGAAAATAACACCATCAAAGTGTCTGGTAGTAGGAGACTTTAACAGCCACTCTGAAAGATGGGGATATAAGGAGTCCAATGTTCGAGGTGAAGAAGTGGAAGAATGGAAAATAGACAACAACCTATTCCTCATAAACTCTAGGGAGGATCCCCCAGCCTTTCTCTCAAGAAGATGGAAAACAACTTCCACTCCCGACCTAGCATTTGCAACTGGAGACAAATCTATCAAAATAACCAGAAATGTGCTCAACCAACTTGGAGATAGTGACCATATAGACCAGATAGACCAGTCAAATTTTCAATGGCTCATGCTCACAAACAGGAGTTGCATTTACCTCTTCCCCGCTGGAACTATAAGAGAGCAGATTGGGCAAAGTTTGCTAGGCTCACTGATACATATGCTGCGCCTATCAACACTCACGAAAATAAATTCAATAATATGATTACTATCATATGATGACAATTAAATATCAAAGTGGAAGGAATACATCTAGAAACAGTTAAGAACTACAACTACCTGGGACTTACTATAATCAGTGATGGAAAATGTACAACTGAAATAAATAATAGAATGGGTATGGCAAAAAGTAATTTCAGTGTCATGAAAAATATGCTAACATCAAAACAAATAACACCAGGGCTAAAACTGAGAATGGCAAAATGTTACATCTTCTCAATATTCCTGTATGGTACAGAAACATGGACATTAGACCAGAAAACAGAACAGAAAATTGAAGCCTTTGAAATGTGGATTAATAGAAGAATAGGTAGAATTGGATGGAAAGAAAAGAGAATAAAAGGGGAAGTTTTAAAACAACAAAAATGAAAAGAGAACTACTAAACACAATTAGAGCAAGACAAATGAAATTTTGGGGTCATGTTAAAAGACACAACAGCCTAATAAAAGTAATATTGGAAGAGAAAATACGAGGTAAAAGAGGCAGAGACAGACCAAGACTAACCTGAACGAGTAACATCAAAAGATGGACAAGCCAATCTATGACACCCTGAACCATTAAAGCAAGAAACAGAGTGGAATGGCGATCCATGGTAGCCAACCTTCGCTGAGTAGATGGCACCCGATGATGATGAATATGATAGAGCGGTTAACAAATGGAATCCTGAGAGCTGCTAAAGAATCCATTCCCAGAGGAGCAAGAACAAACTACAAGCCATACTGGAGCAAGGAAATACAAAGACTAGAAGAGGAACTGGACTCTGCCAGAGAACAAGCTGAAACATCACACAGCACCGAGAGCAACATTGCCTACAAAGCAGCCTCGGCCAAATACAGACGTGTGGTCATGATATCAGCAAAGACAGAGCTGGATAGACAAAAAAGAGAGCCTTAATCTAGACAAAACTGGTTATAAACTATGGAAACTTACGAAAGCTCTGAGTGACGAAGACAACTGCCGACCTCAAATATCATTAACACACAATCAGAACATCCTCACATGCAAAAGGGCAGAAATCTACTGATAGAGACTTACAAAAACATTACCCAAGCACTGTCTTTCATCCTCAAAGTAACGTCAACATCGCTTAAGTAAGGTTCTCTTGAATGAAATCTGTCATGCATGGATCTTCAGGTCCAAAATATTCTCTCTCTCTCTCTCTCTGCGATCAGGACTCAGTCAGAGTTGGATTCGAGACTCTCATATGAAGTCAGCTGTCATGTTAAGTGTGTTGATCGCTCCCACAGACAGAACGTCACATTTAGAGTCCGCCAGATCCACTCTAACTGAACACCCGTTAATACGTTGCACTGTGTTCTGCGCCAGTGGCCCAGTGCATCCGATTTCAGCTAGCATTTTATTCAGGTTTGCTTACCTTAGTCTTTGATTTTCCCCAATCTTCCTGCAAGGCAACAGATTGTTTTTTCTGTAGGGGATTCTGTCCTTAGATGGTCTGCCCTCGCAGGTTTACGAGCACCATCTGCCCGAGTCACTAGAGGTGAATAACACAGACATGCATACACAAAGATATGAGATGTGAATAACACAGACATGTACACAGCGATACGAGAATTGCCTAACACCGACACACATCAGGATATATGACACATGACTAACATAGACATGCACATAAAGATATGAAATATGGCTGACTTAGACATGCACACACACAGATATGACACATACCTAACATAGACATACACACAAAGATATAAGATATGACTAACATAGGCATGCACACCCAAAGATATGAGATGTGACTTACATAGCCATGCACAAACAAGAATATGAGTTGTGACAAACACAGACATGCACACACAAAGATATGAGATAAGACCAACATAAACATGCACACAAAGATATGAGATATCCCTAACCCAGACATGAACACACAAAGATATGACACATGACTAACACAGATACACACTAAGTTATGACATATTACTAAACTCAGACGCACATAAAGATATCAGACATGATTAACACGGACACACCAAGATATGAGATATAACTAACATGACACACACCTAGATATGAGCCATGGCTAGCACACATACACACACACACAAGCTAATATTTGAGCCATGTCTAGCTCAGAAACACATCAAGATATAAGCCATGGCTAGCACAGAAACACATTAAGATATGAGTCATGGCTTCACGGAAAAACACCAAGAAATGAGCCAAGTCTAGCACATAAACACATTGAGGTATCTATATGCTTGGGTTAGGCTGCAGATCTTCTTAACGTGTGTATCATCGACATACGAGACGCAGGCTTCGATTGACTGTTCACAGGTTTCGTTCAAAAAGTTGTCCGGAGATTTGAGAGCAGTCTGACCCGTAGAACGTTCCCTTGCATGTACAGTTCCCGGTTGACTGTTCACAGGTGTCGTTGAAACAGTTGTCTGGACATGTGAGAATGCAGTCTGACCCGTAGTACGTTGCACGTACAGTCTGCACTTTCCGGGTCACATATGATGTCACAGCCATCACACTGTAGCCCAAAATTAATCTCGGGACAAGTGTCACTACAGATATAGCCAGGATGTTTTCATTGTAGGCATTTTCCGGATTTTTCCCACATAAAGGACAGACACTGAGACAAGACCTGGAGCAATCGTGTCCATAGATCCCATGTGAGTATTTGTGACACGTACCGATGAAGACGTCGTAGCTTTTTCTACACCCACTACACACTGCACAAAAAGACCAAAAATACCGGTCCAGACAATAGGTGTCTGTAAATGTTTGCGCTTCACACACCGTCAGTGCATTGCCGGTCTGCGAAATGGTCGGTGAGAACTCAATCTTAATG
This sequence comes from Megaustenia siamemsis, assembly GCA_032433765.1. Taxonomy (NCBI): domain Eukaryota; kingdom Metazoa; phylum Mollusca; class Gastropoda; order Stylommatophora; family Ariophantidae; genus Megaustenia; species Megaustenia siamemsis. The sequence continues at coordinate 76,866,971 of JAVIAB010000041.1, forward strand.
TGTGCCATTGGCGTTTGTGTGGTGACTACAATAGTGTTCATAGAAACATTAGGGTATGATATATCATTAGACTGGAACACAACGCCGCCACTGTCAGAGAAAGCCTTTAGAGTGGCATTCTTTACCCGAATCATAGTGCTAGATCGATGATAGATTCAAATGGTGTGAATCTTCAGGGGCGTGGCAAAGTTCAGATACCAGTAAACATGACTGTTTCCGCTTCTCAATTTTGTGTGTGTGCAGTCATTGTCATAGAGATTGGTCTTTGTTTTGCCATTTACTGCAGCCTCTGGTCCACATCCGTCTCCTGTATAACAAGCATTAAATGTGTCGGTCTGGTTTGTGTTCTGTTTGAAAGCCACAACCGCCTATGTGGATGGAGCAGATATTTGCAACTATCGCCCTTGCAATCCATAACTTGTTGATCAGACCAGCCCCAGAACAAAAGACATCAATCTCGTGCTGACTCGTGTCACTGGTATTGTCCTTTGTCACTCTGGCGACCGCAGCCGATATACTTTGGACAATCGCCTCATAGTCCAGTTTGGTTCTCTGACCCCCACGAGGCATTCATGTATCACACTCATACACATAGTTTCCTTTCGGTTACTTCTTCCATTTTGCATAGCCTTCTCTACTGTCCATGTTTGGGCTCTTTGGTCCATCTACTATGCCATGCTATTCACAGTTCTCCTCCACTAGTCCCCATTGAGACACTTCGGTGCTCTCCTATATACTTTTTTTTCTGAGCTACTTACCCCTCATATGTTTTTATTGTACCCCACTCTCAGACATCTCACTATTTCCGCCTTTTGAGTAGCTGTTAGTCTACTACTCTATTCTCCTTTGTGTTTGCACACTGACTCCGGTTCTCTGGTTGCACTCCTCTGGTTCTGTGTGCATTATGGGCACATTTCGGCACACACATGTATATCCCCGTATAGATGTGCACATGCATGTATTTGTTCATATGTGTGGGCATTGGTATATATATATATATATATATATATATATATATATATATATATATATATATATATATATATATATATATATATACACCTGACCTTCTAGGTCGAGTTAACCTAGAAAGCGTTCCCCTCACTCGTGCATTTTTAGAACCTCTCACCTGACCAGAGGTTGGTATAATTACAGCCACACTCGAGTTACCATTTCCTTTTCACTCTGACCTTGGTCCGAGAAACACAGGACACACAGGGAAGCCATTGTTATTTTCTTTAACATATTTCGATTATTTTTGTTTTGGATGTTTCGTTACTGGTTAGCTATGTAGGATTAGTTTTACTTGCATAGCCGGGAGGTGTGTATTTTTTTTTTTTTGTTCCTGCTGAAGGCCTATTGGGTTGAAATGACTTTCGAATCTGTGTAGTCTACTAATCAAGTAAAGCTTCTAACATACCATTTTTATTTCAATTTTTCCTCGCATTCAGCTTTACTGCAGCTTCGCATTTTTATGCATTCACTTGCATTTCTTTGCCTTAACCCCTTACTAGTACCATACCGCAGCTACTTAATGTTTGTATTTCGTCCTAAGTGTTTACTTTAGTATATATATTATATATTTCTTAGTTTAGACCTGCTATTTTTATATTATCCTTTAGTATTAGTACGTTTGCCATCTACAGCGTTGTTATCATTGCTGTGATCACTATCACACTCATACCACATTTTAGTTTCAGATCTTCCACTCTCGCTCGTTTCCCCTTGTCCCTTCCGCTGCCCCTTTCTTCGACAGCATGCCCACACTTAGAAAGTTCTCGAACTCCATCCGCCGGGGCACTCTATCAGCCTTCAAACATTTACCAACAGACATCTCTTCTATATCCACTGAACTCGCCTTTACTACTTATAAGCTTACTAGATTCAGTTGCCATATTAACTTTCTCCATAATTGCATGCGATTTAAGATTCTCCCACATGGGTTCCATTCTAAATTCACCCCTTTTGTCCACCAGCCTAACCCTAGTGAAATTAGGCGATTTGACAGTATTGAAAGACGCCTGGGTTTCCATCGTATGAGGCTCGTCCTAGCCAACCACACCAGGCTAGTCTCCCACCTGCGCACTCAACGCCTCCAACTGGTAGCGAGACTCAGGTGTTTAATTACCGCCAACGACAATGTTATCCGTCAGATCATCCACGACTTCAATAGGCAACTCTACACTTTTATGTCCTCCCAGCACAAGAAGAAGATCTCCCACCTTCGCCCCGTCCCCCCCTCCCCCACACCCGCCACATCGGTCCCCGACTCTTTAGTTTTCTGCATACCCCCCGACCTCCACCTCTCACATGATGAGAGGTCTGTTCTCTCTAAAGGTTTAAAATTTATCCCGCTTCGTCCTTCCAGTGACCACTACAATCTTTCCAAGGACGTCCATGATTTCCATAGACGTATGCGCTTGAAGCACCGTTTCTCGGGCACTACTGCTACTTCTTCCTCACCCACCCCTGTAGATGAGTTCTCTCGCGTCCACTCTCGCAAAACAGATTGGACACCACAACCCGGCGCATCACAGGCTTTGGATCACTACATAAATGTCACCTCACGTGAGATACAACAACTGTGCCCTAGAAAACTTCACCGCTCTAATTTATCTCCTTCTGAACTTCCTTTTCACTCTGACCTCGGTCCGAGAAACGCAGGGCACACAGGGAAGCCATTTTTATTTTCTTTAACATATTTCGATTATTTTTGTTTTGTATATTGAGTGTGTGTGTTTTTTTTTATTTGTTCCTGCTGAAGGCCTATTGGGCCGAAACGTCGTTCGAATCTGTGTCGTCTACTAATCACGCAAAGCTTCTAACATACCATTTTTTTCAATTTTTCCTCGCATTCAGCTTTACTGCAGCTTCGCATTTTTATGCATTCATTTGTATTTCTTTGCCTTAGCCCCTGACTAACTACAAACCTTGAATCTTTGCTACATGAGGCAGAACAATTCAGTTTTGCCGTGAAACTGTCCGGAACTGTTAAGTCATTTACATAAATTCTAAACCAGGAGACCAGCAAAGATTGGTTGAGAGTTGCCTCAACTGATGTAGAATTTGTGTCCGAATTACATCTGGTGTCGTTGTAACCAAACAGGAAAGTAGGTTCAGATATTTGGGCGAATGTGTACATGAGAACCAAGTACTGACATTGGGGTCCAAAATATTCGTGCTGACAACTGTCATTGTTTGGGCATATCCCTGTAGTTTTGTCACAAACTCTCTCTCTCTCTCTCTCTCTCTCTCTCTCTGCGTTCAAGACTTAATCAGAGTAGGATTCCAGTTTCTCTCATGAAGTCAGCTGTCTGTTTAAGCGAATCGATTGCCCCATATAATTTCTCCTCCAGGGAGGTGGACGTGGACCACATTGCTCTTCTCAGGTCCGTGTACTGGGGGCAATCCTGTAGAACATGATTTGTAGTCATATTGTCCAGTGTACAGTGGCATTGGCTGGTTGTACCTATTTTGAATTTGGTGAACATGTGATTTCTCATTCTATTGTGGCCAGTGCGTAGGCGAAGTATGATGACGTGATCGCTCCTTATTGGTTGGTGGTAACCGTCCCTCTCGTTATGCTTTGGGTGTTCTTGTTTCCATTTTTCATGGAACTGACCCTTGAGGATGGATTTGGCTTCATCATAATTGAGCGGATAGTTCTCTTGTGGTAATCTCCCTTCCTCTTTAGCTAATTTGTCTGCGCGTTCGTTCCCGTGTATATTACAGTGTGATGGTATCCACTGAATGACTACTCTCTGGAAGTTATTGCATAGTTGGTCCAGAGCTGTTCTCAAGTTATCTAGTTCACTGTTCTTGAGGCTTTTTAGAGCTGATAATACTGACAGTGCATCAGTCAGAATCATCAATTTATTGTGCATGTTATTTTTGTGTTGAGTAGCTAGTGTTGAAGCATCTCTGATGGCCTCAGTTTCTGCTATAAAGTTATTTGAGAATTTCCCAGGAGCTATTTACTTGGTGATCTCGTCCTGATTATTCAGCGTCAAGAACACACCTCCTCCTCTATTTCTGGTGGCATTTGTAACAGAGCCATCAGTGTATATGTGGGACCAAGAGTCCTGTGGGTAGGTATCGTGTATGTGTGTTTCTGCTACGTGTTTTCTTCCTGTGTCTGATTGGGTGCCTTTTTTCATGATTCCTGTTATATTTTCCGTAAGTTCTGGTATTTTATGCCTTTCATGAGGAGACATATCAGATGGGCTCAAGGGTTTCGATATTGTTTAGGAAAGTACTGGGTCTCCAGTAGTTAGTTCATTGGCAATTGCAGCGAAGTTGCTCCTCTTTAGTCGTACAATTCCGGAACCAGTTATTCTTTGGTGCATCGGGTGGCTAAGGAGCTATATTTCTCCGCTTGTTGGTGGCTAAGGAGCCTTCTATATTTCTCCGCTTGTTGCAATACTTTAGTGACCCGTCTGTCATCTAAGGGTTGTAAACCTGTTACTGTTTCTAGAGTCTTGATAGATGTAGATTCATAGCACCAGTGATGATACGGCATTTCTTCTGTTTTCTCGGTATTTAGACTGAGACCTTTCTTTTTGCTTTCTCTCACTATGATGTCTATTATTTATTGTATTTTATTCCCCGTCTCTACTATTAAAACTGTGTCATTGTTTACGTTTTCACCGATCACATGAGTTCATTTTTGTCTACAATTGATCTAACATGTTCGCTATAATTTGAGAACAAATCTGGCGACAGAACACAACCTATTCTGACACATTGTGTTATAATATGGAGCTGTAGTGTGTGTTAGCCAGATCTTATGGGTGTAGTTTGTCACCAATACACGTTTGTGTGGCTCCCACTTCTTGAATGGATGTTTAGAAACGTCTGCATTTTAATTATTTCCACGCGCTTTACTTTGTTAAATGCTTATATGTTGTCTATGATGCAAATATATAGATCTTTCTCTACCTTTATGGTTCTTTCTTTTCATTGTTTCCGAATGTACCGAACATTTTTGGTGTCTGTTCCTTCCACAAATCCACATTGGTTCTCGCTATTTCGTGTTTTATTATGTTCCTGGCAAGTACCGCTCATGATGATTCTTAATATTATTTTGCTCATACGACTCATGAGACTAATAGTGCGGATATCTTCAAAATCAGTGGCTCCTGGCTTCTTTGGGATGGCTACAATGATATATTTTAGGAGATTTTCAAATATGTGCCTACTGTTATATGTACCCTTAAGTAGTTGTGCTCTGTCACCTGTACACAGAGCACTACTAATGCATCTATCTTTTCGAACGTTATATTCGTTATATTTCGAGACCTGGAGCTTAGTCACTTATCATGAGTTGAATTGTCTCTCCCACTTCACTCTGCGTGATTGGTTGTCCAGTGTCTTTGTTTGAATTGCTTAGCTCTGGTGTCTAATCATATTAGAGGTGACTAGTAACTATGCATATCTCCCCATTATCTATTGCATTTCTTTTATTGTATTTACTTCATATCATTTGTACACATCCTGAAATTTTGACTTCTTTTCTTCCTGTAAATTAATTTAAACGACTGTGCATGAATTTCCTGTTTCTCTTTTCTTCCCCCCCCCCCCCCGCATTTTTTTTTCAAATTTCTTCTTCAGCCATTTGTCCGTTGCTACTCTACATTCCGAATTACTTGTGCAAAATTTTGTATGTTATTTTTGAGTGTACGACCAGGTTAAGTATATGCGATCGATTAAGTAGATACGATATCCAGGATTGGCAAATTCAGCCACGAGAGATGTTCAGTAAAGCAGCACCCAGTATGAGACACTAATGCTTTACCAAACTACTGACATATCATGATTGCTTGCTACTGTCAAGACGCCAAAGGGCATATATATATATATGAATGTGTGTGTGTGTGTATGTATATGCATATATATGTTAATATAGGTTAATTTATATTATGCGGCAGAAAGACATCTTCAAGGTTCCTTTACAATATACTCAAGTGTTTTTTGTTTACGTCTTTGCAGCGCTCATTGTTTAGATATGTCGATTCAAACTGTCCGCTTCTTTAGAGACAATTTAATTTTAAGCGAAAAAATAAAATGATATATGTCATGTGACATTCTAAAGATGACAATTAAAATGCAGATTCAGTACATTGTATGGTAAATATGAGTATACAACCTGATATCTCATTTCACAATATGAAAACATGCACTCACAAAACCACATATTATCACACATATACACACGCTGATTAAAATGTCGCTGTTTCATTTGTACAGCTGACCTAGCCAACAGTAGCACTGTTACTGACGGAGACACTTTGCTGGACACGATAACTGATGGCAATGATAGCACCTGCTTTGATAACATGACCAATAACGTAACTGTGGCCTGGAGTGATCCCTACCGTATTACCTGGTTCCGTGTACATGTCAATAATCCCAGTAAGTGAACATCCAAAGACAGTCTAAAGTTGACACTTAATTTGCTGCAATAATGAGTCTACTACACAGGTAGAGCAAATCATCTATCTATTTACAATTTTCTATTTATATTTGTATCCTCCGATATGTGGTACATCTCACTTTCGTTTCATTATTTTATCTCTCATCCTGCTGTTTATATCTCCTTGATTTATATGTCACGCTCATTCTAGGTGTAGGCTCATTCTAGATGTAGCATAGTTTAATTTATTTCGTTATAAGTTTGGCGTTCTCGATCTATGAGAAAGCCACATGTAGGCCCAAACGTCAGCATTTTGTTGTGTTTCATTTTTGTTAAGCTATCACTATACCCTGTTGGAGTGTACGATACAGCTCACTACTTATCCTTCTACGAGCTATCACCATACGTGTAGGAGTGTACGCTACATACGCTACAGCCCACTACTTGCTCCTTCTATAAGCTATTACCATAACTTGTAGGAGTGTACGCTACAACCCACTACGTGCTCCTTCTACAAGCTATTACCATACCATGTAGGAGTGTAAGCTACAGCCCACTTCTTGCTCCTTCTACAAGCTACAGCCCACTACTTGCTCCTTCTACAAGCTATCACCATACCTTGTAGGAGTGTACGCTACAACCCACTACTTGCTCCTTCTACAAGCTATCACCATACCTTATAGGAGTGTACGTTACAGCCCACTACTTGCTCCTTCTACAAGCTATCACCATACCTTGTAGGAGTGTACGCTACAACCCACTACTTGCTCCTTCTACAAGCTATCACCATACCTTGTATGAGTGTACGTTACAGCCCACTACTTGCTCCTTCTACAAGCTATCACCATACCTTGTATGTGTGTACGTTACAACCCACTACTTGCTCCTTCTACAAGCTATCACCATACCTTGTAGGAGTGTACGCTACAACCCACTACTTGCTCCTTCTACAAGCTATCACCATACCTTGTAGGAGTGTACGCTACAGCCCACTACTTGCTCCTTCTACAAGCTATCACCATACCTTGTAGGAGTGTACGCTAAAACCCACTACTTGCTTCTTCTACAAGCTATCACCATACGTTGTAGGAGTGTACGCTACAGCTCACTACTTGCTCCTTCTACAAGCTATCACCATACCTTGTAGGAGTGTACGCTACAACCCACTACTTGCTCCTTCTACAAGCTATCACCATACCTTGTAGGAGTGTACGCTACAACCCACTACTTATCCTTCTACAAGCTATCACCATACGTTGTAGGAGTGTACGCTACAGCCCACTACTTGCTCCTTCTACAAGCTATCACCATACCTTGTAGGAGTGTACGCTACAGCCCACTACTTGCTCCTTCTACAAGCTATCACCATACCTTGTAGGAGTGTACGCTACAACCCACTACTTATCCTTCTACAAGCTATCACCATACGTTGTAGAAGTGTACGCTAAAACCCACTACTTGCTCCTTCTACAAGCTATCACCATACCTTGTAGGAGTGTACGCTACAGCCCACTACTTGCTCCTTCTACAAGCTATCACCATACCTTGTAGGAGTGTACGCTACAGCCCACTACTTGCTCCTTCTACAAGCTATCACCATACCTTGTAGGAGTGTACGCTACAGCCCACTACTTGATCCTTCTACAAGCTTTCACCATGCCTTGTAGGAGTGTACGCTACAGCCCACTACTTGCTCCTTTTACAAGCTATCGCCATGCCTTGTAGGAGTGTACGCTACAGCCCACTACTTGATCCTTCTACAAGCTATCACCATGCCTTGTAGGAGTGTACGCTACAGCCCACTACTTGCTCCTTCTACAAGCTATCACCATACCTTGTAGGAGTGTACGCTACAGCCCACTACTTGCTCCTTCTACAAGCTATCACCATACCTTGTAGGAGTGTACGCTACAGCCCACTACTTGCTCCTTCTACAAGCTATCACCATACCTTGTAGGAGTGTACGCTACAGCCCACTACTTGCTCCTTCTACAAGCTATCACCATACCTTGTAGGAGTGTACGCTACAGCCCACTACTTGCTCCTTATACAAGCTATAACCATACCTTGTAGGAGTGTACGCTACAGCCCACTACTTGCTCCTTATACAAGCTATCACCATACCTTGTAGGAGTGTACGCTACAACCCACTACTTATCCTTCTACAAGCTATCACCATACGTTGTAGGAGTGTACGCTACAGCCCACTACTTGCTCCTTCTACAAGCTATCACCCTACCTTGTAGGAGTGTACGCTACAGCCCACTACTTGCTCCTTCTACAAGCTATCACCATACCTTGTAGGAGTGTACGCTACAACCCACTACTTATCCTTCTACAAGCTATCACCATACGTTGTAGGAGTGTACGCTAAAACCCACTACTTGCTACTTCTACAAGCTATCACCATACCTTGTAGGAGTGTACGTTACAGCTCACTACTTGCTCCTTCTACAAGCTATCACCATACCTTGTAGGAGTGTACGTTACAGCCCACTACTTGCTCCTTCTACTAGCTATCACCACACCTTGTAGGAGTGTACGCTACAGCCCACTACTTATCCTTCTACGAGCAATCACCATACCTTGTAGGAGTGTACGCTACAGCCCACTACTTGCTCCGTCTACGAGCTATCACCATACCTTGTAGGAGTGTACGCTACAGCCCACTACTTGCTCCGTGTACAAGCTATCACCATACCTTGTAGGAGTGTACGCTACAGCCCACTACTTATCCTTCTACGAGCTATCACCATACCTTGTAGGAGTGTACGCTACAGCCCACTACTTGCTCCTTCTACAAGCTATCACCATACCTTGTAGGAGTGTACGCTAAAACCCACTACTTGCTTCTTCTACAAGCTATCACCATACGTTGTAGGAGTGTACGCTACAGCTCACTACTTGCTCCTTCTACAAGCTATCACCATACTTTGTAGGAGTGTACGCTACAACCCACTACTTGCTCCTTCTACAAGCTATCACCATACCTTGTAGGAGTGTACGCTACAACCCACTACTTATCCTTCTACAAGCTATCACCATACGTTGTAGGAGTGTACGCTACAGCCCACTACTTGCTCCTTCTACAAGCTATCACCATACCTTGTAGGAGTGTACGCTACAGCCCACTACTTGCTCCTTCTACAAGCTATCACCATACCTTGTAGGAGTGTACGCTACAACCCACTACTTATCCTTCTACAAGCTATCACCATACGTTGTAGGAGTGTACGCTAAAACCCACTACTTGCTCCTTCTACAAGCTATCACCATACCTTGTAGGAGTGTACGCTACAGCCCACTACTTGCTCCTTCTACAAGCTATCACCATACCTTGTAGGAGTGTACGCTACAGCCCACTACTTATCCTTCTACAAGCTATCACCATACCTTGTAGGAGTGTACGTTACAGCTCACTACTTGCTCCTTCTACAAGCTATCACCATACCTTGTAGGAGTGTACGTTACAGCCCACTACTTGCTCCTTCTACTAGCTATCACCACACCTTGTAGGATTGTACGCTACAGCCTACTACTTATCCTTCTACGAGCTATCACCATACCTTGTAGGAGTGTACGCTACAGCCCACTACTTGCTCCGTCTACGAGCTATCACCATACCTTGTAGGAGTGTACGCTACAGCCCACTACTTGCTCCGTGTACAAGCTATCACCACACTTTGTAGGAGTGTACGCTACAGCCCACTACTTATCCTTCTACGAGCTATCACCATACCTTGTAGGAGTGTACGCTACAGCCCACTACTTGCTCCGTCTACAAGCTATCACCATACCTTGTAGGAGTGTACGCTACAGCCCACTACTTGCTACTTCTACAAGCTATAAACATACCTTGTAGGAGTGTACGTTACAGCCCACTACTTGCTCCTTCTACAAGCTATCACCATACCCTGTAGGAGTGTACGCTACAGCCCACTACTTGTTCCTTCTACAAGCTATCACCATACCTTGTAGGAGTATACGTTACAGCTCACTACTTGCTCCTTCTACAAGCTATCACCATACCTCGTAGGAGTGTACGTTACAGCCCACTACTTGCTCCTTCTACAAGCTATCACCACACCTTGTAGGAGTGTACGCTACAGCCCACTACTTATCCTTCTACGAGCTATCACCATACCTTGTAGGAGTGTACGTTACAGCCCACTACTTATCCTTCTACAAGCTATCACCATACCTTGTAGGAGTGTACGCTACAGCCCACTACTTGCTCCTTCTACAAGCTATCACCATACCTTGTAGGAGTGTACGCTACAGCCCACTACTTGCTCCTTCTACAAGCTATCACCACACCTTGTAGGAGTGTACGCTACAGCCCACTACTTGCTCCTTCTACAAGCTATCACCATACCTTGTAGGAGTGTACGCTACAGCACACTACTTGCTCCTTCTACAAGCTATCACCATACCTTGTAGGAGTGTACGCTACAGCCCACTACTTATCCTTCTACGAGCTATCACCATACCTTGTAGGAGTGTACGTTACAGCCCACTACTTGCTCCTTCTACAAGCTATCACCATACCTTGTAGGAGTGTACGTTACAGCCCACTACTTATCCTTCTACAAGCTATCACCATACCTTGTAGGAGTGTACGTTACAGCCCACTACTTGCTCCTTCTACGAGCTATCACCATACCATGTAGGAGTGTACGCTACAGCCCACTACTTGCTCCTTCTACAAGCTATCACCATACCTTGTAGGAGTGTACGCTACAGCCCACTACTTGCTCCTTCTACAAGCTATCACCATACCTTGTAGGAGTGTACGCTACAGCCCACTACTTGCTCCTTCTACAAGCTATCACCATACCTTGTAGGAGTGTACGCTACAGTTCACTACTTGCTCCTTCTACAAGCTATCACCATACCTTGTAGGAGTGTACGCTACAGTCCACTACTTATCCTTCTACAAGCTATCACCATACCTTGTAGGAGTGTACGTTACAGCCCACTACTTGCTCCTTCTACGAGCTATCACCACACCTTGTAGGAGTGTACGCTACAGCCCACTACTTGCTCCTTCTACAAGCTATCACCATACCTTGTAGGAGTGTACGCTGCAGCCCACTACATGCTACTTCTACAAGCTATCACCATACCTTGTAGGAGTGTACGCTACAGCCCACTACTTGCTCCTTCTACAAGCTTTTACCACCACACTGCAATTATCTCCTTTTTCCTTACTTATAAAATCATCCACTAATTGACGTAGACTGCCATTGTCTTCAGCAAAATAATATTTTGTTTAGTAACCACTATTTTCTTCTTTAGTTACACAACAATTGCTCGCTAATGCCATTTATAATTAACAGTCACATTTTTAGTAAGTGAATGTAGTTGTGTGATGGTTGAGTTAAGCTGCCGTGCATGTGATGATAAGTTACACGATGATACGTTTGGTTAAAACGTTATGTTATATTATATTGATCACACTTAAGATGTTACGTTATATTATATTAAGTTATGTTAAGACATTAAATTATATTAAGTTCTGTTAGACGTTATTTTATATGATATAAAGCTCCGGTAAGAAGTTATGCTATATTATATAATGTTCTGTTAAGACGTTATGTTATATTACATCAGGTTTTGTTATACTATTTCTGCTAAGACGATAGGTTATCTTAGACTAAGTTCTGTTATGATCTTATGCTATATTATATTAAGTTCTCTTTTGACGTTATGCTATATTATATCAAATTATGTTTTGTGTTTAGGTTATAGTGTACTAGTTCTGTTAATGACGTTAGGGATATCAAATACTAAGTTATGTTAAGACGGTATGTTACTTATGTTAAGTGTTGCTATGCTAAGATCATCGTCGCTGCACTCCGGACACATTTATATGTGCTGCGATAATATCCTTGAAATAATGAGAACCATTGGTAGGAGATTGTAAGTTACTGGCCCTGATTTACGAAGTCCGGTGTGAGTCCTTGTCCATTTTCAACTCATGCACTGTCCAGTGTCTTAGTCTGAGGGTAGATGTCATAGTAAATGTGTAGTATGGTTCAGTTGTGCATATTGATGTTAAAATGTGATTACATTGTTGAGTAGTAGTTCTTTGTAGAAATTATAATGATTGCAATAGGGATTGTAATAACTGTAGTAATATTATTGAATTAACAGTTGTCTGTGTAGCTTAGTAATAGTTGTAAAAATACTACAATGTTAATGGTATGAATACATGTTTAAAGAACTATGTGTTTATGCAGTATTGTCAATTATTTATATTGCAATGTCGCGCTCTTGTTAAACATTCTTTGCACTCTCAACAGGACACCTGAGAAGTTTCTCTTTCCTGTATGTAAATGACAGTGGTGCCTCATCATTTGAATGTCTTAATATCAGCAGTCCATCATTTAATGGTAAAGCATTGGAACTCCACTGTAACATGAACTACAAGATTAGGAAAATTGTCATAACAGGCCAAGGTGTCCAGTCTTTGTGTTCAATTTACATCAGTGGAGGCAAGTTTCTCTATTAAATGTCTGCATTCTTTAATATAAAGACATCAACTTGACTTTAATCTTAACACGATTATAACATTTTCAGGAGAAGATGTCTAGCCAACGATTACAATGTAACTTAAATTTTAAAAAGAGGATAAATATCTGACTTCAAGTATCAATAATGGTTTCTAAGTTAAAGAAATTGGTGTTAATGATGTTTCTTAGATTTCCGTATTTTAGATAAATTGTTTCAAAAACTGAATAATTGTACACTTTCTTGTATGACGTATTTAACTATTTTGTTATTGACAGACACGTTATTTCAATGTAAACTATAGCGTCTAATCCACTTCATTGTTTCATAGTAGAAGCTTATAGTGACTAAACTCAGACGGAAGATGTACACAAGAGGTGAGATGCAGAATGGCTCCGGCAAAAGCAGCTTTTCAAAAAATGAGGAAGGTACTATGCAATGTATTTTTGACAATAGGAACAAGAAAAAGAGTTCTTAAATGTTATGTAGAGCCAGTCTTAACATATGGATGTGAATCATGGTCAATAGGACAACAGACAAGAAAATCACTGGAGTCTGTAGAAATGTGGTTTAACAAAAGAATGTTGAGAATATCATGGAAAGCTAAGAAGAGTAATGAAAACGTTCTGAAAGAGGCCAAAGCAAAAAGATAGCTAATTTACAATATTAGGAAGAAACAATGATCATATTTTGGCCATGTAATGAGAAGAGAACAGCTGGAATATATTGTAACAACTGGGAATATTGAGGGACGAAGAGATAGTGGAAAGCAAAGAGAAAAGATACCAGACAGCTTAAGAGAATGGCTAGGCAAAAAGTGAACAACATAAATTATAAATAACTGTCGAGATCGAAAGTTGGGGAGAGACATGACCACTTACCCCAGCAGGCCTGGTACTTGATGATGATGATGATGATGATGATAGTGACTATACTACTGAACAATGCTATAAAAGAAAGACAAACTCATGTGATTCACAGTAGCATCTTGTTACATCCTAACAACAGTTTGATTTAAACTTTACAAATATGAAATGGCAGGAGTTGACAGGTATACGTAGCTTATATTTTATTTTGGACACACTATTTTCAGTTTCTAGTTATAACAATGCCCTTTCATCTTTGTCTTCAACGACATTATGGAAGTTGAAGTGAGAGAAAATGAAGTCGAGGAATAAAATGAAAAGTTCAAGGCTTTACGTCAAATATTTATAAGAAAGAAATGACATGATAAAATGTCCCAATATAAATAAATATATATTGAGTTATTTAGTTCAGCAAGTCCCACAGCATCCAGTAACTGACGACTCCAGTTCTGTGTTGGTTGATGTCCTCAGATACGCCCACTAAGTTTCTAGTTTCTGTCTCTGCCCATCTTAACTCCCATCTCTTTCTTCCGAAGGAGTGATGTGGACTCATGGTTATCGAAGTTCTGTGCACTTCCTATAGCTCGGAGGGCAATGATGTTGTCCGCCCGATACATTAGTTCACCGTCCTCAACGACTGCACAGCTAGCCATCATGTTCGCTCTTTTATTTCCCCGAACTCCCGCATACCGAGCGAAGTAGACAAAGGCGACACTACGTATTTTTACTTCATGAATCACTTTACACAATGCCTGCGTACAGAGCCCGCCTCCACTTTTCTTATCATGCTCATCGAATCACTCAGTATGCAGGAATGGGTGTAGTCTTGTGACTCTAACCAGATGAATGCCCGAGTCACTGCCATCACCTCTATCGCCATGCCACTTGTGGTCATAACGTATGCACCACTGTCTTCCTTGACTATTCTGCTTGCTGAGCGTACTGTAAATGCCAATGCACTCCTTTGGTGTCGTATAACGGACCCGTCTGTTGTCTACATTTCCTGTCGAGTGTGCAAATACACGAGAATATGTTTCTGAATGTTATTGGCACCAGTATACACTCCTCCAATGTTGATACTGGTAAGACCACAGACCTGTTTGATGAAATCTTCTGCTCTGCCCATCAATTATTTGCCTGTGTTTTGCTTGTTATATTCACTTATCTTCATGTATTCTTGTGTCGTCCAGATCTTGATCCTGTCATCCATGGTTGGAAAGTCAAGAAGATACCCCTTGCTACACTGGGAGTGTCCTTTGCACACCCCACGATCATGGGCATAGCTTCATTCGGTATTTCTCCAGCCTGTCAATTTGCGTCGTTCTGACAGTGATAGTTGCTAGGGCATACATGGTTAGTGGGAGACCCAGTCCCTGGAACAAAAGAGTAAGTAGACTATGCTCGATGTTGGCAGCTACCATGACCTTCAAGGCGAGAAATCCATTGCGGGATTTTGTTATCACATGGTTGTCATGGTCCCGAAAACACAGGCTGCGATTCCTTGGTACATCATCAATCTGTCCCTGGTTATCTCATCAGCTCCATTTCATTCGACCGGATTTTCTGTATTAAAGATATGATTGTTAAGGAGGGAGAATCA
This sequence comes from Megaustenia siamemsis, assembly GCA_032433765.1. NCBI lineage: Eukaryota > Metazoa > Mollusca > Gastropoda > Stylommatophora > Ariophantidae > Megaustenia > Megaustenia siamemsis. Next base: position 76,882,362 of record JAVIAB010000041.1, read on the forward strand.
TGCAACTGATGCTTTATTAGGATTAACGATTGCACCTGATACTCCACACTGGGAAGAGATTTCTATCGGGATCGTTTTGTAGTGTAGAGGCAATTTGCCCGCCTGTCTCTTCCCTGTCGATATACCAGAATATCATCAGCAAAAGTCATAGTTCTTCCCCTCCCATCTGTCTCTTCCCTGTCGATACACCAGAATATCATCAGCAAAAGTCATAGTTCTTCCCCTCCCATCTGTCTCTTCCCTGTCGATACACCAGAATATCATCAGCATAAGTCATAGTTCTTCCCCTTCCATCCAGCTGTTGTTCCGTGACCGTTATTGTGTACACGCTAAATAGAACTGGTGACAATGGTGATGTAGTTGCCGTGGATACATTTATGTTGGCTACGGTGGTGAACTCCCACAACTATCACCTTCGTCTGAATAAGTACTGCTGAGATCCATCTAATAAGGGAGGGGTGCATAGTCAGTTGGAGGTGCATGTACATGAAGTATTCAAATTATTCTCTGTTGTATGCATCCTCCAGATCTATTGCAGCAATACATGTCTCCTCTCCTATGTGGAAGCTTTCGAAGACATCGTAGGCGAAATATGCCGCACTGAGCCATGTTTCCTTGTTATATCTATAACCTCCCAGTGTGTAAGGAATGCGCATATCTCTTTAAGGTGAACGGTGAGTAAACGGGCAACTATTTTCTCCAGTAGCTTGCCCGCAGTGTTCAGCATTGTGATGATTATAAAGATATGAAAATCTTTGGCCTAGGTAGTAGTAGTAGTAAGTAGCTGTAGCCACTCATCCTTGATCTGGCAAAATGAATGCTGGCATTAAACTATTTGGCCAGTTTTTTCAAGTCCGTGTCAGTTAAATCGTCTAAATAGTCATACCAAACACCCTCTGGGCCAGGAGCAGTGTTGTGTGACCTTTTACGTTTTGTGCGAATGTCATCGGTTGTAATTGTGAGATCTTCTCCCATCACTACATCCTCACACACTTATGAAAGATAACCCCGTATGCTCATTCTTACAGCCTCATTTCTTTGATCAGTCTGCTCAATGAAGCGTGCACGCAGAACCTACCGTTTCCTTTCACCAGATGTGTGCAATATCCGGCGTGTGCTCTGTAAGTCTGATATGCCTCTATGTCGTCTTGTGCCATTCATGCTCTGATGAAGGCGTCAGAATGTGGCTAGCGATTTTTCTGAGTACACGTTTTTGCAGAAATCATCCCACTTGGCATCCTTAGCCTGCTTAGCACATAACTTAAAATACATCATATTCTGGTCGACTTGTTCTTTCAGACGATCCAATAGCCAGGTTGTGTTCTTACAATCTTGCTGGCTGTCTGCCATGTCTTGATCGCTGTCTCTTGTTCCGTCAAGCTTTCTCGACTTCTTTGTTCCACCAGGGCTGCTGCATCCATCTTTCCTTCCTCCTGCGACTTGCGCCTTGTTTTTCTGTGTCATTGATTTTGGTAATGATGTCATGGTCTGTCCTCTCATAGTGGAGTGTGTTGAACTTGTTTTTCTGGGTTCAATTTCTGCCTTTCTCAGATAGGATGACACATGGATAGTGATCACTTTAGTGGAATCCCATGCATTCACTCCACTTGCATACCCCATGCGAAGTGGGAGACACCAGTGCCAGGTCTATGAAACTGTCAGAGTCCCCTGTTCGAGTGGCCATTCTCGTCGTTGCCCTTCCATTATTTAAGCACACTAAATCGACCGACACAAGTGCGTAATTTATATATATCCCACATTACCGCAAACGTTATGTTTCTAAGGTTTGTAAAAATAATGATCATTAACACCATATTCCCTATACGCAAATTGGCGTGACGGGGGCTTTTTACTTATATATATATATATATATATACACGTACTCTCTTCTATCAGTGTCTGACTTCTCTGCTGCAGTTGTTGAGCTATGGGCTTAGATGACAGTCGGTGATCATGGACCTAGTATGTTAACGATAACATTTCTTCTATTGACTATATGTCTCTCAACCATTTCACATCTCTTTTCTGGGATGTCTTCCTGATCATTATTCTATTTACAGCTGCTATGCCCATTTTTTGCATTAAATGTAGTTACCTTTGGTATCTGTTATCGACTATCTAACAGTTTTACTGTCGGTGTGTCTCGTCGAGACTTCGATTCTAAGGTGTATGTTTTGTTCTCTTCTGTATGGATGCGTCCTGACCTTATATTGTCTTCTCTCCTTTTCTAGGATTCCACTTTAGTTGTCGCGCGTTTCTATTCATATTTCTGTCCTGATCTCCAAGTTTATTACAGAAATTCCAGGCTTTAGGTGTGATTACTTTTATTTCTACTCGGACAGTAAATAACTGTCAAGATCTAATAATAATAATAAGTCAAGATCTTCTAAATATTGACGATCTCTGCTGTAAAGAATCTGTTTTTTCCCCACTATAACTTTCTTGACTATTTGTGTTTATTAATTTTTTTAACTTTAGCCTTTAGAACGGACTGGGGATTGTCTTCACTGAAGGCTGTGCATCCCTAAATGACGACGACTGAGTTTGTAACTTTATCTGTGGTTAACCGAGGTTAAGGTCAATGGGACACATTTGGTCACATTTTTCAATAAACCAGGTTTAAGTTTATTTCTCAGAGTAACTGTATATATCTTCTAGCTGCTTGCCGCTTGTTTTGCTTCATCCTTCTATCTCTGTGTTCTATTCACACATTCTCTCCTCCTGTATTTATGTGTTCTACAATTATCTCTCTGTGATTTGGTTATTATTATTTTCTGTTAGCATCAAATTTTGATGCTCTTATCATTCTATGTTTGGACATTTTCATTTATTTATGTTTTAGGGTTCGTGTTTTGCGATTAAAAAAGTTTTGGTCATTGTCTTTATTTTTGTTGAATTCCTTCTCCTTCTATTACCATATATCTCTGATTAAAACAATCGCCCTTTGTCAGTCTCATTATAGATTAGATTTTAATCCACATTCTCATCATCATCATCATTTTGTGCCTTCTCAGCAACGAATTTGGCTACCATGGATCGCCATTCTACTCTGTTTCTTGCTTTGATGGTGCAGGCTGACATGTATTGCCTTGTCCATCTTTTGATGTTACTCGTCCATGTTAGTCTAGGTCTGCCTCTGTCTCTTTTACCTTGTATTTTTCCTTCCAATATTACTTTCAGTAGGCTGTTGTGTCTTTTAACAAGCCCCAAAAATTTCATTTGTCTTGTCTTGATTGTATTTAGTAGTTCTCTTTTTATTTTCAGCTGTTTTAAAACTCCATCGTTTGTTATCTTTTGTTTCCATCCAATTCTACCTATTCTTCTATAAACCCACATTTCAAAGGCTTCAATTTTCTGTTCTGTTTTCTTGTCTAATGTCCATGTTTCTACAACATACAGGAATATTGAAAAGACGTAACATTTTACCATTCTTAGTTTCAGCCCTGCTGATATTTGTTTTGTTGTTAGTATATTTTTCATGGCATTAAAATTACCTTTTGCCATACCTATTCTTTTGTTTATTTCAGTTTTGCATTTTCCATCATTGGTTATAGTATGTCCCAGGTAGTTGTAACTCTGGACTGTCTCCAGATGTATTCCCTCAACTGTGATATTTAATTGTAGGTCTTGAGAATTTTCTTTGTTTATGATCATAGTTTTAGTCTTTTTGATATTCATATCTAGTCCATATTTTTTGCTTCTCATGTTTATTACATTAAGTAATTGTTGTAGATCTTTAGGATTTTCTGCTAGTAGAACAGTATGTTGCAGCTAGTTGAATGCAGTGACTTTAGAACAATAAGCCTAATGAGCCATGTTACAAAAATCTTGCTAAAAGTTATACAAGGAAGGATTCAGAATAAAATCAATACTGAATTAGATGAGCAGCAATTTGGATTTAGGAAAAATAGCGGGACAAAAGAAGCCATATTCTGCATGAGAACATTAATCGAAAAATACACAGAAGTAAACAAACCAATATATGCCTGCTTCATAGACTACACCAAAGCTTTTGATAGAATACACCACAAACAACTTATAGAATGCCTAAAAGAGATACATCTAGATGACATGGATATACGACTAATATGCAACCTATACTGGGAGCAAACAGCAATAATAAAATATAACAAAGAGTTCTCTACACCCATTGATATAAAAAGAGGAGTAAGACAAGGATGCATCCTATCACCAAGCTTGTTCAATCTATACACTGAGCAAATCTTTAAAAACATCATAGAGATGCCAGGCCTACAAATTAATGGAAAGATAATCAATAACCTAAGATATGCTGACGATACTGTACTACTAGCAGAAAATCCTAAAGACCTACAACAATTACTTAATGAAATAAACACGACAAGCAAAAAATATGGACTAGATATGAATATCAAAAAGACTAAAACTATGATCATAAACAAAGAAAATACTCAAAACCCACAAGTGGATATCAAAATTGAAGGAATAGACCTTGAGACAGTTCAGAACTATAACTACCTTGGACATACTATAACCAGTGATGGAAAATGTACAACTGAAATAAACAAAAGAATAGGAATGGCAAAAAGTAATTTTAATGCCATGAAGGACAAACTAACATCAAAACAAATAACACCAGAGCTAAAACTAAGAATAGCAAAATGTTACATCTTCTCAATATTCCTATATGGTGCTGAAACATGGACATTAGACAAGAAAACAGAACAGAGAATTGAAGCCTTTGAAATGTGGATATATAGAAGAATAGGTAGAATTGGATGGAAGGAAAAGAAAACAAATGACAAAGTCTTAAAACAACTAAAAATGAAAAGAGAACTTCTGAACACAATTAGAACAAGACAAATGCGATTCTTAGGCCATGTTAAAAGACACAACAGCCTACTGAAAGTGATCCTGGAGGGGAAAATACAAGGTAAAAGAGGCAGAGGCAGACCAAGATTAACATGGACGAGTAACATCAAAAGATGGACAAATCAACCGATGACAACCTGCACCATCAAAGCAAGAGATAGAGCAAAATGGCGCTCCATGGTAGCCAACCTTCGTTGCGGAGACGGCACTCAATGATGATGAGAACAGTATCATCAGCATATCTTAGGTTATTGATTATCTTCCCATTAATATTAAGGCATGGCATCTCATTGATGTTTTTAAAGATTTGCTCAGTGTATAAATTGAACAAGCTTGGTGATAGGATGCATCCTTGTCTTACTCCTCTTTTTATGTTTATGGGTGTAGAGTTCTCCTTGTTATATTTTATTATTGCTGTTTGCTCCCAATACAAATTACATATCAGTCGAATGTATGAGTCATCCAGATTTATATCTTTTAGGCAGTCTATAAGTTGCTCATGGTGTATTATATCAAATGCTTTGGTGTAGTCTATGAAGCAGGCATATATTGATTTGTTTACTTCTATGTACTTTTCAATCAATGTCCTCATGCTGAATATGGCTTCTTTTGTCCAACTGTTTTTCGTGAATCCGAATTGCTGCTCATCTAGTTCATTATTGATTTTATTCTGAATCCTTCCTTGTATAACTTTTAGTAAAATTTTGGTTACCTGGCTCATTAGTCTTATTGTTCTAAAATCGTTGCATTCAACTGCACCATTCTTTTTAGGCAATGCAATAAAAGTTGATGTTTTTAGTTCATTTGGTATGTATCCTGTGCGGTATATGTCATTGCATATGTCTGTGATCAATTCAATGCCAAACTCTTCTATTGCCTGTATCATCTCTATCTGTATATTGTCAGGTCCTGCTGCTTTTCCCTTTTTCATTGTTTTTATAGCTTTTTCTACTTCAGATTTCAGGATTTTATAGCTGGATGTACATTTTATGAATGGTTTTTTTGTCCCTTTCGTCATGAAATAAATCTGTTACGTATTCCTGCCATCTTTCGATTATATCTTTGTTGTCTGTTAGAATTCTTCACTCTTTGTTTGCAATACATCCGTTTCCTGCTGCTTTTTTGTCTTTATTAGTCATTCTTTTTATTTCTGTGTGCATTCCTCTTAAATTTTGTTTACTTTGCATAGTTTCGATTTCTAGACATCTTTGGTTGAGCCAGTCTTCTTTTGCCTTTTTGCACATTTTTCGTATTTCATTATCAATTTCCTTGTATGTGGCAGTGTTTTTCGCTTGTCATCTCTTTTCTATTTTTTCTAAAATGTTGTCAGTTATCCATGTTTGTTTTTTGTTACTTTCCTTTTTGGGTAAGGTGATGCAGGATTCTTGTATGCTGTTTTGTATTCTTTCTCATTTGGTTGTGACTTTTTCTTCAGGATTTTCTCTTCATGTACTGCTCAATCCCTTCTTCTAGCAGCCTCTGATATGTATTCTTTACTTCTACAGTATAAGTTTCTTTCACATCTTTCTGATTTAAAGTTGTTGTATCTATTGCTGTTGCAGAATTAGTACTTTACTTTATTTCTCTTTAATTTGATTTTCATTTTAATCATTACAGGATTGTGATCTGAATTAATATCTGCTCCTGGATAGGTTTTGGCTTTCTTGATGCTGTTCCGGAATCTGTCTTTTATCATTATATAAGCTATTTGTTCCTCTTTCCATCTCCAGGGCTTTTCCGTGTGTATAATTTCCTTTTTGTCTTGCTCAGAGTAGGTGTTACATATTATTAGGGAATAATAGAACAAAGTAGTATGTGTTAGCACTCGGAAAAATTGACAGACAAACAACAATAGAAAAAAACGAAGAACAATATATGGTCCGAAGTGGGATCGAACCCGTACTCAGTGGCACCGCGCCTTGCCACGAGAAGCCGAACGCTTGGTACACTGCCACGCAGCCAACTAAAAAATTGGCTATTGCAGTAGTGTCTTCCACGAAAGGCGATCTCAATGACTATAGCATAGGGTAACGATCACAGACCGGAAATAAATTGTATATTTGTACTTTCCTATTAATGCAAGTATCTCCCAGTAGGGCTGAATACTTGTGTTGTAGACAAACATTTATTGGACGAAACAGCACGAATAGTAGTTCCCAGTGGTTATATACTGGGTACAAATAATAATACATAAATATTATTATATGGGGAACTTCCGAGGCGATAATAGGGAATAATAGAACAAAGTAGTATGTGTTAGCACTCGGAAAAATTGACAGACAAACAACAATAGAAAAAAACGAAGAACAATATATGGTCCGAAGTGGGATCGAACCCGTACTCAGTGGCACCGCGCCTTGCCACGAGAAGCCGAACGCTTGGTACACTGCCACGCAGCCAACTAAAAAATTGGCTATTGCAGTAGTGTCTTCCACGAAAGGCGATCTCAATGACTATAGCATAGGGTAACGATCACAGACCGGAAATAAATTGTATATTTGTACTTTCCTATTAATGCAAGTATCTCCCAGTAGGGCTGAATACTTGTGTTGTAGACAAACATTTATTGGACGAAACAGCACGAATAGTAGTTCCCAGTGGTTATATACTGGGTACAAATAATAATACATAAATATTATTATATGGGGAACTTCCGAGGCGATAATAGGGAATAATAGAACAAAGTAGTATGTGTTAGCACTCGGAAAAATTGACAGACAAACAACAATAGAAAAAAACGAAGAACAATATATGGTCCGAAGTGGGATCGAACCCGTACTCAGTGGCACCGCGCCTTGCCACGAGAAGCCGAACGCTTGGTACACTGCCACGCAGCCAACTAAAAAATTGGCTATTGCAGTAGTGTCTTCCACGAAAGGCGATCTCAATGACTATAGCATAGGGTAACGATCACAGACCGGAAATAAATTGTATATTTGTACTTTCCTATTAATGCAAGTATCTCCCAGTAGGGCTGAATACTTGTGTTGTAGACAAACATTTATTGGACGAAACAGCACGAATAGTAGTTCCCAGTGGTTATATACTGGGTACAAATAATAATACATAAATATTATTATATGGGGAACTTCCGAGGCGATAATAGGGAATAATAGAACAAAGTAGTATGTGTTAGCACTCGGAAAAATTGACAGACAAACAACAATAGAAAAAAACGAAGAACAATATATGGTCCGAAGTGGGATCGAACCCGTACTCAGTGGCACCGCGCCTTGCCACGAGAAGCCGAACGCTTGGTACACTGCCACGCAGCCAACTAAAAAATTGGCTATTGCAGTAGTGTCTTCCACGAAAGGCGATCTCAATGACTATAGCATAGGGTAACGATCACAGACCGGAAATAAATTGTATATTTGTACTTTCCTATTAATGCAAGTATCTCCCAGTAGGGCTGAATACTTGTGTTGTAGACAAACATTTATTGGACGAAACAGCACGAATAGTAGTTCCCAGTGGTTATATACTGGGTACAAATAATAATACATAAATATTATTATATGGGGAACTTCCGAGGCGATAATAGGGAATAATAGAACAAAGTAGTATGTGTTAGCACTCGGAAAAATTGACAGACAAACAACAATAGAAAAAAACGAAGAACAATATATGGTCCGAAGTGGGATCGAACCCGTACTCAGTGGCACCGCGCCTTGCCACGAGAAGCCGAACGCTTGGTACACTGCCACGCAGCCAACTAAAAAATTGGCTATTGCAGTAGTGTCTTCCACGAAAGGCGATCTCAATGACTATAGCATAGGGTAACGATCACAGACCGGAAATAAATTGTATATTTGTACTTTCCTATTAATGCAAGTATCTCCCAGTAGGGCTGAATACTTGTGTTGTAGACAAACATTTATTGGACGAAACAGCACGAATAGTAGTTCCCAGTGGTTATATACTGGGTACAAATAATAATACATAAGTATTATTATATGGGGAACTTCCGAGGCGATAATAGGGAATAATAGAACAAAGTAGTATGTGTTAGCACTCGGAAAAATTGACAGACAAACAACAATAGAAAAAAACGAAGAACAATATATGGTCCGAAGTGGGATCGAACCCGTACTCAGTGGCACCGCGCCTTGCCACGAGAAGCCGAACGCTTGGTACACTGCCACGCAGCCAACTAAAAAATTGGCTATTGCAGTAGTGTCTTCCACGAAAGGCAATCTCAATGACTATAGCATAGGGTAACGATCACAGACCGGAAATAAATTGTATATTTGTACTTTCCTATTAATGCAAGTATCTCCCAGTAGGGCTGAATACTTGTGTTGTAGACAAACATTTATTGGACGAAACAGCACGAATAGTAGTTCCCAGTGGTTATATACTGGGTACAAATAATAATACATAAATATTATTATATGGGGAACTTCCGAGGCGATAATAGGGAATAATAGAACAAAGTAGTATGTGTTAGCACTCGGAAAAATTGACAGACAAACAACAATAGAAAAAAACGAAGAACAATATATGGTCCGAAGTGGGATCGAACCCGTACTCAGTGGCACCGCGCCTTGCCACGAGAAGCCGAACGCTTGGTACACTGCCACGCAGCCAACTAAAAAATTGGCTATTGCAGTAGTGTCTTCCACGAAAGGCGATCTCAATGACTATAGCATAGGGTAACGATCACAGACCGGAAATAAATTGTATATTTGTACTTTCCTATTAATGCAAGTATCTCCCAGTAGGGCTGAATACTTGTGTTGTAGACAAACATTTATTGGACGAAACAGCACGAATAGTAGTTCCCAGTGGTTATATACTGGGTACAAATAATAATACATAAGTATTATTATATGGGGAACTTCCGAGGCGATAATAGGGAATAATAGAACAAAGTAGTATGTGTTAGCACTCGGAAAAATTGACAGACAAACAACAATAGAAAAAAACGAAGAACAATATATGGTCCGAAGTGGGATCGAACCCGTACTCAGTGGCACCGCGCCTTGCCACGAGAAGCCGAACGCTTGGTACACTGCCACGCAGCCAACTAAAAAATTGGCTATTGCAGTAGTGTCTTCCACGAAAGGCGATCTCAATGACTATAGCATAGGGTAACGATCACAGACCGGAAATAAATTGTATATTTGTACTTTCCTATTAATGCAAGTATCTCCCAGTAGGGCTGAATACTTGTGTTGTAGACAAACATTTATTGGACGAAACAGCACGAATAGTAGTTCCCAGTGGTTATATACTGGGTACAAATAATAATACATAAATATTATTATATGGGGAACTTCCGAGGCGATAATAGGGAATAATAGAACAAAGTAGTATGTGTTAGCACTCGGAAAAATTGACAGACAAACAACAATAGAAAAAAACGAAGAACAATATATGGTCCGAAGTGGGATCGAACCCGTACTCAGTGGCACCGCGCCTTGCCACGAGAAGCCGAACGCTTGGTACACTGCCACGCAGCCAACTAAAAAATTGGCTATTGCAGTAGTGTCTTCCACGAAAGGCGATCTCAATGACTATAGCATAGGGTAACGATCACAGACCGGAAATAAATTGTATATTTGTACTTTCCTATTAATGCAAGTATCTCCCAGTAGGGCTGAATACTTGTGTTGTAGACAAACATTTATTGGACGAAACAGCACGAATAGTAGTTCCCAGTGGTTATATACTGGGTACAAATAATAATACATAAATATTATTATATGGGGAACTTCCGAGGCGATAATAGGGAATAATAGAACAAAGTAGTATGTGTTAGCACTCGGAAAAATTGACAGACAAACAACAATAGAAAAAAACGAAGAACAATATATGGTCCGAAGTGGGATCGAACCCGTACTCAGTGGCACCGCGCCTTGCCACGAGAAGCCGAACGCTTGGTACACTGCCACGCAGCCAACTAAAAAATTGGCTATTGCAGTAGTGTCTTCCACGAAAGGCGATCTCAATGACTATAGCATAGGGTAACGATCACAGACCGGAAATAAATTGTATATTTGTACTTTCCTATTAATGCAAGTATCTCCCAGTAGGGCTGAATACTTGTGTTGTAGACAAACATTTATTGGACGAAACAGCACGAATAGTAGTTCCCAGTGGTTATATACTGGGTACAAATAATAATACATAAATATTATTATATGGGGAACTTCCGAGGCGATAATAGGGAATAATAGAACAAAGTAGTATGTGTTAGCACTCGGAAAAATTGACAGACAAACAACAATAGAAAAAAACGAAGAACAATATATGGTCCGAAGTGGGATCGAACCCGTACTCAGTGGCACCGCGCCTTGCCACGAGAAGCCGAACGCTTGGTACACTGCCACGCAGCCAACTAAAAAATTGGCTATTGCAGTAGTGTCTTCCACGAAAGGCGATCTCAATGACTATAGCATAGGGTAACGATCACAGACCGGAAATAAATTGTATATTTGTACTTTCCTATTAATGCAAGTATCTCCCAGTAGGGCTGAATACTTGTGTTGTAGACAAACATTTATTGGACGAAACAGCACGAATAGTAGTTCCCAGTGGTTATATACTGGGTACAAATAATAATACATAAATATTATTATATGGGGAACTTCCGAGGCGATAATAGGGAATAATAGAACAAAGTAGTATGTGTTAGCACTCGGAAAAATTGACAGACAAACAACAATAGAAAAAAACGAAGAACAATATATGGTCCGAAGTGGGATCGAACCCGTACTCAGTGGCACCGCGCCTTGCCACGAGAAGCCGAACGCTTGGTACACTGCCACGCAGCCAACTAAAAAATTGGCTATTGCAGTAGTGTCTTCCACGAAAGGCGATCTCAATGACTATAGCATAGGGTAACGATCACAGACCGGAAATAAATTGTATATTTGTACTTTCCTATTAATGCAAGTATCTCCCAGTAGGGCTGAATACTTGTGTTGTAGACAAACATTTATTGGACGAAACAGCACGAATAGTAGTTCCCAGTGGTTATATACTGGGTACAAATAATAATACATAAGTATTATTATATGGGGAACTTCCGAGGCGATAATAGGGAATAATAGAACAAAGTAGTATGTGTTAGCACTCGGAAAAATTGACAGACAAACAACAATAGAAAAAAACGAAGAACAATATATGGTCCGAAGTGGGATCGAACCCGTACTCAGTGGCACCGCGCCTTGCCACGAGAAGCCGAACGCTTGGTACACTGCCACGCAGCCAACTAAAAAATTGGCTATTGCAGTAGTGTCTTCCACGAAAGGCAATCTCAATGACTATAGCATAGGGTAACGATCACAGACCGGAAATAAATTGTATATTTGTACTTTCCTATTAATGCAAGTATCTCCCAGTAGGGCTGAATACTTGTGTTGTAGACAAACATTTATTGGACGAAACAGCACGAATAGTAGTTCCCAGTGGTTATATACTGGGTACAAATAATAATACATAAATATTATTATATGGGGAACTTCCGAGGCGATAATAGGGAATAATAGAACAAAGTAGTATGTGTTAGCACTCGGAAAAATTGACAGACAAACAACAATAGAAAAAAACGAAGAACAATATATGGTCCGAAGTGGGATCGAACCCGTACTCAGTGGCACCGCGCCTTGCCACGAGAAGCCGAACGCTTGGTACACTGCCACGCAGCCAACTAAAAAATTGGCTATTGCAGTAGTGTCTTCCACGAAAGGCGATCTCAATGACTATAGCATAGGGTAACGATCACAGACCGGAAATAAATTGTATATTTGTACTTTCCTATTAATGCAAGTATCTCCCAGTAGGGCTGAATACTTGTGTTGTAGACAAACATTTATTGGACGAAACAGCACGAATAGTAGTTCCCAGTGGTTATATACTGGGTACAAATAATAATACATAAGTATTATTATATGGGGAACTTCCGAGGCGATAATAGGGAATAATAGAACAAAGTAGTATGTGTTAGCACTCGGAAAAATTGACAGACAAACAACAATAGAAAAAAACGAAGAACAATATATGGTCCGAAGTGGGATCGAACCCGTACTCAGTGGCACCGCGCCTTGCCACGAGAAGCCGAACGCTTGGTACACTGCCACGCAGCCAACTAAAAAATTGGCTATTGCAGTAGTGTCTTCCACGAAAGGCGATCTCAATGACTATAGCATAGGGTAACGATCACAGACCGGAAATAAATTGTATATTTGTACTTTCCTATTAATGCAAGTATCTCCCAGTAGGGCTGAATACTTGTGTTGTAGACAAACATTTATTGGACGAAACAGCACGAATAGTAGTTCCCAGTGGTTATATACTGGGTACAAATAATAATACATAAATATTATTATATGGGGAACTTCCGAGGCGATAATAGGGAATAATAGAACAAAGTAGTATGTGTTAGCACTCGGAAAAATTGACAGACAAACAACAATAGAAAAAAACGAAGAACAATATATGGTCCGAAGTGGGATCGAACCCGTACTCAGTGGCACCGCGCCTTGCCACGAGAAGCCGAACGCTTGGTACACTGCCACGCAGCCAACTAAAAAATTGGCTATTGCAGTAGTGTCTTCCACGAAAGGCGATCTCAATGACTATAGCATAGGGTAACGATCACAGACCGGAAATAAATTGTATATTTGTACTTTCCTATTAATGCAAGTATCTCCCAGTAGGGCTGAATACTTGTGTTGTAGACAAACATTTATTGGACGAAACAGCACGAATAGTAGTTCCCAGTGGTTATATACTGGGTACAAATAATAATACATAAATATTATTATATGGGGAACTTCCGAGGCGATAATAGGGAATAATAGAACAAAGTAGTATGTGTTAGCACTCGGAAAAATTGACAGACAAACAACAATAGAAAAAAACGAAGAACAATATATGGTCCGAAGTGGGATCGAACCCGTACTCAGTGGCACCGCGCCTTGCCACGAGAAGCCGAACGCTTGGTACACTGCCACGCAGCCAACTAAAAAATTGGCTATTGCAGTAGTGTCTTCCACGAAAGGCGATCTCAATGACTATAGCATAGGGTAACGATCACAGACCGGAAATAAATTGTATATTTGTACTTTCCTATTAATGCAAGTATCTCCCAGTAGGGCTGAATACTTGTGTTGTAGACAAACATTTATTGGACGAAACAGCACGAATAGTAGTTCCCAGTGGTTATATACTGGGTACAAATAATAATACATAAATATTATTATATGGGGAACTTCCGAGGCGATAATAGGGAATAATAGAACAAAGTAGTATGTGTTAGCACTCGGAAAAATTGACAGACAAACAACAATAGAAAAAAACGAAGAACAATATATGGTCCGAAGTGGGATCGAACCCGTACTCAGTGGCACCGCGCCTTGCCACGAGAAGCCGAACGCTTGGTACACTGCCACGCAGCCAACTAAAAAATTGGCTATTGCAGTAGTGTCTTCCACGAAAGGCGATCTCAATGACTATAGCATAGGGTAACGATCACAGACCGGAAATAAATTGTATATTTGTACTTTCCTATTAATGCAAGTATCTCCCAGTAGGGCTGAATACTTGTGTTGTAGACAAACATTTATTGGACGAAACAGCACGAATAGTAGTTCCCAGTGGTTATATACTGGGTACAAATAATAATACATAAATATTATTATATGGGGAACTTCCGAGGCGATAATAGGGAATAATAGAACAAAGTAGTATGTGTTAGCACTCGGAAAAATTGACAGACAAACAACAATAGAAAAAAACGAAGAACAATATATGGTCCGAAGTGGGATCGAACCCGTACTCAGTGGCACCGCGCCTTGCCACGAGAAGCCGAACGCTTGGTACACTGCCACGCAGCCAACTAAAAAATTGGCTATTGCAGTAGTGTCTTCCACGAAAGGCGATCTCAATGACTATAGCATAGGGTAACGATCACAGACCGGAAATAAATTGTATATTTGTACTTTCCTATTAATGCAAGTATCTCCCAAGGCGCGGTGCCACTGAGTACGGGTTCGATCCCACTTCGGACCATATATTGTTCTTCGTTTTTTTCTATTGTTGTTTGTCTGTCAATTTTTCCGAGTGCTAACACATACTACTTTGTTCTATTATTCCCTATTATCGCCTCGGAAGTTCCCCATATAATAATATTTATGTATTATTATTTGTACCCAGTATATAACCACTGGGAACTACTATTCGTGCTGTTTCGTCCAATAAATGTTTGTCTACAACACAAGTATTCAGCCCTACTGGGAGATACTTGCATTAATAGGAAAGTACAAATATACAATTTATTTCCGGTCTGTGATCGTTACCCTATGCTATAGTCATTGAGATCGCCTTTCGTGGAAGACACTACTGCAATAGCCAATTTTTTAGTTGGCTGCGTGGCAGTGTACCAAGCGTTCGGCTTCTCGTGGCAAGGCGCGGTGCCACTGAGTACGGGTTCGATCCCACTTCGGACCATATATTGTTCTTCGTTTTTTTCTATTGTTGTTTGTCTGTCAATTTTTCCGAGTGCTAACACATACTACTTTGTTCTATTATTCCCTATTATCGCCTCGGAAGTTCCCCATATAATAATATTTATGTATTATTATTTGTACCCGTTACATATTATTAGCCTGTTTTCTTCACAAAATTGAATTAATCTTTCTCCTCTGTCATTTCTTTTTCCTAACCCATGATTTTCTATAACGGTCTTATATCTGCCTTTTCCCACTTTTGCGTTCATGTCACCCATTACAATCAAGATGTCTGTAGATTTCACTTGCTTCATAACTGTATTTAGATCTCCATAGTATGCTTCTATTTGTTCATCTGTATAGTCTTGAGTAGGTGCGTATGTCTGTATTTTTGCAATGTCAAATGGCTTTGCCTTCATTTTTATTAATATAATCCTATCATTGTATGTCACTTGAGTATTTATATATTTTTGTAGTTTTCGTTTTTTTAGTATGCCTACCCCTCTTTGGTGTTCTGTATTGTTGCCTGAGTATATAAATGTATATTTATCGTCTTGTATGTATCCACTTTCCTTCCATCTTGTTTCTGGTATGCCTAAGATATCTATGTTTAATCGCTCTGCTTCTATCATAAGATTTTCTAGTTTTCCTTGTTGGTATAAGGTTCTAACATTCCATGTGGCTATTTTTATTTCGTTCCTAAAACAGTAGTTAGAATTTCTCTCCTTGGCTTTCTTTGGACGGTTACGTATCCATTACTAGGCCTTGACTAATCATCAACATGCCTACCTAAAGTCAATATTTCTTTTCCAAACAAAATGAATATGTTATTATTTTTGGCTGCTTTGTGTATTACATGTTGTGTCTTTGTGATTTATCATCATCATTGAGTGTCGTCTCCGCATGGAAGGTTGGCTACCATGAATCTCCATTCAGCTTTGCCTTTTGCTTTGACGTTGCTGGTTGTCATACTCTAATGTGTCCTATCTTTTGATGATACTCGTCCATGTTAGACTTGGTCTGCCTTTTTTACCTTGTATTTTCCCTTCCAAGATTACTTTTAGTAGGCTGCTATTTCTTTTAACATACCCCACAAATCGTATTTGTCTTGTTTGAATTGTGTTTATTAGTTCTCTTTTCATTTTTAGTTCTTTTAAGACTTCATCGTTTGTTTTCTTTTCTTTCCTTCCAATTCTACCTATTCTTATAAAAATCCACATTTCTGAGGTTTACATTTTCTGTTCTGTTTTCTTCTCTAATGCGCATGTTTCTGTGCCATACAGGAATGTTGAACAAATATAACATTTTGTTATCATTAGATTTAGCCCTGGTGTTATTTGTTTCAAAATTAATATATTTTCATGGCATTTAAATTATTTTTTTCATTCCTATTCTTTTATTTCAATGTTCCAGCTTCCATCACTGGTTATAGTATGTCCAAGGTAGTTGTAGCTCTGAACTATCTCCAGATCTATACCTTCAACTTTGATATCAACTTGTATTTTTTGAGCATTTTCTTTTATTATGATCATAATATTAGTCTTTTTTTAATATTCATATATAATCTTTGCTAGTCATGTTTATTTCATTAATTAATTGTTGTAGATCTTTAGGGTTTTCTGCTAGTAGAACAGTATCATCAGCATATCTAAGGTTATTAATTATCTGTCCATTAATGTTTAGGCCTGGCATCTCTGTGAAGTTTTTAAAGATGTGTTCAGTGCATAGATTGAACAAGCTCAGTGTTTGGATGCATCAATGTCTTATTTCTCTTTTTATGACAAAGTGTGTCGTGTTTTATTTGTTATATTTTATTAGTTTGCGACTGTTAGACTGTTTGCACCCAGTATAAATTGCATATTTATTGAATGTTTGTCTGTGTCTTCTATATGTATATCCTTTATACAGTCTATATGCATGGTTGTTTATGATGTATGGTTGACTTTTGTGTTGTACTGGGTGGACATAAAAACATTGTTTAGATTGTGATAGATTATTAAAGACTGAATAGAGACAATTTTCGAGGATAATCATGAAATGATGCACAAAAGGGAAGAATAAAGACATATATTGAACAAAGAATCGTGTTACTCCTATGGGTGTTATAGGATCAGTCGGGCCTACAGTTTGGTTTTGGTCTTATTGCATGTTCCTTCTTCTTTGTCCTCGATGTCTTCGAACAAAAGGCTTTGGTGTGGTCTATAAAAGCAAGCATGTATTGGCTTGTTTATGTCTTTGTACTTTTAATGTCCTCATGCAGAATATGGCTTCTTTTGCCCAACTGGTTTTTCTAAATCCAAATTGTTGTTCTTCTAATTCAATATTGATTTTATTCTGAATCCTTCCTTGTATATCTTTTCGAAAGATTATTAGATTGTTTTCCAAATAAAACAATATTGATGCTTTATTTTCCCGAAGCTGCCATTTTCTATTATGTTCTTCATTTTTAGCTCTTTTATTACTTTACCATTCATGTCATCCATTACAATTAAAATGACAGATAACCTCACTTGTTTGATAATTGTTCGTAATTTATTAAAGGGTGTTAAACAAAAACGAGGAATACAAAGGATACTCTAAGTAGATTAATTAGGAAACAAGGATCAACAATGGGCTTAAGAATAAACAAGACATCCAAGACCCAGCAATGAATAGACATAGATAGATGTGATTCCTACCTTAGGTATTAGTATTAGAGACAGAGTGGAATGGTGCTCCATAGTAGCCAACCTTCGATGCGGAGACGGCACTCAATAAATAAATGAAATGCTGATGATACAGTCTTAATCGCTAAGTGAAAAATGAGTTACAATAAATGCTAGACATTATAGTGAAAGTAAGCCAAAATAAAAGACTCAGCCTCAATATTAAAAAGACAGAAATAATGGTAGCAACAGAGAAAAAGACTTCACCGCCATGCACAATAAAGACAAGTGAGAGAATATTTAAACAGGTATATAAATTTAAATATCTGTGAACATAGTTAACCTCAAATGGTATATATAGATATCATAGATGAGTGGCAGAACGGCTCAGGCAAAAGCATCATTCCAAAAAATGAGGAAGATATTGTGAAATCCATTTTTGACAATAGAAATAAGATTTGGAGTTATGTAGAGCCAATATTAAATATAGATGTGAATCAAGGACAATAGGACGACAGACAAGAAAATCACTTCAGGCTGTAGAAATGTAACTTTACAGCAGAATGTTGAAAATATCACGGACAGCTAAGAAGAGTAATAAAACGTTCAGAAAAAACTCAAAGCAAAAATAGAGCTAAAATTCAATATTAGAAATAAACAATCATCATTTTCTGGCCAGTAATGAAAAGGGAACAGCTGGGAATATATTGTAGCAACTGTGTTAATTGAGGGACAAAGAGATAGAGGGAAAGAAAGAGAAAATATTCTAGACGGCTTAATTAAGAGACTGGCTTGGCAGATGTTCAACTACATAAATAATAAGTAACTGTCGAGATCGAAAGTTGTAGAGAGACATGATCACCTACGTCAGCAGGCATAATACTTGATGATAATGAATTTTAACGACGGTATCGTAATTTAGGAAGTAGTATACAAGGGTCCAACTGTTTATTATTTGGCCCGTAAATTAACAAAGATATATAGTAGGCGCGCGGCGCGCCTAATGTACTGTAGGCGCAGGGGGAGTTAACCGTGACAGCTGGTCCCAGTGACCCCGGAAGTGACCTGTTTATGTCTGGTGTATGCTGACTTTGGAGTTCTTTATGTACTTGATCGTTAGTGATAGGTTAGTAGATTATACAACATCAATGAAAAACAATCAATATAAAACAGAAGACAAAGATATATTTTATTCTTTTATTATCTCAATAGGTGTATAACATACATTGATATTATATAACATTACAAAAATATTCAGTACACGAAGTAAATATATAGTACAAGGATAACATTTAGTTATACCTATGTAGTTGGGTGTCTGCTTAGCTAGGGTGAAACTGTTAGAGATTGCTGGGTAGTCTAAACTGGTAGTGTAAAGAGTTAAATATCTAGAGGTGTAGTCGAGACATTATCATCAGCTACCTTTCTTTTTATATAGAAATAGGAAAGAGCATTTCTTGTTTGACTATAGGAAAATATGGAATTATTTAAGACTTTGAATCCTACATTTTTCCCACCCTTAGCCTTTTGCGTAGCGAGAACCTCTAAAAACATATCTTTATCTAATTTGTTGTGTTGCTTGCTTAGCCCTTTACAACTGATTTTATCGTAATCCCCACTACAATGGTACGTCTTACTACATAAGCTAACAAGAGCTGTCCCTTCGTACTCTAGTTTAAAAAGCCCGGGCGTTCGTTTGGTGTACGCTTTAACACCCTTACAGTTTATACATTCTGTTTTGCTAGTATGTTCATCGCAGCGATGGGTGTATGGAGGTTGCCTAGTGTGTCATGATGGCTGTATAGGGGTCGTCTAGTGTGTTATGAGGGTTGTATAGGGGTCGGCTAGTATGTCGTGATGGGTGTACGGAGGGCGTTTAGTGTGTCATGATGGTTGTATAGAGGGCGTTTAGTGTGTCATGAGGGTTGTATAGGGGTCGTCTAGTGTGCCATGATGGGTGTATGGAGGTCGTTTAGTGTATCGTGATGGGTGTATGGAGGTCGTCTACTGTGTCGTGAGGGGTGTATGGCGGTTGTCTGGTATATCATACTTTAATCAACCAATAAGAAAACATGAAAAAACGAAGGAATTCAACATTACTTATCTTAACTACTTTACATCAATACAGTTTAATAACGTGTTATCGTTAAGTCTTACCATACTTTAAGAGAAAACATTCAAACTTACAGCGTAAAATATAGTCTCAATCATCTACACCGAATATAACCTGTTATCGATAAGCCTTAACATACGTTAAGAGAAAACAAGCCAACTTACGGTGCAAAACTCCGCTAGAGTGAACAGTAACTTTCCTTGAATCAACCAAACTTATAACGCCGTCTAGTTTAAATATAACCTGGTAAGAAATGAATAAATTAGCCAATCAGCGAGTGACTATGCCAACATCGACTGATACCTGGATCAACCAATCAGAGAAGAGTATTAGTATAGGAGGCGGAGCAAAGAAATGACTGACAGGTGGATTAACCAATCAGAGAAGTGCGTTAGCCCAAGCGTAGGTAGTGGCTGTCGGGTCAGCAGTGGGGGAAAAATGCGGGGTGGTGGATTACTTGAACTCATTTTGACCCCTGAGCCAATTCCAGAGGAGTTCTATGACCTCATTTTGACCGCTGAAGGCTTTAATACCAATGTTGCCCACTTCAACGAACGACAGACATCATTAAAGGTGATTACTTCAGCTCTTAGACTTTGGAGTTCCATATCTTTATCACTTGATTGAATGACAGACAACAGTAAAGATAATCATTTCAGGTAAGAAAACTTAGTTCCAAACCCTAATATTTATACTCATAGTCACAAATTTTGATGCAAAACCCTAACAATTTAGTCCCAAAGTGATACTAGTTCGACACGACAGTCGTAAATGTTATATGCAAAGTCCAAAAGTTTGTCAAAAAGATAACCTAAACTCAAAATAGTTAGACACAAAGCCCAACAATTTATATGCAAAGTCTAAAAAGTTACTCCAAAAGACAACTAATGTAACACTTAACCCCAAAATTTCGTCGCATAACCAAACAGTTGAACTAAAAAGCCTAAAAATTTAGTCCCAAAGTGATACTAGTTCGACACAAAAGTCGTAAATGTTATATGCAAAGTCCAAAAGTTTGTCAAAAAGACAACCTTAACTCAAAATAGTTAGACACAAAGCCCAAAAATTTATATGCAAAGTCTAAAAAGTTACTCCAAAAGACAACTAATGTAACACTTAACCCCAAAATTTCGTCGCATAACCAAACAGTTGAACTCAAAAGCCTAAAAATTTAGTCCCAAAGTGATACTAGTTCGACACAAAAGTCGTAAATGTTATATGCAAAGTCCAAAAGTTTGTCAAAAAGACAACCTTAACTCAAAATAGTTAGACACAAAGCCCAACAATTTATATGCAAAGTCTAAAAAGTTACTCCAAAAGACAACTAATGTAACACTTAACCCCAAAATTTCGTCTCATAACCAAACAGTTGAACTCAAAAGCCTAAAAATTTAGGCCCAAAGTCGTAATTGTTCGACACAAAAGTCGTAAATGTTATATGCAAAATCCAAAAGTTTGTCAAAAAGACAACCCAAACTCAAAATAGTTAGACACAAAGCCCAACAATTTATATGCAAAGTCCAAAAAGTTACTCCCAAAGGCAACTAATGTAACACTTAACCCCAAAATTTCGTCGCATAACCAAACAGTTGAACTCAAAAGCCTAAAAATTTAGTCCCAAAGTGATACTAGTTCGACACAAAAGTCGTAAATGTTATATGCAAAGTCCAAAAGTTTGTCAAAAAGACAACCTTAACTCAAAATAGTTAGACACAAAGCCCAACAATTTATATGCAAAGTCTAAAAAGTTACTCCAAAAGACAACTAATGTAACACTTAAACCCAAAATTTCGTCTCATAACCAAACAGTTGAACTCAAAAGCCTAAAAATTTAGTCCCAAAGTCGTAATTGTTCGACACAAAAGTCGTAAATGTTATATGCAAAATCCAAAAGTTTGTCAAAAAGACAACCCAAACTCAAAATAGTTAGACACAAAGCCCAACAATTTATATGCAAAGTCCAAAAAGTTACTCCCAAAGGCAACTAATGTAACACTTAACCCCAAAATTTCGTCGCATAACCAAACAGTTGAACTCAAAAGCCTAAAAATTTAGTCCCAAAGGCGTAATTGTTCGACACGAAAGTCGTAAATGTTATATGCAAAGTCCAAAAGTTTGTCAAAAAGACAACCTAAACTCAAAATAGTTAGACACGAAAGGTCAAAAAAGTATATGCAAAGTCCAAAATGTTACGTCAAAAGACAACTAATATAACAACAAGCCCTAAAATTTCGTCGCGTAACCAAAAAGTTGAACTCAAAACCCTACAAAATTTAAACCCAAAGGCAAAATAGTTAGACACGAAAGACCAAATAGTTATATTCAAAGTCCAAAAGTTTGTCAAAAGACAACCCAAACTCAAAAGTTTGTCAAAAAGACAACCCAAACTCAAAATAGTTAGCCATGGAAGGTCAAAAAGGTATACTCAAAGTCCAAAATGTTACTTCAAAAGACAACTAATATAACAACAAGCCCCAAAACTTCGTCTCATAACCAAAAAGTTGAACTCAAAACCCTAAAAAGTGTCCACTTATCAACCAAAGTCTTTAATACAGCTGAGACAACCCTAATAAATAATTACAATTTACTAAAAATGTTGCCCTTGATGATAGTTGCGACTATGTCTAAATCATTATTGAAAATATTCATAGAACTCTAGTAAAAACCAAACACACTAAAACACCACATTGAAATAATGAACTTAAAGTTCACGCCCCTGTCACAACTCTGCTAAGAAAAGTACTGCAAAGCATGAAAGTTATGTCCCCTGATATAACTCTACTAAACGAAAGTATTACCAAACACGTAGGTTATACTCCTACCATAACCCACTAAGAAAAACAAGATTTTGCTTAAAATACCACATTTATGATTGTTACGCCCCTTGTCCCTTTATGAGGGGACGCCCATGAAACTGTTAGAAATAGTAAATTTAACCTAGTGGCATACCCCAGATGTTATATTAGACATCCCCATAGCAAAAATTTAATTAAAACTCACTTTTGAAATTACTACCCCTGTACCCATTTTTGGCGGTTACACCCATGAAACTGTTAAAAATAGTCAATTTAACATCTAGACATACCACAAACTTTATATTAAACATCTCCGTATCAAGAATTTACATAAAAACCACTTTTATGAGTGTTGCCCCCTTACCCATTTTTGGCGGTTACGCCCATGAAACTGTTAAAAATAGTAAATTTAACATATAGACATACCCTAAACTTTATATTAACCATCTCCGTATCAAGAATTTACATAAAAACAACTTTTGAAATTACTACCCCAGTACCCATTTTTGGCGGTTACGCCCACGAAACTGTTAAAAATAGTCAATTTAACATATAGACATACCCCAAACTTTATCTTAAGCATCCCCATATCAAGAATTTACATAAAAACAACTTTTGAAATTACTACCCCTGTGCCCATTTTTGGCGGTTACGCCCATGAAACTGTTAAAAATAGTAAATTTAACATCTAGACATACCCCAAACTTTATATTAAGCATCCCCATATCAAGAATTTACATAAAAACAACTTTTGAAATTACTACCCCTGTGCCCATTTTTGGCGGTTACGCCCATGAAACTGTTAAAAATAGTAAATTTAACATCTAGACATACCCCAAACTTTATATTAAACATCTCCGTATCAAGAATTTACATAAAAACAGCTTTTGAAATTACTACCCCTGTACCCATTTTTGGCGGTTACGCCCATGAAATCGATAGAAAATAGTCAATTTAACATCTAGACATACCCCAAACTTCATTTTAGTCATCCCCATATCAAGAATTTACATAAAAATCACTTTTGACATTACTACCCCTGTACCCATTTTTGGTGGTTACGCCCATGAAATCGATAAAAAATTGAAATTTAACACCTAGACATACCCCAAACTTTATAATAAACATCCCCGTATCAAGAATTTACATAAAAACAACTTTTGAAATTACTACCCCAGTACCCATTTTTGGCGGTTACGCCCATGAAACTGTTAAAAATAGTAAATTTAACATCTAGACATACCCCAAACTTTATATTAAACATCCCCGTATCAAGAATTTACATAAAAACAACTTTTGAAATTACTACCCCAGTACCCATTTTTGGCGGTTACGCCCATGAAACTGTTAAAAATAGTCAATTTAACATCTAGACATACCACAAACTTTATATTAAGCATCCCCATATCAAGAATTTACATAAAAATCACTTTTGAAATTACTACCCCTGTACCCATTTTTGGCGGTTACGCCCATGAAATCGATAAAAAATTAAAATTTAACCTATTGGTATACCTCAAACATAATATTTGACACGCCCATGTATCAAATTTACCTGAAAAATCAATCAAAAATTAGTAGTATACATTGGCACTTAGGATGGATAGACTATAAGGAAAAACGGTAGACTCTCATATAAGGAAAAAACCGCACCAAAAAATGTGCCTCGATCTGCGGGTAGACTATTTATATAAGGAATATTCCTGGCGGCAGAAAAAACTGCCGGTAGACTATTTATATAAGGAATATTCTGCCGCTGGCGGGAGAATTACGCAACCTAATTTGACATTGTATACTACTAATTTTTGATTGATTTTTCAGGTAAATTTGATACATGGGCGTGTCAAATATTATGTTTGAGGTATACCAATAGGTTAAATTTTAATTTTTTATCGATTTCATGGGCGTAACCGCCAAAAATGGGTACAGGGGTAGTAATTTCAAAAGTGATTTTTATGTAAATTCTTGATATGGGGATGCTTAATATAAAGTTTGTGGTATGTCTAGATGTTAAATTGACTATTTTTAACAGTTTCATGGGCGTAACCGCCAAAAATGGGTACTGGGGTAGTAATTTCAAAAGTTGTTTTTATGTAAATTCTTGATACGGGGATGTTTATTATAAAGTTTGGGGTATGTCTAGATGTTAAATTTACTATTTTTAACAGTTTCATGGGCGTAACCGCCAAAAATGGGTACTGGGGTAGTAATTTCAAAAGTTGTTTTTATGTAAATTCTTGATACGGGGATGTTTATTATAAAGTTTGGGGTATGTCTAGGTGTTAAATTTCAATTTTTTATCGATTTCATGGGCGTAACCGCCAAAAATGGGTACAGGGGTAGTAATGTCAAAAGTGATTTTTATGTAAATTCTTGATATAGGGATGACTAAAATGAAGTTTGGGGTATGTCTAGATGTTAAATTGACTATTTTCTATCGATTTCATGGGCGTAACCGTTAAAAATGGGTACAGGGGTGGTAATTTCAAAAGCTGTTTTTATGTAAATTCTTGATACGGAGATGTTTAATATAAAGTTTGGGGTATGTCTAGATGTTAAATTTACTATTTTTAACAGTTTCATGGGCGTAACTGCCAAAAATGGGCACAGGGGTAGTAATTTCAAAAGTTGTTTTTATGTAAATTCTTTATATGGGGATGCTTAATATAAAGTTTGGGGTATGTCTATATGTTAAATTGACTATTTTTAACAGTTTCGTGGGCGTAACCGCCAAAAATGGGTACTGGGGTAGTAATTTCAAAAGTTGTTTTTATGTAAATTCTTGATACGGAGATGGTTAATATAAAGTTTAGGGTATGTCTATATGTTAAATTTACTATTTTTAACAGTTTCATGGGCGTAACCGCCAAAAATGGGTAAGGGGGCAACACTCATAAAAGTGGTTTTTATGTAAATTCTTGATACGGAGATGTTTAATATAAAGTTTGTGGTATGTCTAGATGTTAAATTGACTATTTTTAACAGTTTCATGGGTGTAACCGCCAAAAATGGGTACAGGGGTAGTAATTTCAAAAGTGAGTTTTAAGTAAATTTTTGCTATCGGGATGTCTAATATAACATCTGGGGTATGCCACTAGGTTAAATTTACTATTTCTAACAGTTTCATGGGCGTCCCCTCATAAAGGGACAAGGGGCGTAACAATCATAAATGTGGTATTTTAAGCAAAATCTTGTTTTTCTTAGTGGGTTATGGTAGGAGTATAACCTACGTGTTTGGTAATACTTTCGTTTAGTAGAGTTATAGCAGGGGACATAACTTTCATGCTTTGCAGTACTTTTCTTAGCAGAGTTGTGACAGGGGCGTGAACTTTAAGTTCATTCTTTCAATGTGGTGTTTTAGTGTGTTTGGTTTTTACTAGAGTTCTATGAATATTTTCAATAATGATTTAGACATAGTCGCAACTATCATCAAGGGCAACATTTTTAGTAAATTGTAATTATTTATTAGGGTTGTCTCAGCTGTATTAAAAACTTTGGTTGATAAGTGGACACTTTTTAGGGTTTTGAGTTCAACTTTTTGGTTATGAGACGAAGTTTTGGGGCTTGTTGTTATATTAGTTGTCTTTTGAAGTAACATTTTGGACTTTGAGTATACCTTTTTGACCTTCCATGGCTAACTATTTTGAGTTTGGGTTGTCTTTTTGACAAACTTTTGAGTTTGGGTTGTCTTTTTGACAAAATTTTGGACTTTGAATATAACTATTTGGTCTTTCGTGTCTAACTATTTTGCCTTTGGGTTTAAATTTTGTAGGGTTTTGAGTTCAACTTTTTGGTTACGCGACGAAATTTTAGGGCTTGTTGTTATATTAGTTGTCTTTTGACGTAACATTTTGGACTTTGCATATACTTTTTTGACCTTTCGTGTCTAACTATTTTGAGTTTAGGTTGTCTTTTTGACAAACTTTTGGATTTTGCATATAACATTTACGACTTTTGTGTCGAACAATTACGACTTTGGGACTAAATTTTTAGGCTTTTGAGTTCAACTGTTTGGTTATGAGACGAAATTTTGGGTTTAAGTGTTACATTAGTTGTCTTTTGGAGTAACTTTTTAGACTTTGCATATAAATTGTTGGGCTTTGTGTCTAACTATTTTGAGTTAAGGTTGTCTTTTTGACAAACTTTTGGACTTTGCATATAACATTTACGACTTTTGTGTCGAACTAGTATCACTTTGGGACTAAATTTTTAGGCTTTTGAGTTCAACTGTTTGGTTATGCGACGAAATTTTAGGGTTAAGTGTTACATTAGTTGCCTTTGGGAGTAACTTTTTGGACTTTGCATATGAATTGTTGGGCTTTGTGTCTAACTATTTTGAGTTTGGGTTGTCTTTTTGACAAACTTTTGGATTTTGCATATAACATTTACGACTTTTGTGTCGAACAATTACGACTTTGGGCCTAAATTTTTAGGCTTTTGAGTTCAACTGTTTGGTTATGAGACGAAATTTTGGGGTTAAGTGTTACATTAGTTGTCTTTTGGAGTAACTTTTTAGACTTTGCATATAAATTGTTGGGCTTTGTGTCTAACTATTTTGAGTTAAGGTTGTCTTTTTGACAAACTTTTGGACTTTGCATATAACATTTACGACTTTTGTGTCGAACTAGTATCACTTTGGGACTAAATTTTTAGGCTTTTGAGTTCAACTGTTTGGTTATGCGACGAAATTTTGGGGTTAAGTGTTACATTAGTTGTCTTTTGGAGTAACTTTTTAGACTTTGCATATAAATTGTTGGGCTTTGTGTCTAACTATTTTGAGTTAAGGTTGTCTTTTTGACAAACTTTTGGACTTTGCATATAACATTTACGACTTTTGTGTCGAACTAGTATCACTTTGGGACTAAATTTTTAGGCTTTTGAGTTCAACTGTTTGGTTATGAGACGAAATTTTGGGGTTAAGTGTTACATTAGTTGTCTTTTGGAGTAACTTTTTAGACTTTGCATATAAATTGTTGGGCTTTGTGTCTAACTATTTTGAGTTAAGGTTGTCTTTTTGACAAACTTTTGGACTTTGCATATAACATTTACGACTTTTGTGTCGAACTAGTATCACTTTGGGACTAAATTTTTAGGCTTTTGAGTTCAACTGTTTGGTTATGCGACGAAATTTTGGGGTTAAGTGTTACATTAGTTGTCTTTTGGAGTAACTTTTTAGACTTTGCATATAAATTGTTGGGCTTTGTGTCTAACTATTTTGAGTTAAGGTTGTCTTTTTGACAAACTTTTGGACTTTGCATATAACATTTACGACTTTTGTGTCGAACTAGTATCACTTTGGGACTAAATTTTTAGGCTTTTGAGTTCAACTGTTTGGTTATGCGACGAAATTTTGGGGTTAAGTGTTACATTAGTTGTCTTTTGGAGTAACTTTTTAGACTTTGCATATAAATTGGTGGGCTTTGTGTCTAACTATTTTGAGTTTAGGTTATCTTTTTGACAAACTTTTGGACTTTGCATATAACATTTACGACTGTCGTGTCGAACTAGTATCACTTTGGGACTAAATTGTTAGGGTTTTGCATCAAAATTTGTGACTATGAGTATAAATATTAGGGTTTGGAACTAAGTTTTCTTACCTGAAATGATCATCTTTACTGTTGTCTGTCATTCAATCAAGTGATAAAGATATGGAATTCCAAAGTCTAAGAGCTGAAGTAATCACCTTTAATGATGTCTGTCGTTCGTTGAAGTGGGCAACATTGGTATTAAAGCCTTCAGCGGTCAAAATGAGGTCATAGAACTCCTCTGGAATTGGCTCAGGGGTCAAAATGAGTTCAAGTAATCCACCACCCCGCATTTTTCCCCCACTGCTGACCCGACAGCCACTACCTACGCTTGGGCTAACGCACTTCTCTGATTTGTTAATCCACCTGTCAGTCATTTCTTTGCTCCGCCTCCTATACTAATACTCTTCTCTGATTGGTTGATCCAGGTATCAGTCGATGTTGGCATATTCACTCGCTGATTGGCTAATTTATTCATTTCTTACCAGGTTATATTTAAACTAGACGGCGTTTTAAGTTTGGTTGATTCAAGGAAAGTTACTGTTCACTCTAGCGGAGTTTTGCACCGTAAGTTGGCTTGTTTTCTCTTAACGTATGTTAAGGCTTATCGATAACAGGTTATATTCGGTGTAGATGATTGAGACTATATTTTACGCTGTAAGTTTGAATGTTTTCTCTTAAAGTATGGTAAGACTTAACGATAACACGTTATTAAACTGTATTGATGTAAAGTAGTTAAGATAAGTAATGTTGAATTCCTTCGTTTTTTCATGTTTTCTTATTGGTTGATTAAAGTATGATATACCAGACAACCGCCATACACCCCTCACGACACAGTAGACGACCTCCATACACCCATCACGATACACTAAACGACCTCCATACACCCATCATGACACACTAGACGACCTCCATGCCCCCATCATGGCACACTAGACGACCCCTATACAACCCTCATGACACACTAAACGCCCTCTATACAACCATCATGACACACTAAACGCCCTCCGTACACCCATCACGACATACTAGCCGACCCCTATACAACCCTCATAACACACTAGACGACCCCTATACAGCCATCATGACACACTAGGCAACCTCCATACACCCATCGCTGCGATGAACATACTAGCAAAACAGAATGTATAAACTGTAAGGGTGTTAAAGCGTACACCAAACGAACGCCCGGGCTTTTTAAACTAGAGTACGAAGGGACAGCTCTTGTTAGCTTATGTAGTAAGACGTACCATTGTAGTGGGGATTACGATAAAATCAGTTGTAAAGGGCTAAGCAAGCAACACAACAAATTAGATAAAGATATGTTTTTAGAGGTTCTCGCTACGCAAAAGGCTAAGGGTGGGAAAAATGTAGGATTCAAAGTCTTAAATAATTCCATATTTTCCTATAGTCAAACAAGAAATGCTCTTTCCTATTTCTATATAAAAAGAAAGGTAGCTGATGATAATGTCTCGACTACACCTCTAGATATTTAACTCTTTACACTACCAGTTTAGACTACCCAGCAATCTCTAACAGTTTCACCCTAGCTAAGCAGACACCCAACTACATAGGTATAACTAAATGTTATCCTTGTACTATATATTTACTTCGTGTACTGAATATTTTTGTAATGTTATATAATATCAATGTATGTTATACACCTATTGAGATAATAAAAGAATAAAATATATCTTTGTCTTCTGTTTTATATTGATTGTTTTTCATTGATGTTGTATAATCTACTAACCTATCACTAACGATCAAGTACATAAAGAACTCCAAAGTCAGCATACACCAGACATAAACAGGTCACTTCCGGGGTCACTGGGACCAGCTGTCACGGTTAACTCCCCCTGCGCCTACAGTACATTAGGCGCGCCGCGCGCCTACTATATATCTTTGTTAATTTACGGGCCAAATAATAAACAGTTGGACCCTTGTATACTACTTTAGGATTTATTATTTATGCAATTTAATACAATTTTTTTTGGCTGGAACAGAAGAAATAATTTGTTTATAACCTGTTGTGGAGAAATTAAAAAAATAATTACAAGTCTCACCAATAAAAATAGACACAATGGTAAATGTTAATATTCTACGCATTTTTTTAGGTCGTAATGTGGCACTCAAACAACCTACCAGTCAAACGAGCACTGCTTTTGAAGGTGTTTCTTCAAGAGCTGTAGATGGTAACACCAATGGTGACTTTTACGGCGGAGACTGTAGCCACACAGCCTTTATAAGGAATGCTGTACCTCGCCTAGATCTCGCGTTCACAAAAACGGTGACAATAGATAGAATAGTTCTCTACAACAGAATTGATACTAACAGTAAGTACTTTTACTATAAAGCGAGGAGCCAAGAAGTAGCGTTCTAATTGTCTGGTTTTGTCTCTCCACAGGAAGTTTCAGTGATTCAGTTAAGTCGCTTTTGTTCTCCTCTTAGAAATCTAACACGACCTAAAATCTAGGCCACACTCATCCTAGAGGAAACTGTGAATGGTGAAATATGAAGAAGTGGACACAGGAAACCAATGGTTTGAGGACATCAAATACTTTTCTTGTTTTTGGTCAGCAACGTCAGAAAAAAAATAAGGTTCCTTGACATCGATCAATGGCTATCTTCTGAATTGTGTCATATATATGTCGTCCACCGTCTCTACTGTCTTGTCACGTTATCTTTCGATTTCTTCTACATCTCATTTACGATCACATGATCTAGACATATCTCACATCTCCGTATTATTACTGTGCGCATCTACCCGTGTGACACCTTATAAAAAGTTCTTTAAAGCTGATTTAATCTATTCAAAATATTCTACTCATTTTTCATAAGGCAAGTTGTGTGAAATGATGTTTTCTTTCCTTCTGTTGCTCTCCCTCATTCACACCCATATAGAAGCACATAAGGTACACAACTATCAGGTATCCTTAGTTTGACATCTGTGTTGCTCTGGGTGGACCTCCAAACGTTGTTTAGATTGTGATAACATTAGTACAGACTGAATAGAGAAACACGTGAGCTGCCGGGGCTCGAAAGGGGAGTCAAGAATAATAGCATTTTCTAGGCATTTTCTTAAGAGGCGGGAAAGGAGGGTTGGGCATGGGACTAGCTATCCCAAATTGTAAAAAAAAAGGACACACAACCATGGACAATTCAAAGAAGACCAATGATTTCTTGGAGCAAACAGATAGAAACGGAGATTAAGATGATGGGGAAGACATGGATTGATCTTAAAAGAATGGCAAGAAACAGAACGACTTGGAAAGTGTTTGTTGCTGACCTATGCTCCACTGGGAGCTAAAAAGGTAGAAAAAAAGAAGAGGAAGAGAGGAAGAAAATGTTGGAGGATAATCATGAAATGATGAACTAAATGGAAGAATGGAGAAAAATATTAAACAAAGAATCGTATGACTCCCAAATGTCTTATGGGATCAGTCAAGCTTGCAGTTGGTTTAGTAGGTCTCGTTGCATGTTCCTTCTCTGTTAGAAGAATAGCTACTGCCACAGTATTGTGGGTATGGTACATTATTTAAGGCAAATATTAATGACTTAAGGTAAAACTTATCTTTCCATGTCTTTCTCTATCTTGTCTTGTATTTAATGGACTTTTTATTTCCGTGGTTAATGTGCGATTTGTGATTATTAATGATCTGATCAGAAGGCAAGTGCATTCCTCAATTTCAGTTTCTACTCGTTTTGTATAATGGAATAGTTTTAACAACTAATGGATACAGATTGTTTATAACATATCAAACTTGTATATTTCAGATAATATTTCTATTTGATATTCTGTCTTTTCATTGATTGTTTTATTTTCATTCTCAAATTCAAACATTGCCATTCTACAAACAGAATGGTGCATTTGCCAAAATGTATAATATACTTATGTCTGTTTTTTTCTTTCATCCTTCTTCTTTATTCCTGTCATTGATAGAAAGAGATATAGAGGTAAATCAACTTATGTATATGTGCTTTATAGAATACACAAAAGTATTTGACAAAGAAAGCATGAGGAAATAATCAATATGCTCGAGAATTTAAACATTGTTAGCAAGCATGATGAATCATAAACAAACATGTGCAAGAAGCACCAGCTATAGGAATTAGCAATCAAACAGGACAATTCCAATATATAAAACAAGAAGTCAGACAAGGCTGTGTTTAGCGCCGGACTTGTTTTCACTTTACAGCGAAAATGTTATGAGACCAATAGTAGATAGTGAAACTATTATGAGAAAAATAGTAGGTTTAAAAGAAGTATAAATGAAGAAAGTCAACTGTCACAACATGAACAATTTGCGATATGCGAATGACACAGTCTTAATAGCAAAGACAGAGAATGAACTACAATAAAAAGAAAGCAGCAAGAAAGGTCTCAGTCATTAATAATAAGAAAATAGAAGTAATGGTCATATCGAAAAAAAAACAATCATCACCATCATGCAGCATACAAATAAACAGGACAAATCTGAAACAAGTGCAACGAGTCAAATACTTGGACACGATAATAACATCAGATATAAGATACACAAATAAAAATCTGAAATAAAAAAAAGCAGAATAACTCAGGCCAAAATAGCATATCAGAAAATGAAAAAAATATCTTATGCAACCGAACTATGTCAATAGGAGTGAGACATTAAGTTTATCCGTGCTATATATATAACCAATTCTGACCTATGGAAGGGAATCATGGACAGTAAACAAATAAATGAAAAGACGATTAGAGGCCACAGAGATGGGATTTCTCAGAAGAATGTTGAAAGTTCATTGGACAGAGAAAGAAACCAACGAGGAAATTCCCAACGAGGCAAAAACAGAAAGTGAGTTCCAAAAAAATATAAGAAAGAAGCAATCAAAATTGTTCGGTTACATCATGAGAAGAGGAAAATTCTAATACTTGATTATAACTGGCAAAACACAGGGAAAGAGAGATCGCTATGAAAAAGAGATAAAGTAGTATATAGCTTGGTGTCATGGCATGGAAAACAGTCAACAACAGAATTGATAAGATGCACTGTAGATAGAAGATTGTAGAAGGACATGATCGACTACACCAACCAGTATGGCACATTGTTAGATTATATTAATCTATAATTGTTTCGTTATTTTCTGCAGATCAATTTCTCCATCGCCTTAAAGGTTTTATACTACGATGTTTTAATTCGACTAGTACATTGTTGGAATATACTGACCGTGCTTCAACGCCTAAGCAAATTTACGTAGTGGATCTCAATACAACTTTATCAAACGTATGGATGATTAGCATAGAAGTACCCACGGGAGAACAAAATAACATATTTAAATTGCTAAATCTCTGTGAGCTGGAAGTATATGGAGGTATGCATTCTGCGTTTATACACAGTTTAATTGTGCTATACTTTTTGACTTGATCTAAATCATGTATGGGTATATATTTTAATTGTGCTCTTACTTTGACTTGGATTAATTATTGCTGATCCGTTTGAGGATTATAACTAATGTCTCCTGTAATAAAATACATGTCCACTTCAGATGTTCTGTATATGTGAAGAGTGTGACGTCAGCGGTTGAATGTGTTGAAAGATGCTGGTAGCATTGATCTATTAGATAAACACAATGTAGTAAGAGAGATCAAGTATCGGGGAACAACATTCTCTGAAGATGGCAAATGGATGTTAATAAATTAACATGTGACGCAGTAAGATGAAAAAATATCGGGAGAGATAGTTCCCTTCCACAACACAAGAGAATGCCTATGCACACAAAGAAAACCTTATATAAAGCATATTTACCTCCACTATAGTGCCAGTGCTATACAAAGTCATCCACAATTTAAAAAGGAAAGTCATTACCGAAAAGAGATTTTTGAGAAAGAGACAAAGTCTGGAACGACGTACACGAGAAATATGTCGCATTCAACCTATTTTGAGCTGCCCTACACGATGTATACAAAATATTACATATGTATTGTTGGGTGGGGGGAGTAGGGGAGGTTGTCTAGAGGCACGATGTCGGCCTCAGAACAGGAGGGACTCGGGTTCATAGCCCATCAGAATTGGGGAGTAAAGGAAATAAACAGGAGGTCTCGTGTGCATTAGCGCACGTTAAAGAATCATTGGCAGTTAAAATAAAAAAGAATAGACCACAAATATGGCCGCCAGCAGTCCAAATTGTCCACAGAAATGTACCCACATCGTGGATTCTAGGCCGTGCTACGGAGTTCGTGAACGTGGGCCACGATTCCCTTCTCTTTTCTGGAGGGGGATATCGGAGCACCTATGGGATCGTCCGGTGTGATGATGATCCTAACAACAAACAGACAAACCTCTGGATCTTCTGATGTATCAGATTCTTGAACTCAAGGTCAGGCCTTTCTTTCTGATCATGATTTCTGAGAACTTTCTTCAATGAAAAGTGATATTTAATTGTGGTACCTGTGCTTCTGAAGCAATAGCAATATACCCCGACCTACCTCGGGGTTCACCAATATCTTTAGTGTTGTTCAACTCCGGCACGGTCAGATTTACAAGCGAGCAAATCTTAGGACGGGGCAGGTAATCTCACGCTAATGATGTGTTGGTGTATCTCCAGGGCAGAGACAGAGAGAGAGAGAGAGTAATGCGGGAGAGTTTCAAACTGAGCTTGATCGTACAAGTTTGTGTCTGGAGGCAGGAGCTCGTGTCAATCCGACAAAGGTAACAGTGAAATGGTTCCCATTGAGAAATCGCATTGTCAACACATCTACGTCAAATGTGAGTCTGTATTCTGAGGTTGTGGAGAGAACTCATGGACTGGATATCGACATACCTTGGACTGTGGTTTGTCAGGAGTCTTGCATTTACAGGGCATGTAGACCAGGTGATATCGAATGTCAGACAGTCTGCAAGCAATGAGTTGTCTGACAACAGCACAACGATTTAAGCAACGTTATCGTGTTCTCTTATATCAGAGGCTGGCCCAGTCGGTAGATGAGTATGCCCTGGCTAGCCTGACTCAGCAATACGCCATTAGAACAACTAGGAAAATAAACAGAAAGATACAATGCAGCGGAGTATCTTCATGAGCTCAAGGATACTGAATATAGGCAATTGTCTTCCTTCACAGCTCTACCTCTAACATGAGTTCTTTCGCATCGCTACAAGTAGTTTGACTACAGGCGTTATGGCTGTTACTTATATATTGGCAGTGCTTGAGACATAGACATATACGCATGTGTGCTTGCTCACTGACTCAATGGGCATAAGTTCAGAAGTGTCGTAGCTGGATGGGCTCGAATACAGTGATTAGAGTAGCTGAGGAGGTCTAATCTGACAAAAGAGAACAAAGGTGCAGATAGATAAAGAATGTGCTGATACAGACTTGCCAGTTGGATTGATGTAGAGTGCAGAAGATAACAAATATACGAGTTTATATAACATATATAATATATCCATAACTAGAGATGCCATTATATAGAGATGTAAACTAAACTAAACTAAGCTAAACTAAACTAAACTAAACTAAACTAAACTAAACTAAACTAAACTAAACTAAACTAAACTAAACTAAACTAAACTAAACTAAATATGTAAACGCGTTTTACCCCTCCTGGTAAATTTAGCCTCTCGACACTTGTTTTGGTACACTCAGGATCAGGCTTCACGCCTTCTCGTGGACTGACTTCGCGTTGTGTTTCTGTACTCGACACTCCAGACTCGTTCATCGCAGGATCAGTCACCCTTCCGACACAGCAAGTAACAACACCAGGAATAATAAACAACAGTTTAATACATTAACAACGTGCACATACTGCCATGGCGTCCGCCACTAAGTCATGTATGATAACCAACTGTAAATAAGATCTTCTCTGGACAGACACACTTGTGCATCAATAAACGCTTCACAATGATATGATTCACACCCCATGTTCACACCTCACAGCTAACTGCTGTTGATGAATTCTACAAAGACACCTGGCACACAGCCCACAGTGCATATGAACACCTTACTCCTACTGAAAGATTCGAATTGATAACATGACACACAACCGATAGTTCATCTTGAAACCTTAATACTGATGAAGGCCTCTAGTTATTTGATAACGGCACTCAGCCGACAGTCACATTGAACTCTTGCTAATAATGAAGAGTCCTATATTGATAATCACGGCACACAGCCGATAGTTCATCTTGAAGCCTGCATACTGATGAAGGCTTATAGTTATTTGATCACGGCACTCAGCCGACAGTCACATTGAACTCTTGCTAATAATGAAGAGTCCTATACTGATAATCACGGCACACAGCCGATAGTTCATCTTGAAACCTGCATACTGATGAAGATTTCTAAATTCTGTCCTAATGGCACACAGCCGACAGTTCAACTTGATATGCATTATCTACTGATGAAGATTTCTAAATTCTGTCCTAATGGCACACAGCCGACAGTTCAACTTGCTATGCATTAGCTACTGATGAAGATTTCTAAATTCTGTCCTAATGGCACACAGCCGACAGTTCAACTTGATATGCATTATCTACTGATGAAGATTTCTAAATTCTGTCCTAATGGCACACAGCCGACAGTTCAACTTGCTATGCATTAGCTACTGATGAAGATTTCTAAATTCTGTCCTAATGGCACACAGCCGACAGTTCAACTTGATATGCATTATCTACTGATGAAGATTTCTAAATTATGTCCTAATGGCACACAGCCGACAGTTCAACTTGCTATGCATTAGCTACTGATGAAGATTTCTAAATTCTGTCCTAATGGCACACAGCCGACAGTTCAACTTGATATGCATTATCTACTGATGAAGATTTCTAAATTCTGTCCTAATGGCACACAGCCGACAGTTCAACTTGATATGCATTATCTACTGATGAAGATTTCTAAATTCTGTCCTAATGGCACACAGCCGACAGTTCAACTTGATATGCATTATCTACTGATGAAGATTTCTAAATTCTGTCCTAATGGCACACAGCCGACAGTTCAACTTGATATGCATTATCTACTGATGAAGATTTCTAAATTCTGTCCTAATGGCACACAGCCGACAGTTCAACTTGATATGCATTATCTACTGATGAAGATTTCTAAATTCTGTCCTAATGGCACACAGCCGACAGTTCAACTTGATATGCATTATCTACTGATGAAGATTTCTAAATTCTGTCCTAATGGCACACAGCCGACAGTTCAACTTGATATGCATTATCTACTGATGAAGATTTCTAAATTCTGTCCTAATGGCACACTGCCGACAGTTCATCTTGATATGCCTTGTCTACACTAGACCTAGTTGCAACTAACTAACTTAGCTATCTCTCACTTGATGACTAGCCTGTTACTACGATCATCAGATCACTAGTGGTTGTAATCTATCTCTACCGTAACTTAGTAACTCACTCTCTAGTTTGACTACTGGCCACACACTAACCTGTCACCCAAGAATCTGTTTCATACTGTTCCTTGCCCACAGTCTCGTTGTGTCCTGTCGGACACCACGTCTGCATCTGGCCTCGACTCAAGCTCGAATGAATTATATTCTGCCCTTTGCCTCGACTCAAGCTCGACTGAATTATATTCTCCCCTAGTTCTTTCTCTTCAATTTCGTTCACACCTGTCCCTCGCTTTGCACGCTTTTCTACCAATTCACCGCGCCCCCTTACGTGTTTCCCCTTGCATGATCTCCCCGTGGTCTGTCGTTCCTAATTACATCTACTGTTCCCATTACCTCCCCTTCTCAACCTCTCCTTAATTTTCATCATTACGTCCCCTTGACCACATCTTTTACTTATCACTCTTCTTCAAATTAAACTAAACTAAACTAAACTAAACTAAACTAAACTAAACTAAACTAAACTAAAACAATCTTAAATTGCCTACTATGAGAATATACCAAGTGCTGTTTCATTCACCAAAACATAAAAATGACACCTATCTGGAGGACATATGCAACGCTAAAAGAATGGTGCAGTTGAATGCAGTGACTTTAAAACAATACGCCTAATGAGCCATGTTACAACAATACTGCTAAAAGTTATACAATGAAGGAGTCAGAATAAAATCAATACTGAATTAGATGAGCAGCAATTTGGATTTATAAAATTAGTTGGACAAAAGAAGCCATATTCTGCATGAAAACACTAATCGAAAAGTACACACAAGTAAACAAACCAATATGTGCCTGCTTCATAGACTACACCACATCTTTTGATATAGTGCACCTAGTTAGTAGCCTCCGTCAGTCATAGTTGACTATGGATGATTATTATAGTGCACCACAAATAAGTTATAGAATGCCTAAAGGAGATACTAGATGACATGGACATACAACTAATATGTAATCTATACCGGGAGCAAACAGCAATAATAAAATATAACAAAGAGAACTCTACATCCATTGATATAATAAGATGAGTAAGACAGGGATGCATCCAATCACCATCCTTGTTCAATCTATACACTGAGCAAATCTTTAAGAACATCATAGATATGCCAGGCCTACAAATTAATGGAAAGATAATCAATAACCTAAGATATGCTGATAATACTGTACTACTAGCAGAAAATTCTAAAGATCTACAACAATTACTTAATGAAATAAACGAGACAATAAAAAAATGTGGACTATTTATGAATATCAAAAAGACTAAAACTATGATCTTAAACAAAGAAAATACTCAACATCCACTAGTGGATATCAGAATTGAAGGAATAGACCAAGGAATTGAGACAATTCAGAACTACAATTACCTTGGACATACTATAACCAGTGATGGGCAATGTAAAACTGAAATAAACAAAAGAATAGGAATGGTGAAAAGTAATTTTAATGTTATGAAGAACATACTAACATCAAAACAAATAATATCAGGGCTAAAACTAAGAATCGCAAAATGTTATGTCGAACAAAGAAGTTAAGAAAACAGAACAGAGAATTGAAGCCTTTGAAATGTGGATATATAGAAGAATGAGTAGAATTGGATGGATAGAAAGGAAAACAAACGATGAAGTCTTAAAACAAATAAAAATGAAGAGAGAACTGCTAAACACAATTTTAAAAGAACGGATGCAATTTTTGGCCCATGTTAAAAGACACAACAGCCTACTTAATGTAATCTTGGAGGGGAAAATACAAGGTAAAAGAGGCAGACCAAGACTAACAGAGACGAGTAACATCAAAAAATGGAAAAATCAGCCAATGACAACATGCACCATCTAAACACGAGCAGAATGGCGCTCCATGGTAGCCAACCTTCATTGCGGAGATGGCACTCGATGCTGGTGGTCTGGAGTTAGACTAGGACTACGTTGGGCTGATAACGCCAGCATCATGTGTCAATGGGTGACGCTGCCATGAGATCAAGAATCATAACCGTGTATACTTCTCAACACTTGATGTGGTAACATGAGTAAGATGAGAGAGAGAGAGAGAGAAAGTAAAGAGAGAGAGAGAGTAGAAAGAGAGAGAGAGAGAGTAGAAAGAGAGAGAGAGAGTAGAGTGAGAGACAGAGAACGAAGGTGGGATAGAGTAATATAAGATTCACTGTTTCCACACTGTGGTTGTGATGCTCAAAGTTTAGTTCATGCAAGTAGTTTTTGCCTGGTTATGCATTGTCTGACAGCTACAAGTTCTGTTCTCTGCTGAAAGATCAAACTTTTGGTTTCCTATTTTTGTTATTTATCTGGGTCACTGAGTCTGGCTTTTCTTGGTACCTGGCAACAATTTACTTGGCTTCATAATTTCTTCTTCACATCCCGGTATTGTTTACCTTGACCCTTGATTTATCTTGACCGATATTCTCTCACTTCTAACTAGAAGAGGGATGGCCAGGTGCATGTTTAACACACGGAACACTCTAGTAGTTAGTTTAACGTCGCCTTCTCGTCATTGCCGACCCATCCTTTTTTCCATTTAATCATCCTGCGATCGACTGAAAATAAGGAAGAAGCCAACGAATGGTTCTAGAACCGACTCTCGGTTCGGCGAGTTCAAACAGTTTCCGCCAAGAAGTATTGTCAGTCACCTACCTCCTCCTCCCTAACACATTCACCCCACAGTTATTTTACTTTCACTTTCTTTCTCTCCAATCCTCTTTTCTTCAGTCAATTCTGATTTTGTCGAGCTACAGTGAACAGTTCCATTTTTAAGAGGAAACATTGCTATTGTTGTAATCTGTTTTCATTCTCTGTTACTTCGGTCCTGGTATAATATGATCAAGAAACGTCAATTAAATTTTAAAAATCTTATCTTTTTCATGGGAAATGGGAATATTATTTTTTATCTATCAACAATAAGAATAGCAAACCGCAGTGCCTTGTGTGTTTGCAAGTGTTGTCTGTAAATAAAGAGTATAATCTTAAACGGCATTACACACAGCACCACGCCGCTAAATACAAGGACTACATTGGTACAATATGTTCTACACTTGTATTCGATTTGAAGAAAAAGGTTAGTGCTCAGAAATCTGTTGAAATCCTCAATTTCCTGGGAAAGATAGGTTGCCTGATCTTCGGTAGAGTAACACTGTCTAAAGCCTGCTTGTTGTGGGACAAGGAGATTTTGACTTTCCAGGTACCACTGCAGTCTGAGATTGATTATACGTTCCATTGTTTTGCACAAACAGCTTGTAAGGCTGATTGGTCTATAGCTGGATGTCGTTGAACCATCTTTTCCTGGCTTTAGTAATGGTATCATAATTGCTTCTCTCCATGCCTGTGGCACTTTACCTGTGATCCAGCAAATGTTGTAGATCTGCAGTAGTTTTGCTTTAGCTGCAGTTCCCAAGTTCTTAATCATTTCATTAGACACTCCATCACTACCTGGTGACTTTTTCATTTTTAATTTGGATATTGCCAGCTCTAGCTCACTTTGTGTAATGGGTATTTCCATGACTTCATGTGAGGTCTCTTTTTGTCTTGCATTTTGTTGTTTTAGACGGGTATCTTGACGTTTCTCTAGGCTAATTTCAATATTGTTGTCATTTGCAAAGGAGTCTGCAAAGTGATTTGTTGCATGTTTACCTGTTAGAATGTTTCCATCCTTCTTCAGTGTAATTTTTGTGTTCCTTTCTGTACCCTCATCATTCAGCTGTTTTACAAGCTTCCACACTTTTCTTGTGTCACGTTCTAGATTCAAGGACTCTGTTTTCTCTTTCCAGCTTCTTCGTCTGGCTTGTAGTTTAGCCCATTAATATTTGGCTTTAGCATGTTGATAGTTATTGTGGTGTTCCTGGCAGGGGTTATTTTCTGCTTGCTTTCGAGATATTTCCATGTCATTGTGCAGTTGCTCTAGTTCACTACTCCAGTATGGTTTGTAGTGTTTTTCTGTGCCCCCCCCCCTAGGTATTGTTTCACTGGCAGCTTGTATTATTAGTCTACTGAATTCATCAACTATTTTGTTGATGTCTCTGTCTGTATTTAGATCTTTAGTCAGTACACTGGTGTAATGTTGATACATTTTCCAGTCTGCCTTTTTGTAATTCCATCTGGAGAGAGGTTTGCTCTCCCTGACGGCCTCGTTTTGCACCACTAAAGGACAGGTTGGTGGTCGCTGCCTCCAAGTTGTTTCCCAACAATTCGTGTGATATTCCAATCCAGGTCTGGTGAATGGAAAGCAAGATATGGTGTAGATGTAGTATGCCATGATCTGGAATAGAATGTTGGTGGATCTGTTGCCTGGTTTAATAGTATAAACCCATTGTCATCCTGCCAATTTTCAAGCTCTTCACCTCTCTTGTCCATAACTTCATAGCCCCAGCTCTGTGAGTGGCTGTTAAAGTCTCCACATACAATTATTCTTTCTTTTAATGTAATTGTATCTAATGCTAGTGGGCGGTCACTCGGACAGTAGTAGTTAAGTAGGTGAAAGTCTGTATTTCCTGTCCTGAGGTGCAGTATTTGATATTCCGCCCCATCCATATACACTTCAATCTGACATGCATTAATGTTGTTCCTTACAAGAGTCAGTATTCCGCCCTTGTGTCTGTTTTTTCTGTCAGATCGGTAGCACTGGTATCCCCTAATCTTCAAGGCTATGTCGTTGTTTAGATGGGTTTCCTGCAAACAGCACATGCTTACTTGTTCTTCATGCAGGATATTTTCTAATTCTATCTTTTTACTGTACCCATCTCTTTTGCTGTTGATGCCTTCAGCATTCCAGTGCATTATTTTGAGTGGTCTTATTTTGGATTGGCCAGTAGCTCTATTCTCTCGCCCCCTGACTCCACAGAGCGGTTGAGAAGGACATCCAGTAATAGAGGTTGGGCCCTTTCGAGGCTGAGGGCCCGGCGCTGCACCTGCCTGAGTGTCCATCACAGGGCGAGTGCCATATCGATTTGCAGTTATAGACATACTTCCCATTGGCGTGAGTGCGTGGCATCCTGGTTTTTGTAGTGCGCCTTTTGGCTGGTTGCCTCCGACTTCAGCACTTAAAATTGTTAGAGCAGACTGTGGTCTTGCACAGGTGTAGGAAGGCCTGGCCAGTCTTGGTTTTCAGTCCCTGGTGACTGATAAGCTCCATCCCCACGACAAGGAGCTGGCCTTGATGAGGATCTATACACATTGACTTTGATGAATTTTTTGCTGCACATGAACGTCCACATTGTTCTCATTAAGGTTTGTTACATGTCAACTTTAAAATGATCTAACTAAAACATGTTTGTTAAACAATATAAATAGCAACTTTTATTAATTTTTTTAATAAATCACCAATGCATTTTTAACTCTGTTGCAACAAAATGATTTATGTAAGCAAATAATGCTGATAAATAACAAAAATATTACATGAAAAAAATGCCAAGTTTATTTGTATTTATGTTGTTAAGTCTGTGGCGGGCCACACAAAAAAAATAATTAAAAAATGGCCCGCCATTTGAAATAAATTGCCCATCCCTGAACTAGACAGTCACACACGCAATTTTATAGCACACCACAAGGATAACGAGCAATGATCGATATAACATTTATTTTTACCTCCAGTGATGGTGTAATTTTAATTATTGCAATACATTAATGAATTCAATGCTTTCTCTTCTTCAACGACAATTTGTCCTCTTTCTTCTTTTACTTTAGAAAAAGTATTAAATGAACAGATTTATTGTTGTGTAGTAACCGACTTCATTCAACACGGCACGTGTGTGTAGCGTGTTTCTCCTGCCTCATCTAATTCTACAAACTAGTCAGACTACAAGTCTGTTTCTGAAGTCACCACTTAGATCTGGGGTAGGATCTTTATTAATTGTTTCCTTGTCAGCGTGTTTCTCCTGCCTCATCTAATTCTA
Organism: Megaustenia siamemsis; assembly: GCA_032433765.1. NCBI lineage: Eukaryota > Metazoa > Mollusca > Gastropoda > Stylommatophora > Ariophantidae > Megaustenia > Megaustenia siamemsis. The sequence goes on from JAVIAB010000041.1 coordinate 76,926,011, forward strand.
CAAACTAGTCAGACTACAAGTCTGTTTCTGAAGTCACCACTTAGATCTGGGGTAGGATCTTTATTAATTGTTTCCATGTCAGCGTGTTTCTCCTGCCTAATCTAATTCTACAAACTAGTCAGACTACAAGTCTGTTTCTGAAGTCACCACTTAGATCTGGGGTAGGATCTTTATTAATTGTTTCCATGTCAGCGTGTTTCTCCTGCCTCATCTAATTCTACAAACTAGTCAGACTACAAGTCTGTTTCTGAAGTCACCACTTAGATCTGGGGTAGGATCTTTATTAATTGTTTCCATGTCAGCGTGTTTCTCCTGTCTCATCTAATTCTACTAACTAGTCAGACTACAAGTCTGTTTCTGAAGTCACCACTTAGATCTGGGGTAGGATCTTCATTAATTGTTTCCATGTCAGCGGAAAGCGTTAAGCTGTAGACCACTTCCAAGTCCATGTTCTTCATTCATCGATCGCTTTCTCTCCCTATTCTTTAACCAAATAAAGCTCATAGACACTTTTAAAAGTTCTTAATCGCCAAACACTAATATTCAATAAGAGACTCATAGATTAAATTATTACATTGTTTTAATGTTTTGGTCAACACTAAACATTATTTTGTAATAATATCTGTGTTTATATTTCATTGTCGTACATCGTGTAAAGACTAACAAGGACATTTATTTATAACGACTGTTTGTAACTTACGTACATTACTTAGCTACATTATTTGAAGACAATTGTAATGTACGAGCTCCATGTTCTATCGTTAAACCTACCATTACCATATATTCACAGACTCTGTGTGTTCGCCTGGTTGGTTTGGTCGACAATGTGAATTTCAATGCAACTGTGCAGACACAAACGAGCAGTGTTTTGTTAGTACTGGTGGATGTACTTCTGGATGTGCTGCTGGTTTCAGGGGAGAAGGATGCCAACAGAACAGTCAGTGAACATATTTTGTGTGCATCCTATCATTTGCTTTTGCCTTCTATATTTCTACACTTGTTGCAATACTTTAGTGACACGTGTGTCATCTAAGGGTTGTAAACCTGTTACTGTTTCTAGATTCTTGATAGGTGTAGATTTCATAGCCCCAGTGATGATACGGGCAGCTTGGTTCTGTGTTCTGTTAATTTTTCTAAGGTATGACTTGGAAGCCATAGGCTGTGGCTCCATACTCTCGAACTGGTCTGACTCTTCCTACGTATAGTCTTTTCAAGAAAAAGAATTCTTAAATGTTACGTAGAGCTAGTCTTAACATATGAATGCGAATCATGGACAAAAGGACAACAGACAAGTAAATCACTGGAGTCTGTAAAAATGTGTTTT